>CM076576.1:536826116-537422638 GCA_034641835.2 Pinus albicaulis | reverse complement strand
CCGTCATCGAATTCCTTCATAACCCTCTCTGCATATTCCTTAAGCAAAAATTTAAGCAATATGCCCCAAAAATATTTCCAATACAATATCTTTTCTAGGATGAAAAATTTTATATCTTTCAATTTCGATAACCTAGCTTTAGTTTTGGACAAAACAGTAGGATAATTTAAATTAGATAGAACATATAATGTATCTTCGTACCAGGGAGAATTTAGGAATGCTTTCTCAATAGGTGGAGTCACCAGCTCCTCTTGTTCATCTAGTGAACGGATCATGTTGTTTTCTAGTGCTTTAAAATTGGTTTCAACCATCAATTTGGCTAGCCCTTGTCCCTTGATCATTTTGGTGGGTCTGATCTCTAAATGACTCCATGATTACAACAATCCATTTTCCTCTCTTACCATCAGGGTTCTGCGTTAGGATGTCTTTGACAACTATGTTGGGAACAAAGGCAATGATATGTGAATGTAGGACATAAACCCTAAATCATTTAGTTCTTTGACTAAAGAAAAGGCATGCTTTTCCACAATATTGTACTTTAAAGATGCATCTCTCAAATCTTGGCTGAAAAAAGCTATGGGTTGCTCTTGTCCTTCATTTTTTTCTATAGCAATATAGCAGCAATTGTGTGTTTTGATGCAAAAGAGAAAATGATAAAATCCTTGGTGAAATCAGGGCTAATCAGGGCTAGTGCTTTAGTGACTGCCTTCTTTACCAAGTCAAAGGACTGTATGGCCTCCATGGTCCACTTAACTCCTGAATATCTCTTGAGCATGTTGGTGATGTTTCTCAGAAGTTCTGCAAGGTTTGGTATAAACGTCCTCAAAAAATTGATTTTTCCAATGAAGGATTGGAACTCTTTGATGTTTCTAGGACGACCAATCTTAAGTATGCCCTCAATCCTACTGGGATCAATTTTAATTCCTTCTTCAGATATAATATGGCCCAAGAGCTTCCCTTCTTCAAGACCAAATAATGATTTCTTGATATTCAGAGAGAGTCCGTACCTTTTTCACTTTTTGAAAACTCTTCTCAAATGGGCCAAATTTTCTTCATCAGTTCTTGATTATATTGTAATATCATCAAGATAGATCACAATGAAAAAGTTGATTTCCTATTAAAAAGAAATTTCCATCACTCTCTAGAAAGTGGCACTAGCAATAATTAATCTAAAAGGAATTTTCACATACATGAAGATCCCCCAAGGAGTAATAACATTTTTTTTGTGTTGATCATCAGGATGACCCAACACTTGGTTATACCCTGAAAAACCATCTAGCAAAGAAATCCTTCTGGAGCCCACTAACTTTTGCAATATGTGATCCATATTTGGCAAATGGTAGTTGTCTTTAAGTGATACCTTGTTCAAATTTCTAAAGTCAATGCAAAGTATGGTATCACCTGTTTTCTTTCTTACATGTACAATATTGGAAACCCATTCAGAGTATCTAATTGGGACTATTATTTTGGCATCATACATATTCTTGATCTCCTTCTCAACCAAGGGCATTAGGACAAGATTTATCCTGTGCAGTTTTTGTTTGAAAGGCTTTTGGTTCTCCTTGACTGGAATCTTGTGTTGGATAATATTAGTATCATAAGGTTTCAGGTCTTCGTAGCTCCAGGAAAACACATCAATGAACTCCTTGAACAAAGCAATGTATTTCTATTTTGTAGTCACCGGCAGTGTATTTGATAACTTTGTCATCTTTGGATCCTGCTCGCTGCCTGGATTGCACTCCTCAATGTTTGCTTCTGTAGGTTCCATCTTTGGTTTTCTGGCCACATCATTGAAACCAAATAGTTCCTCCAAAGGGAAAAGTCCTCTAGGAAGGATGTTATATTTGAATTGGAGCGCTTCAAACTCTTGTTTTACGGGTCTCTATGTATACATGTCGTATGTAAATCTTCATTTGCTAAAATATTAATATCGAATTGTGAGGTTTATCCTACTTTATTTTTCTTGATGGGACAATCTTCTTGACCATGGGTCTAATATGGAATCTTCAAAATCACCTTTAGAGTGCGAAATTTTTAATCTATTTGTCATTTTCAATGACACCGGTTTCTCATGTTATCGAGAATTTGGTTGGCGATGTCTAATCTTCCTTCTCTTTTGCTAGGATGAGGTAATTGAAAAATGCTGGTTGATAATGATAAACCATTGGAAAGGATATTTTTATTCCTTGGAATTGTAGCAAGATCATATTATTCAAATTTTTTTATAAGGTCTAGGGAAACATTTCTGTATGCTCTTAATCAAGGATGTTTGGCTGAATATTTGTAGATTTTATATGCACTAAGCATGCATATGTCCAATATCCACCTGATATCACACTATTTAACTTTATGCAAAATACCGAATCAATTCCACTTGTTAATCTTTTGCGGAAAAATTAATTGCACGCACATGTGAAACATAAACAAAAATAATCAATCGCACATAACACAGTTTTTAACCGGGAAAGCACGAATATAAAAACCCCAAATATATATTATGTAACATGATGGAATCCTTGCTGAAAATCTGTACAATATTAAAAACATCACAAGCCCTCAATACAGTACAATCGCCATACACTAATCGGGACCAATCTTGCAAATCCATGCATCGATCTATGCCACCTTTGCTTTGCCTCCATTGTGCGATCTCTGTTTGAAGAATAGCTGCAGATGAATTCGAATTACTCTTGGATTGACTGTGGAATCCTCATTGGCATCTCCACTGTGTGTTGGATGCAATCAATGCATCACTAATAGTCACAACAGATAGTCTATCTTGCTCTTTCACCTATCTCTCCACTGGTCTCCACTGAAACTTCCATGCACTGTAGTTAACTGCTGTATTGTTCAGTTGATTAATGAGTTATTATTTATGAATTAATTAACTAATTAATTCACTCCACTCTCACTAGTGTATCATTCAGTTAGACTAGATACAACTAGCTCAATTGAGTCTAACTGAGTTAAACTAAATACAACTCCATAACTACTTCTTCTAACTGTGTCATAACTCTTCCACTTGAGTTCTAACTGAGTCCTCCATAAATTAGCTCCATTAAACCCTTAGGAATAGCGTAATTCCTTCTGTCAGCTGATGTGCCACATCTGTGCACTGAACTGAAGTTCTCCAAGAGAATAAGTTGTTTTTTAGAGTCTGATTATTATTAAGAGCTAATAATAATGGACATGCATCTATTTTTAGATTGACGATCTATAAATAGACTTTGCCCAATATTATAAAAATAGAATTTCATCTATTTTTCCAACTTGATGAACCATCCACAAATAGCATCCTGCAACTTTTGAAATATGATCATCATGTCTAAAAATAGACATAGTCTAAAAATAGACTTGCGCCAAAAATAGCCTGCAGGCCCACTTAGTGAAGGCGACTCTTTTCACTAAGCTTATCATCTTGCTGAATCTCAACACTCCCTTTCAACAATATAGGTATTATCCTTCACCCTGATCCTACCTATATGGTATTGGAATTTTCTCCTAGTGAGCACCTTCGTCAGAATATCTGCATCCTGATCGTCCGTAGGAATGTACTGAAGCAACATGATCTTCCACTGCACACAATCTCTGATATGATGATACCGGATATCAATATTTTTATATCTATCATGAAACATAGGATTAACCAAGAGTTTAATGCAACTCTGATTATCACAATGAATCACCGTGGGATCTAAATGTGAATCGAACAAACCAACCAGGATCTTCCTCATCCAGATAGCCTTGCATGCAACTAAACTTGCTGCCATGTATTCTGCTTCCACTGAAATGAGTGCCATAGATCTTTGTTTCCTGTTGTACCAAGAAGCTGTCGTAGATCCGATACTGAAAATCCCTCCTGATGTTGTCTTTCTATCTGTTGGGCTTCCTGCCCAATCTGCATCCGTGAAGCCATGCAACTTCACCTCATCCATTTGTCTGTACCATAAACCATACTCAGATGTGCCCCTGAGATATCTCAGGAAATGCTTGCCTGCCTTCCAAAAGAGGTTGGTAGGCTTAACCATCGCTTGTGAAAGCTGGTTCACCGTATAGCATATGTCCAGTCTTGTATTGACTAAATACATGAGCGAACCCACCAACTGTCGATAAACAGTGGCATCCATTACCTCTGCCAATGTAGCATCCTCTTTCCTCCAATTTCCTGGAAGAGGAGTGTCGATAGGCTTGCAGCCTTGCATGTGAAACTTCTCAAGTATCTCCCGGGCATACTTTCCTTGAGACACAAACAGTTCACCTTCCCGCTGCCATATTTCCAATCCAAGGAAATAATGAAGGAGGCCCAAATCCTTCATCTCAAACTCCTTTGCAAGATCTGCCTTGCATGAGTGTATCAACTACTCATCACCTGTTAGTATTAAATCATCAACATAAATTACAATGATTAAAATCTTACCCTCAACCACAATCTAGTACAGGTTTACATCTTCCTCACTCTTGGTGAAGCCAAGTCCAGTGAAAGAGCTTTCGATCCAAGTGTACCAAGCACGAGGTGCTTGTTTCAGCCCATACAGCTCTCTTTTGAGCCTGCAAACATGTGACTCGCTGCTAAAGATCTAAAATCCTTCAGGCTGCTCAATGTACACATCTTCCTCAATGATCCCATTAAGGAACATAGTCTTCACATCCATATGATGAATGTGCCAACCCATCTGCGCTGAGAGAGCAAGGATGGTTCGTATGGAAGAATACCGTGCGACAGGTGCAAAGGATTCTTCATAGTCAATCCCCTCAATCTATGAGAAGCCCCGGGCAACAAATCTTGCCTTATACTTCTCAACACTCCCATCAGCAGCTTGTTTTACCTTGTAGATCCATCTTGATCCTACAACTGATTTTCCCACCGACCTTGGAACAATCTCCCAAGCACTGTTTCTGACAATGGAGTCATAATCCTCCACCATGGCATCTACCCATGTGGGCTCCTGCGCTTCTTCTTCAAAAGAAGATGGCTCTGTCACAATACACTTGCTCATAAGAGCCATCTATCCAGTATATCGGTCAGGTGACTGTCTCTATCTACATTGTGATGTAGGGACTCCTACATTCTGTGCCACATCAAGCTTCAGTCTCTTAGCTTCTGTGGTACGCTTTCTACCTTTTATGATGTTTGGTTCTACATGAGTGGACTCCTCCAATCCATGAATCTCCTCTTGTGGACGATCCACATCCAGAGGCTCATCTTTGGGAACAAGAAGTTCCTCTTCCGCATGCAAGTGTAGCTCCCTCTCAAGCGACAACTTCATGGCTTTCACTTCATTGAATTTTATATCCCGTTGCATAACAGTCATCCAACTGTTTGGAAAATACACACGATAGTTATGGGGTGTTTTTGTGTAACCCAAAAATATCCCAACTTCTGCAGTTGCCTCCAACTTCTTCCTGGCATCCTTTGTCACATGAATGTAAATAGGTGAGCCAAAAATCTTCAAATGAGAAATATCAGGCTTCTTACCAATAAAAGCTTCCTCGTGTGTACTCATGCTAAGTACTCTATGAGGACAACAATTTTACACATAAACTGTAGTGTTTCATGCTTCCGCCCACAAGTGCATCGGTAGGCCCTAGACATGCAACATCGCTCGTGCAGCACCCACGATCATTCTGTTCTCTCTCTCCACGACCCCATTCTGCTGTGGGTTATAAGGCACTATGAGTTCTCTTCGAATTCCTTCTTTTCTACAAAAGTATTTGAATTTGCCTAAGATGTATTCACCACCATTATTTCTCTGTAGAGCTTTCACCTACTTCCCCAACTCCTTCTCCACCAATGCCTTGAACTCACAAAACTTTGAGAACGTTTCACTCTTCTTATGCATGAAGAAGATCCAGCATCTACGAGAATAATCATCAACAAATATCACATAATACTTGTTTTTTGTTGTTGAAGCAACCGAGAATCATACACACATGTTTGTGTGAATTCTCTCCAGGATCATCGAAGCACGGTTCTCTTTCTCATGAAAGGTGGTCTTCACAAACTTACCCATTATACATCCTTTGCACTAATATGAATATGCAAGAGTACCCTTGGGAAGTCCAGTAGAAATTTGCTGCAAAATCTTCAAAGCACCATGGTGAAGATGGCCCAATATCCTGTGCCATAATTCGCCCTCATCGTGGCTCACCACTTCTTCTGCTTTGCCCACCATTGCAGCGCAGCCATCTACCTATAGCTTGTAGAGATTCTTAATTCGAACCCCTATCTTCTTGTTTTGACCCATTGTTTTATGTCGAAGGAAGGCTTTTCCCTCATTGAAAACAACATCATAACCTCTGTCATCCAGCATTGCAACTGAGACCAAGTTCTTCTTTAGACCTGGAACATGCATCAAATTCTTCAACAAGAATGGATTACCGGACTCCCTCTCAAAGGTAATGGTCCCAATGCTAGTCGCACTCTACCGACCATCGTCACCCATCTCTATATGCATCTGGAGGTCCTTCTTCTCCAAGTCACTAAACAACTCTTTGTCTCCTGTCATATGGAAAGATGCACCACTATCAAGATACCACACTAATCCCATGCAGCTTGAAACCAAGCATGAAATCAAGGAAAAATCCAACTCAAATTTTGAGGCTAAGGCCTCTCCAGCTGCAGATCCAGTAGCCTGCTTATTCTTCTTCTTCTTTTGTGGATAGTTAGTGGCGAAATTTCCATGCTCGTGACAGTGAAAACACTTCACTTTGGACAAGTCCTACTTCTTGCCTTTCACACTGGATTTAGAAGGATTTTTCTTCCCCTTCCCCTTCCTTACTTTGGTAGCCAAAGCAAAATTATCTTCATCTTTATTCTTCGATGAAGATCCATCCCTGGTACTTCGCCTTATCTCCTCCTGCAGAAGATCCGACCAAAGTCGCTCCCTTCCCTGTAGTTTTTCCCGTCCATTGATAGAGTCTTTGTAGCTATGCCAACTCTTCGAAAGCCCAAGGAGAGCCAATCTCACCAAGAATTCTTCATCAACAGTAACCCCCACACTTCCCAGCTCATCCTTGTAGTGAAAAAACTTCGTGAGGTATTTTGGAATACTGTCACCTTTCTCCATTTTTATTTTTCTGAGCTTGTCTTTAAGTACCAACTTCCTCTGGTCACTTCTGCTTTGGAAAAAGTCTTTCAAAGCCTTCCACATTAAGAATGGAGTGGCTTTCCCATGAAGGCTAGACACAATATGGTCCTTCACACCTTCCAACAGAATCCTCCTCGTCTTTGCAGTCTTCTTTTTCCATGCATCAAGTAATGCAGCATCGCTAGATCCTAGCTTAGGAACATCGCTATCGCTGAACTCCTTCAGCCCATTATCCTCCAGCACTGCCTCCATCCTATCCTTCTAGGCTCTGTAATTTCAGCTCCCATCAAGGGCATACTCCAATCTCAACCCATTGAAATAAATTTCAATGTATACTCGATTTCTGCACCAAGAATCTTCTGTAGCAAATTCGAATTGTCCACCAACACAAACTCACTTCAAAATTGCAATCTTCAATCAAAAATGCTCTGATACCATGTAGAAATTATATGCAATAAGCATGTATATGTCCAAGATCCACTTGATCTCACACTATTTAAATTTATGCAAGATACTGAATCTATTCCACTTTTTAATATTTTGCGGAAAAATTAATTGCACACACATGTGAAGCATAAACAAAAATTATCAATCGCACATAACATAGTTTTTAATCGGGAAAGCCTGAAGCTGAAAATCCCAACTATATATTATGTAACATGGAAATCATATGACAATCTCATAAAAGCATACAAATCTTATCACAAGCCCTCAATACAATACAATCTTCATACACTAATCAGGCCCAATCTTGAAAATTAATGCACCGATCTATAACACCTGCTAGCCTGCCTCCACTGCGCAATCTCTGTTGAAGAATAGTTTTGAATGAATTTGAATTACTCCATCCTTGACTATGCAATACTCATTGGCATCTCCACTGAGTGTGTGATGCAATCAATGCATCACTATAGTCACAACAAATAGTCTATCTTTCCCTTTCACCTATCTCTCTACTAGTCTCCACTGAAACTGGCATGCACTGTAGTTAGTTGATGTATTGTTCAGTTGATTAATGAGTTATTATTTATGAATTAATTAAATAATTAATTCACTCCACTCTCACTAGTGTATCATTCAGTTAGACTAGATACAACTAGCTCAACTGAGTCTAACTGAGTTAAACTGAATACAACTCCATAACTAATTTTTCTAACTGTGTCATAACTCTGCCACTTGAGTTCTAACTGAGTCCTCCATGCATTAGCTCCAGTAAACCCTTAGGAATAGCATAATTTCTTCTGTCAGCTGATGTTCCACATCTGCGCACTGAACTGAAAATCTCCAAGAGAATAAGTTGTTATTTAGAGTCTGATTATTATTAAGAGCTAATAATAATCGACATGCTTCTATTTTTAGATTGACGATATATAAATAGACTTCGCCCAATATTCTAAAAATATAATTTCATCTATTTTTCCAACTTGATGAACCATCCACAAATAGCATCCTGCAACTTCTGAAATATGATCATCATGTCTAAAAATAGACATAGTCTAGAAATAGACTTGCGCCAAAAATAGCCTGCAGGCCCACTTAGTGAAGGCGACTCTTTTCACTAAGCTCATCATCTTGTTGAATCTCAAAAATATTCCCTCTTGATTTGTCTCATAAATATCTCAGAGTCCCCATGAACATAAATTATTTTGGCTCCTAATATTTTCAACAATTGTAATCCCATCAGAAGTGCCTCATGCTCTACTACATTGTTAGTGCACTGAAATTTTAACTTGTCAGAATGACCCTGTGAGTGATTATTTATAGTATTGTAGACCCACACCCATGCTCCTAAACCTGCCTTGCCACAAGAGCCATCAAAACTCATGTTCCAAAAAGGTTCAGACTCAGACTTGTGCTGTACAATTTCCATTTTCTCTACTAGTTCTCTATCCTGGTCCTTTTCTTCTTCGTCTACTTGTTCATTAATGTCTTCATCGTTGTAAAGAATGAATGAGTCCAGGTCAAAATGGACAAAGTAAAGGGGGTAGTTATGGGGTATTTATTTACTTCTCACCATGTATTTCATTAAATTTTCCCTATACAACCTTCTTTGTTGGACAAAAACTAGTATGGTAGCATAAGTCATATCCATTTGGAGGGTCCCTTGTAGCTTGGCTCCCCATGAGCATGATAGAAGTATACCATACTTAGGAGGTATGTCAGCCACTACTATATCCATCACTAGAATTCTGGCTAGTATCTGGGATAAAGTAATACCTAGATATTTGATGAGGCCTAGGCATTTGACCTTGTTGGAGTCAAATGAGTACAAATCTTTGTAGGGTGTAGTTACCTCAAGGTCAAGTTTATCCATAACAAAATTTGGCATAAGATTATGAGATGCACCTGAATCTAACATGGCATTATGGAGGATTTTATCATGAACATTCAGATAGATATAAAATGGGGGAAGACCTCCCTCCTAGGATTTACCATATACTTCTGGCCCAAACAAAATTTCAGGTTTATAATCATTCACATTGATAGTGTCAGTAATTTCTCCTATGTTCAACACCTTTAGGATGTGAGATCTATATGCACCCTTTTTTACCGTTTCAGTGAAAGGAATTGAGATTTTTATTTTAGCAAGTTCATTCTCCATGATGAATGGTGTCTATACTTTGGGTGGATTTGAACAATCAATTTTCTCAGGCATTATTTTAGCAGCACTTTCCGACTGTTGACTTGTAGTGGGGATATCAGCTTGAACAGTTTTGCCAGGCTTGATAGCTGGTTTAATAGTGCTGCTTTCTATATCATTATTTCTAGGCATATTAACAACTTTATTTGAGCTTTCTGTTGTTTTCTTGGGATTAGTTTCGGGGACTTTTTTAGCAGAATTTTCAGAATTCTTTTTCTTGGAACTATTACAGTTTTTCTTGCTTCTAATATTATATTGTCTATGTACATCCATGATGGCATTCTCAAACCCTTGTTTATAATCCTCAGACTCTTCAAATTCTACTTCAGTTTGAGTCAGAGAAAATAAACCTCGTTCTTTTTTAGTAAGGAAAACATAATCCTCTTCATTAATTCCCATTATATTAATTTGACTTTCTTCTAGTTCTTCGACCACTCCCTCATCTTCATCAATGTAATTTTCTTGGAATACATGCCTAATTTTTTGGCCAAGGCCTCTTTGTTCTCTCTGTCTTATTTGAGGGGGGTTTTCTCTAAGGTTTTTGTTTCTATTTTGAGGAGCGGGATGATTATCCCTAGGGATAGATCTCTCATTTAGGTTGATCCTATCCATCATTCTCTCCATAGTTATAACTAGGTTATCAGTCTTAGCATCAAATGTGGAGGCTGTAGGCTCTTCACTAATAGTGAATCTCTTCTCATTTCTCATTCTAGCTCTCTTTGCAAGCAGGTTGGATTTTACACTTACTACACCCCTCTGCATTTCTTCTAATGTAGCAGGATCTATTTCTCTTAGATGATAAGCCATCTCTGGATCGAAACCATCTGGGAATTTCATCAGGGCTAAGACTTTGGGGGTTTCATGTGAGCGGGGAGTGCATTGTATACACTGTTAAACCTTGCACAGTAGTCTTGGACACTCTTTCCAACATTCCTCTTAATGTTTTAATATTCTAACTCAAGATTTGAAGAGGCTTTTTCTTAACTTCCCATCTATTTATGAATAGCTGGTGAAGGGCAGGGATGTCATGGACACTATTTGGAGTGAAGCCTTCAAACCATTTTCTTACTTCTACCCCCAAAATTTTAGCAAACATCCTCAAATCGACACTTTAATCATCTATCCCTTGAAAGTCAAAACTTTCATTCATTTTATCCACATGTTTTTGAGCATTTGTAGGATCAGTTCCATCAAAATGTGGGATTTTGGACTAATAATCATGTGGCATAGGCACCACAGGTAGTGGTAGCACCAATGGAGCATACCAGGCTATAATGATTGGTGGTGGGGGAACCCAAGGGGGATTAATAAGAGGAGGGTTGACCAGGGGAGATGGAGGATTAAATGGAGGAAGGTGGACAGTGGGTGTATGAGTGGAGGTTTGGGCACTCTGGGGGAAATATTCAAGGAAATGTTTGGAGCTGCAGATACACCTAGATGGATTGATTGATGATGAATAGAATTGGAAATAACAGAGGGAGTTGTTGTTGTCAAAGAAGATAATTCTACAGATTACTGAAGGTAGGCATCATCAATAGTTGAGGTGAGTTATACTACCAGACCTTGAAGGGAGTCAAAGTGTTGGAGAAGCTGAAGGTCAGCTTGGGTGGATGTGGAGGCTTCCCCAACTGGAATTTTTTGTAGGATACCTGGGTTATAAATTGTCTGGGCTATCCAATTATGATATTTGGTCTTGAATAAGCTCTGTCCAAAATGTAAATTGAACTAGATGTCCTCCAAGGTTACAAGGTTTCTAGGGAGGGAATTTTCTCTGTGAAGGGGTTTGCTAAAATTTTGGCTCTAAGCTTTGGGGGTTTTTCTTAGGATTTTATCTGGGTTGTAAACTATTGCAGGGAGATTTGGGTCAGGATGAGATCTGGTAAATATTCTTCTGGGAGCCAAAATTTAGACCCAAAGAACAGACAAGCAGAATATTTACAAAAGGTCGAAAATACTTGAATCACACAAATTTTTTACTAGGGTTTCTGAGTTCTAATGAGATATTAAGATTTTTCAACAATTCCCCAGTATGGTCTCCGTTATGTTTTAGCCCGATAATTTATAATATTTTCAAGAATAAATTATAGAGGACAACATCAAACCACTTTGGAATCTAGGACCTAGCCTTCCTAGACTCAGAGAGGGCTCTCTCTATTTCTGATTTAATTTTTCCTTAATATTATAAATGTTGATATTAGGCTAGTTATGGTAATGGTGGTATTGGTTGTTTTGAGTGATTTTATTTCTTGGATGAGCAGGTCTACAAGGACTAATCTGTTGGGCTATGGAGTCAAAATACTGGATTGGTGCATTAACTTTCAAGAGCATCACAGTGAAAGCTAGCTGTGTTAAATGGATATTTAAAGCAGTATGAATTATGAGGTGGAAGAAATTGTAATTTTCAGTAGTGAATAATGAGCAGTTAATAATTCTTTAATTAGACTTCAGCAGAAAACATTCAGATTGTAAATGCAGACAGAATTAAGGTGATCCGACAATAAATCTTAATCTAAAATTTCTTTTTTACAAGCAGATGAATAGATGCACAGTAAGGAAAACAATGGAAACATTTAATAGAGAGAAATAACACATCACCATTAAACACAACTCAAGTATCCTGTAAAAAATCTTCAAATTTTGATGCCCAGTTCCATAATTATAGTTCTCCAATAAAGTAGTTCTTACAATGCAGGGTATAACAACATCCAACCCTTCATAATGAAAATTCATGCATTTTTTAACTGCAAACTGCATCGATTTCCATAATCTAATTCAGAAACCTTCATTATTTACAATTAAAATAAAACTAGACAGGTGTGGCCATGCAAGGCCCGAACAAAAAATCTTTGACAAAACACCGCCTGTAGAATTAATTTCAGCAACTCTTCATGAATTCAAAAAATCAGGTAGCTATTCATGAATCCAAAAATTAGGCTTGAAGGTGGTTGAGGTGGTCATGAAGAGGCAATGATGGGTGACTTTGACATTTGGCTCTACTTTTGGCTGCCTTTTCTAGATCATTAAATATGATGTGATACTGGCACTTCTAATCAATCGGTGGCTGTGATGATGTGTCCACCATGCCTTTTCAATCTTGGTACATGCACAATTTTCCCCACTCCTTTTTGCCTGAAATTCTCATACTTATGACCTATCGGTACACTTCATCCACCTCTGTATATTTGCTAAAAGTGGGCCTGGGGAGGAAAACATGTTTAAGCTCATGTTGAATAAAGATGTCACTGCTTAAGAGATCCAAGAAAAATTTCCTAGTCACATTTCCTTTGATGTTGGAAAATTTGGTGGCATCCTTAGCTTTTTCTCTAAGCTTCGTCATATAATCTCTCTTTTGGACCAGCTTGTTATTAATTAAATATAGTGAGGGAAACCCATTTTACCTCAGGGGCTAAATCTTGTTGAAAATATACTGTTGGCCATTTCCAATTCATGACACTTATCCTCTAGTTGCCTCATTGATTTCCTCTTATTGAGGACCCTTTTCACCTCTAATATGGTTGTTGTTCTGTCCTGTACATCCAACTCTTCACGATCATAACTAGTTTTGGAGTTCAGGAATTTTATGATCTTGGGGGATGTGATTGGAATATTTCCCAATTCTTGATTTTATTTCTCAATAGCCATTATGAATTTGTCAATCAACTCTTTCTGTTAAAAAATAATGTGGATGGAATGCCAGATTGGATCCACTAACTCTATGATACTACCACAGATTATCAGTTTCATTTGGCCCATAATGTTGCTAGCCGAAAATTCTTTCTCTACCTTCTCCAACCTCTCAATCTACTTTTTGGCTATCTCATGGACAGTTTCAGATCTAGAATTTTTATCCCTCCGGATGCCAATATGTGCCTCCAATTTCTTGATCTCTTATGACTACAGGGTAATACTTTCCATGGCCTTAGACAACTGATTCATCCCACTGGATTGTTGTGTAGATTAATCCGTCTTGCGGACAAGACCGATCTCTCTAGTACAAAAGGTAACTAGCAACAAACAGCCAATTATACTAATCTCTCTCTAAGCATATAAGATTCATAAAAACACTATATAGGTGTAAGGCCTACCTTATGTCTAGCACTTGCTTGATTTCGTTGAAGTCCTTCCCGTGCACTGAAAGAACGTTCCTCGTGAATCTGCAGTCACAAACAAGCAAAAATATTACACAGCACCTATATAGACATTATTATAAACCATACTTATCATAATGATCAAGGAATTTATGAAATAAACCATGAATCGACAGTTTAATGAGAGAAATGAGTATATTTGTATTAACTTCAAATAGAGAAAACCTTTACAACCTGTGCCTTGATGTTGTGCAGGTCCTCCCGGGGTCCGAAGCAGGAATCTCTTCTAGTTTGACAAGCATTGCACTCTTTAAACCAAGACAACTAGAGATGAGTGATTTAACCTCACAGAAAGTCTTAGTTAATTGAGACTGAATCTCAACAGCATTTAACTTCAAATCTCTTAAGCTTGAAATCCCTTTGAGGCTACCCAAGGCCTCTTTTTATAGTGGAAAAGAGGAGGTTTCTTGTTCCAAATATGAAGGGATAGAATCCTCCTTCAAAGGGATAAGATCCTTACATCAATGGGTTAGCTCCATCAAGTGAGGGATGCATGAACCTTCTCAAAGCATATCCATTCCCGAAAATTCCCATCCAGAATCTTCTAGAATTCATCTGAAATTCACTTTTTATCTTTACTTTCTCGCCTTTTTATGTTTTACAGAGGTCCGCACCCATAACACAAGGAACGTGCGGTATGGTTCCGCAGGCAAGCTGAACTTTAGGTGCGGGACCGCAGGGAATGCATAGAGAAAGTGCGATACCAATTCTTAGGGGATTTTAGGGACTTTTCTCTGATTTTGAAGCTTGACATGAGGAGCTTATATGTTGGACTTGCAAAAGGAGGAAGTATGAGTAATAATGAGCTCATACTCATGGTAAAATGTCAGGATGACAGATTTTAGTGTAACAAATTGCCCCCTAAAGTGCAAAGTCTGGAATAGATGAAGCTGTAGTCTGTCATATATGAAGAGTGCGGTACTTTATCATTTCAAAGATTATCCTGTGGACACCCCAATCGGAACCTGTAAAAAAATTCAATGCAAAATATATACATATATATGTCATCACTGAGGTAGGCATTCCCATACTCAGATTAAAACTAACTAGAAACTAACTCAAATTGTTCTGATACAGGAAGGATTTAGAATACATCATAGTACAGATATATGTAGACACAGTATGGATGCAGCCATCTGTTTATAAATAGTCTACTGTATAGATGATAACAAAATTCCTCGCAGCCTGGATGGTGGAAACTAGATCCGGGGTCTTGATTTCCGCATCTCGAACCAGTACGATTCTATCCATGTGAATGAATGTGTCGAAGTCGAACATGGTAGAAACCACTTGATTACCAGTCAATGATGTAACCTGTTAACAAGTGTGAGAGAAACCACCAGTAATGTCAATGGCTCTCAAAGTACTCAGTACAATCCATGAAATGTGAATGAATGAGCTGAAGTCGAACATGTCACGGAATCATTCGATCGAAGGTCGATGATGCAACCTGTCGTCGAAGGCGAGAAACCTGCCATTGAGGCATGCAGATTTCAAGGTACTGACGATTTCTGGATCAACTTCCTAGATAATGTGCTGATGTCGATAGAAAGTGATCTGTCGTAGGTAAGCCCACAACACGAAATCATAGATCAAGTTTTGAAAATATATTGGCAAAGACTGACTCAGGGATGGTCAAAGATGGATGACAGATATTTTGCAGATGAATGGTTTTATTTGAACTGTTCTCTTGGACACATAATGACACTGCAGATGGCTTGGTGACAATTGACCCAAAGCTAATACCTAGAAACCGGCTGAAAACTTTCAATGTGGTTTGATTAACTGTTAGGCAAAGGATTTCCCAACCAAGGTGAATATAAGTGTCGTGTCCAAGAGTGGTTGACTGAGTTTTCGAAGATTTTAAAATACAACAAACACACCCATTTTTCTCTCTTTTCCCCCACCATTTCTGGCAAGTACCTCTTTATTTTTGACAAGCTTGAGGAGGATAACATTTGCTTGATTATAAGCTCATCCTTCGGATGAGTCCAACTTAGTTTAAGATTCGAACCCTAAGAAGGAGTGGTTCGTTCCTGTTGAAAATTAAACAGGTCCTTTACTGTTAAGTTTTAACGAGTCCGGTATAGGAGAAACTCGGTGTTTTTCAATTTTAGGGAGTTAGAAGAAAAAACTTAAGAAAACTCCATGGGTGTACTTTTTCGTAAATTTAGTCTCTCGAGCCCGAAAAAGGATAAAATAATGCGGGAGAGAACTCTATTGACCGTATTTAGTCAACGTATACCTTTTTCGTAAATAGTCCATTTCAGTCCGTAAAAGGGGTAAACTTATATTGAAGGGACGACTGTTCATT
The DNA here is from genome assembly GCA_034641835.2 of Pinus albicaulis. Lineage (NCBI taxonomy): Eukaryota > Viridiplantae > Streptophyta > Pinopsida > Pinales > Pinaceae > Pinus > Pinus albicaulis. Next base: position 537,406,447 of record CM076576.1, on the reverse strand, counting down.
TACTTTAACGAGTTCGAATAGTCAAGTACTCGGCAATCTTTTCATATTTAGAGAGTCTGAAAAGAGCTTAAAAGAGGACTCCAAGGTTTCTCTTTTTCGTAAATTTTTGGAAGAGTCCGAAAAAGTGATAAAAGTATGCTCTTTGTTGAAAAACGATCATTTCACCTGAAAAATCCTGTTTCTGCACAAAAACTCAAAACATTACACATACCTGTTTAAGATAAGTAAAAATGCTTTCAAAATTACCCTTTTTAAAGTGAAAAATAAATAAATTAAAAATTCATTCATTCGAAAAAACTTATAAAAAGGACTTTTTCTATTTCATTTTTACCGTTCAGTTCCAGAGTGAAAAGGAAAAAGCTTTTTGATAAAAACGTTCCCGTGAAGATTCTAGAAAATTCAACCGTTGGAATCAAAAATCGTCAGCCCTAGGTAATCCACGACCTCCTTATCTTGTTTTTCATCCGTTTGAAATTCATTTTTAGGCTTTAGTTTGATTTTTTAGGGCAAAAAATGGTTCAAAAATGCGCCCGCGGGGTCCGCAGGTGGGACACAGGTTACCTGCGGACCCCGATTTTTTCTTAATGGGAAAAAATCGTGGGTACCGCACCCGGAATTCAGCCCGCGTGCGGAGCTACGCTCTGTTTACAAAGAGCGGGTGCGGTACCCGCGCAGTCAAATTTAAAACGTTGTTTTCTCATTTTTCTGCCAAAATTTTTCAAATAAAATCATTCTAACTTGCCTTATTTTGTATTGCAGGATTAACAAGATGCTTATCTGGTGAGAACGAGAGCATGAGGAAGTAGATGAAGTTGTAATACTTCATTTTCCCACACAAAGGGCATTAAAAGCATGCGGCTTATACAAATTCTGGGCCATTGCAGGCATGAGGGCACAGCTGGAACTCTTAACATGGTTGGTAAACAGATGGCATGTGGAGGACCAGTGCTTCTTCATTGGTGGCCACCGGCTCGAAATTGAGCTGGAGGATATATACTTTTTGACTGGTTTGTCCAAGAGGGGCGAACAAGTATCCTTGTTTGGGACTAGGCCAGGTGGCCAGATTGTCGCTAGTCTTCAACTAGAATTTTGCAATGATCAGGCAAATCCTCGGGACAAACGGATTGACATTAAACACATCATCCGTCCTGAGTTGAAGGTTATAGCATTCACTGTTACCAAACTGTGTGGGAGTGCCGTGCTTCATGTGGCTACCAGTTCCCAAATGCGTGTTGCAGTGGACTGTTTTCGCGGCACCATCTTTAACTGGTGTGAAGCTGTGTTGGCCAATATAAAAGGCCAACTTACCAGAGCAAAAACCGGGAAACTGAAAAACTTTGGATACGGATCCATCGTCGTTTCCTTTGCTCTGGAGAGGATCCCCCAATTAGCTCCACAGAGTATTGTCATTGGTACCGGTCGACCTCGAGAACCGAGAATGGTTCGTTGGTCCGCATTGATGGCCCGTCATGCTATTGAGGGCACTGAGATTGTACGATTCCCTTCTTCTTATTTTCGTTGGCTAGATCGCCAAGTTTTCATGATAGAGGATTTTCCGTATGCCGGGATAGATTTCCGTGGTGACAGAGAGATGTCTCTCCCAGCAGGGGAACAGTGGGATGATTCAGGTAAAAACATTTTTCAACGTTTGCTAAGTTCTAATTTTTTTTAATTTTTTATCGTCTTAGAAAACTAATAACCAAAAGTTTTTTTTTTGAATACAGATGTGGGTCCACAACGACCAGCTCATCTCCAACCTTTCGAGAGGAGACAACCAGTTGCGCCCGCACCAGCCCCAACAGGCCAATCAGCAGAGATTTTGACTGATTTGGAGCATCATATAGAGCGCTTGACTCTAGATATACCAGAGACCAGTATAGATGACATTCCTCTCAGGCTACAGAGATATGTGATTGGAGTCCCAGGACCTTTCAAGAGGTTCCTATGCAGGGTGGCCCGAGCAGTTGTTTCTTATCGAGATCGCCATCAGTGATGGGATGATCGTGTAGACTGATATTTTTTTACTTTTGTATTATCATTTTTTCCGATCATAAGGTGTTTCCAACCTATGATCGAAGACGATGTATATTTTTTGAACACACTCCTCTGATATATATCACTATTTTGACGGCTATCTGTGTACATATGTGAATGTTGTTTGTTTTACTGCTTTTAATTATTGCAAATGTCTATTTATCATACTAGAAGCAATCGAATCTGCTAATGTATTTAAATGTCTTGGAATATGCTGATATTCAATATAATCAAACTCACGTTCCAAGAGACGAACTCTCAAAAACAACCATAATAACACTGGATTTCTAATGGTATAAACCCTGTTAAGCTGTAATACAACAAGTTCTGAATCCAACCTTACAATCAAACTCCGAATTCCAAATGATATGGACTCAGATAATAACTCAATCACTGCACTATACTCGGCAATGTTATTTGTTGTTTGACCAAGGCTTACCCCATGCATGGATAATAACTCGTCAGAGGGTGAATAGATAACCCAAGCTGCGGAAGAAATGTTCCGTGTACTACGACAAGCACCATCAGCAAAACCAATGTAGGTTTGAAGAGACGTCGACATCTGCAATATCAAGAGTAAAACTCAGATAAGCAATCATAGTGACAAAAACACACTTCTAAACTAGGCACACTTTTCTAATCTAAAACACACCAGCAGTAAAGAAATCTAAACTAACAAAAATCTCCACACCTCGTTTAAGCATAATATCACTTTAGATAAAGCCCATTTCTGGGTTTATCCAAAGGGACACCGTCAAAATCTATCAACTCATAGGCCCCTTTTGCTAACTTTCGTTTCACAATGTAAGGACCATGCCACATAGGCACGAATTTTCCAGCTCCTAGCTTGTCGTTAGCTTGATCATAAAGTAAAAATAGGTCTCCTTCTGAAAAATTTCGAGGGGTCACATTTCTATCATACTGAGCTTTTATCCTTTTAACATGAGCCTCGTTTGCTATTGCAGCACTTCGTCGATTCTCATCTAATTGGGCTAAGTACAAGAAATGTTTCTCCTCTTCAGACGTAGCTGGAAGTAATTCTACGGCTAATTTTAGTGACGGTATTTCGCATTCAATCGGCAACACAACTTCCAAACCGTAAACCAGTTGAAAAGGAGTGAAACCCGTTGATGTTTTGACTGAGGTTCGATATGCCCAAAGTGCTGAAAATAACATGGAATGCCAATTCGTCTTGTGAATACCAATGATTCGTTTTATCATGGTGACTAAAACTTTATTAATAGCTTCAACCAGACCATTGGCTTGCGGATAATACAGAGTGGAACTATCGTGGCGCAAGCCAAGCTGTTCTGTTAGTTCAGTCATCATGATATTCCGAAAATGACTTCCATGATCCGTAATGATAGTTTGAGGAACACCAAACCTAGCAATTATGTGATTAAATACGAATGTTGCAGCAGTCTTGCCGTCAGCTGAATATGTAGGCATCGCCTTGGCCCATTTCGTAAAATAATCTACTGTGAGAATAATATAGGCATGCCCCCCGGCCAAGTGAGGGTTACATGTGATAAAATCGATACCCCATTTTGCGAAAGGACCAACAACAATTATAGGGTGAAGAGGAGCGGGTGGCGCGCGCATTTTCCGATCAAAAATTTGACAGTTGTGGCATTTCCGAACCGCATAAATGCAATCTTTGAATAATGTTGGCCAGAAATAACTTGCACGCAATATCTTTTGGGAGGTGGCATACCCAGACATATGACCGCCACATGCTCCAGAATGACAATCATTTAACACCTTTTCAACTTCTTCATGAGTTAGACAACGTCGGAAAACAGAATCCGCCCCTCGTCGATAAAGTGTATCACCAATGATATTATATTGTTGGGATTGGAAGCGTATTTTCCGTCGCTGAGTTCGTGAAATGTCAGGCCGAAAAGATTGGGTTTGGAGATACACAATAATATCCCCATACCATGAATCAAGCGTAATGATAAGAAACAAATATTCGTCCGCAATGGACTCTTCTGCCACTGTTTCAATATCAGTAGAGGGGAAATCACACATCAGTTCCGCAAATACCAAAGATTTCTTTGCCTTGGATTTTTCAAATTCCAAGTCAAATTCCTGCAGGATAACTATCCATTTGGAATATTTTCCCCCTAGCAATTGTTTGGTCAAAATATACATCATAGGGTTGCAATCATAAATTACCGTGGTTTTACGTAACAAGATGTAATGTCTAAAACGTTGGACAGCTTGAACGGCTGCCAAGGCCAATTTCTCCACATGTGTGTATTTGATTTCAGTCGGATTCATATTTCGACTAAGATAATAAATCACATGTTCATTGTGAGATTCATCTTCCTGAACTAGTACCATCCCAATGGTGGAATGAGAAGCAGCGAGATACAAAATGTAATCTTGGTTGTAGTTGGGAGGATGCAATAACGGTGCATGGGTCAACGCGTGTTTAAGTGCATCAAAAGATCGATCAGCGATCTCGTCCCAAAAGAACGGAATGTCCTGTTTCAACAACCGGGTAAAACCCTTTGTGAGCTCGGCATAGTTCGGAATAAACCTACGTAAAAAGTTTGCTTTCCCCTGCAAACTTTGGAGTTGGCGTAATGTCGAAGGAGGAGGCAATTTAACGATAGCTTCGACCTTCGATGGATCGATGCGAATGCCTTGTTTCGAGACAACAAATCCCAGTAATCAACCCGATTCTACGTAGAAAACACATTTATGCGGATTCAGCCTTATCCGATAATGCCTACATCTCATAAAAATTTCTCGTAAATGAGTGGGATGATCGGCCCGACGTAATGAATGAGCCAGTAAATCATCGAGATATGGCTGAACGATGTGATTAATATCATGAAATGCATAAGACATAGCCCGTTGAAAAGTTGCTCCAGCATTCTTTAGTCCAAAAGGTAGTTTACAATAGGCAAACGTTCCCCACGGACAAATGAAAGTTGTTTTAGGTTGATCTGCAGGGAGTATGTTTATTTGATTGTAGCCTGAAAAGCCATCCATGAAGGAAAACAATTCACTACCAGCACAATCATCGATTATTTGATCGATATAGGGAGTTGGATAATTGTCTTTTGGACACGCTCGATTAATATCCCTATAATCGATACATACTCTTATCGTTCCTTGTTTTTTAGTCACGGGAACAATATTCGATACCCAATCCGTTAAGGGAATTGGATAAATGAATCCTGCTCGAAGTAATTTTTCAACTTCAGTTTTTATAGCAGCAGCTTTTCTAGGATGTATTTGACGTAATCGTTGACGAACAGGTTTAGCATCCGGGTAAGTCTTAATCTCATGTACTACGATCGATGGATCAATTCCTGGCATTTCTTCATAAGACCAGGCAAACACGTCACGAAATTCTTGAAATAGGGCTTTATAAGTCTGAATTTCTTCATCTGTACAACAAGCACCTATATGAATGTTTTCAATTATTCCTGGTTTTACTGAAATGTCAATTAGAACCGTTCTAGATATATTTTCCAAATTTAACTCACAATCAGGATTTTGCAATGGATTCTGAGGTTCCTTCGCATATTCAGCAGTAAAAATTGAAGCGAAATCATTTTCAAAATGATCTAATTCAGGTAAACATGAAGATCAGTGATGTAGATCTTCCCATGGTAAATCATCAACAGACAAAAACTCACGAATTTGCTCATCTGTATGAACAATTTCAGGAAATGTTGTTGTTACTGAACTAGATATAGAAAGCGATTCCTCTTGGATCCCATTCATTGGATCAACTTCGGTTGAAGAGGGGTCGGAAAAAGACTGTACAGCCTGGTACGCAATTTCAAATGGACTCAAAGGCATCACGCCATCAAATGAGTCTATCTCGGATTCGGAAGGAAGAATCCAAGGATCATTGAACATAACAGTGTCTGACGAAATCATATGAATACTTGCAGTAGAAGGCGATACATTAGGAGGAGGAAAGGAAAAAGTTCCTAGTAAACCAGAATCTTTAATCAAGCCTACTCCAACATCCTTATAAGGGATAGCCGTTTTACCAACATGCTGGATTGTTTCTATAGAGGCTGGGTCGGATGAGAAATAATTTAACTGATCTATTGTCACGATCTTTCCTTGATATGGAAATTTAATGAGTCGAAAGACCGAAGAGACAACAACAGTCATAGCGTAGGACCAACTACGACCCAGAAGAAGGTTGTAATCTAGAGGGGCATCAACCACTTCCACATCTAGATTAACGATTTTACCTTCGATCCCTATGGGTAAATCCTGCAAAATACCATAAGGTTGAAAACCTCGACCATCAAAAGCTTTTAGAATCGTCGGAGATTGGTTAAGTGTAGGAGAACCAAGAGATTTCCAACACTGAATCGACATAATACACGTTGAAGCTCCCTCATCAATCATAGTCCGAAAAATAGGTCTGTTTTTTACTAACACTGGAATCTGGAAAGCCATTCGGTGAGGAAGACGTGGTGTACTATTTTCTAGATCGAAGATTATAAGGTTAGAATCCTGAACATCGACAGCTCCTATGGCAGACAATAATAATTTACGTTGTGCTGGACACGATTGCAACACTTCCAAAGCCGACATTGCTGAAGGAGAAACAGCTAAGTCTTCAACAATGTTGTAATTCTGAGCAGCTCTCGCATGTGGATTGAAAGCTGATTTACGAAGAACACCTTTAGCAGGCGGTTTGATTATCAAGTCTGGATTTTGTTTCTCGATCTGTAGCGGACCGGAAACAGAGGAGTTGTATTTGATGCATTCGCATTAGAAGACTCTCCTTCTTTGCCATCAACGGGATTCTTAGAACCGTAATCTTGCGATCGCGTTGCAACCCTTACATGAGACATCATCATAATAGGCTCTTCTAAAGTAGTCGAGGAAGAACCAATCATCTTACTATCTTGAATTGGAAAAGGATCCTTCAAGACAACAGGTTGTTGCGATCCTTTAACGAGTTTCGTAACTTCCTCTCGATATGGACATTCTTTCGTGAAGTGATCTTGTTCACAAATGAAGCAAGGATAGCGAGGTTTACGTTTCTCATCATTGGATTCTTCTTTATCTGTTTTCTCTTTCGAATTCTTCTTGTTTTTGTTCCTCCCCTTCTTTTTACCACTGGATTTTGATTTTTCCATAGATGTTTCAACGACATGAATGTCGGCGGAAACTTCGGGAGAGGATTCTCCTTTCGGGGAATCAGGTAAAGTTATAATTGGAGAAGAATTCTTTGAGGATTTCTTCTTACTTTTAGAACTAACTGTACCAATCATACCGTCAACGGCATGAGACCCTGAAGGAGCAGCAGCTATTTGACCTTGTTTGGGAAGATTGGGAATTTTCTCATGTAGAGTACCTGACTGCGTATAGACGAGGTCTAGGTACTGAGCCTGAGAAGTTACTTGCTCTTCAGTAACAACACCAGCCTTAGCTACATCTTCAGTGATCTTGGGCAACAATGATTTAACAAACCATTCTGCAAAAATTTGATCCGGAATATAAACTTTCACCAAACGTCGTCTACGTCGCCATTCATGAATATGATCAGAAATATACGTGGACGTAGATTGTTTTAGCGAAGTTAATAATTCTGTGCCATTGTCGTATCTGACAGGCAACTAGAAATGAGTTAAGAAATATGTTGCTAACTGACTGAAATTATGAAACGAGCCTCGTGGCAACTCAATGTACCATTTGGCTGCAACACCTATGAGGGTTCTTTGGAAAAGACGTAAGCGAATCGAATCATCAACAATTGAATTAGATGCACACCAAAGGTGATAAGTCATAACATGATTCGATGGATCCTCTCCTGCCTTACCTTCAAATTTTGGTATATCACTGGGCAACTTATGAGGCATTGGCGGCCAGTTCTGATAATAGAAAATAGGATCATTTGTAAGGCGCGTCAAATCAGGTAAGTCCAAAGTTGCGATGAACGGTAATTGACGGTTAGGGTCACGAAAACCTTGAGAAGCCAAAGCAGATCCAGGAGGCGGATACCTAGGATAACTAGGAATCGGATTAGCATTAGGTATTGTATAACCTCCCGGATAACCAGGATGAATCGGACCATACTGAGGTTGTTGATAAGTATAACCAGGGTACGGTTGATAGCTTGGATTCTGTACATAGGGACCGAATTGCGGCTGTCCTTGGTACGGTTGATAAGTAAATTGAGGTTGACTCGTAACAACTGTACTTGTACCGGCTTGTCCTGCAGGCATCTGAACTGTAGTCTGAACTGAGGGTCCTGACTGAGGTATAGATACTTGAGGGATTTGCATGGATACAAGGATAGCTGAACTCGGGGCTACAGAAACTCCAAAAATAGGTGTAACAGGTTGAATAGACGTTGCAGCAGTTGCAGCAGTTTGGGGCGGAGTCTGAGGTGTACTAGGCCCAGGCTGCTGAACTGAACTAGGTGTAGAAGTTTGAATAGCTAGCTGAACAGGCTGCTGGGTTGAACCAGAAACCAATGGCTGACCAGGTTGATAAGGTAACTTCACATTAGGCTGCAAAGGCTGTTGATATTGGGACGGATCCCACACCATCATTCCGGGGTATTGTCCCATAGAAGGTTGAACGTAAGGACCAAAACCTGGTTGAACGTAGGGTTGATAATTAAAAGGTAAATTTTCGGCTCCTTGAACAGATGGTTGACCAGAAGGCTGTTGGTAACCTTGCATTGGGTACTGCCCTTGAGGTTGATAACCTTGAGGCACGTACTGAAGTTGGGGTTGTTGAGGACCCTAAGGAGCATATTGAGTTTGGGGTTGACCTTGAGGAATGTACTGTCCTTGAGGTTGATAACCCTGAGGTATGTACTGTCCTTGGGGTTGCCCCCCAAAATAATATGGATCCACGGTTTGTCCTGGGAAAAAGCTACCTTGAGGTTGTGCCCCGGGTGGTAACTGACTACCTTGAGGTTGCCCCCCAAGCGGTAATTGACTACCCTGAGGTTGCCCCCCAGGCGGTAACTGAGTTCCCTGAGGTTGACCCCCAGAAGGAAACTGACTGCCTTGAGCTTGAGGATTAGGAATATTACCAGACATCATATAAACTTGCTCTGCGTTCGACGTTTCAATTTTAAGTCCACCAAGACCAGATGATAACACGTTTTCGATGGGTTGAGGAGCTGCTCCCGAGAAAGTACCAGACAAAGACTGATATCCCGAAGGAATAGAAGGACCACCATGTAAAAATGATTCAGGCGTTTGAGAAAACATGGATGACTCTCCAGCCATAAGAGATGACGGATAATATCCTCTGGGTGTAGGATGAAATGGAACTCGAGGTGGATAAAAAGCAAGACTCGGATTCTCTAAAAAATCAGTTAAAGAGAGATACCAGGGATTAGTTCAAATGGGGCTGTAGAAAATAGATTCACGCTCCCTTAGATTTAACGATTGAGGGGAGTTGGGAAGAGATATGTCTTCGTCTGGATTAGTAAGTTCTTCTATAGAAATTAGTCCAGAGGGAAGATTTTTTGTAATGATATTTCTTACCCTAGGTGAACCTGGATCGCTAGAAGTTGGTGAGATAAATCCTGAGGATGTTTCTAACACAGAAGACTCAGTTTCAGGTTCAGAGATTTCAGGTTCGTCAGATAATTCACCAGAAGGAGAAATATTTTCAGTAACTTCAGAAACTGAAATCGGTTCTTGAATGTATTCTGTTGTAGGAATTTGATGATCAGGATGTATTACAATAGCAGAGGTTTCAACTTCTGTTGACCTAAGTCTACGGCTACTGTGTGGTACCAGAGCTCGAAGCCCTTCAAGTTGACCTGGTGAATATTCAGGAGGTTTCCCTTGTATTCTCCGAGATTGTCTCGGCAATTCCGCCACGATGAAAAATTATCTAATCACACGCAAACAAAGAAAAATTTCAATGAAAACACCTAAAGTCTCTAAGAAACAAACAATTGAATCACTCGCTTAAAAAATCTAAGAGTTCAAACCACACACAAACAAGTAACTTTCCGTACTAAAATCACCAGTTGGTGATGAAATCCAACTTAGTAGAGTTTTAACACGAAAAGGGCGGTTGGAACAGTTACCCCGACAACCTGCTTAATGAAACAGACTGGCACAAGTTTCTTCACATAACCATCTCGAGTGAAGAGAACCCCCCAGAGAGTCCAAGTGAGTCTAGTCGACGTTTGTTCCAGGTACAGTGGGATCTTCCCTCCACCGTCACCTTAGGAAAGAATCCTAAAGATTATGGCCTCTAAGGTTACCAACTGAAACAAATATACCTGGGGGAACAGTCTACGATCCGACACACATGCAAGGGCAGAGTAACAAAGCTCAATCCCCTTGAAGGCTCCTTGAAAGAATCCAAGGTTTACCGACAAGTGACCCCTGGCTCCTCGACAATGGTCTATCCGAGGTTTACCGTTTTTAATACGTGTATATCTTCTATCGTTCCCAATGAGGAAGGATTGATTACCCCACTGGTTCAGATATGATCTCGCACTTAACTCCTTTAAGAGGAGCTTCCCAGAGCATAGATGCAACAACTGGAATTCTTCCTACCGCAAGATATATCTACTTGTTTGTTTTAGCTATCTTGGAGAGTTAATTACTCCCTACTCCAAGATACTAGCCTAAGCTATGTTGGTGATAAGAGCCCTAGAAATAAAAAGATTACTAGATGAATTTTATTTAAGCGTTACTTTTAAGAGTTGTTTCTTAAGTCAATGGGTGCGGAAATGAAACTTTGAATGATGTGAAGACTCGACTTCCAAAAAACACTAAAATGCACCTATGATGATATTCAATTCTTTTTCCTTTCAATGAAATTTCTATCTAAAGAAAGAGTTAGAGAATGCAATCCTTTAAATTCCTTCTTTAAACATGAAAAATAATTGAAAGAAACTATTTTGTCTTTTCAATAAACTATCAAAGCTCACAAGAAAAATCTTTTTCTTTTCCAAACTTGAAGCTACAAAACAATTTTCTTCCGAAAGAAAGCTACAAAAACTAAAACTACTCAAAACTACCAAAATCTAATTTTGAGAACTATGATCTAAATTGAGTAAAAGCTTTTTAGATTTTTTTTTTATGAATGTTTCCCTTAGTTGTTCAGCAAACTAAGAATCTATTCCTTCAGATAACAAACAGATCAAAAACACTCAAAATATGTTTTTACAAAAAATGAAATTCAAAACCTTGAACCAAGTCTTTTCGAAGATTTGCAAAGAAACAAAAGGCTTAATTTCTCAATATAGGATGTTTTCATAATCAGGTCGGATTCAAAAGACAAAAAGAGATCAATGTAATCTGAGATACTGCAAATTGTCAAAAGTTCGAATCACTACAAAGACCATTCAGAAAAACAATCCAATCGGCAAAATCTTCTAGAAAATCATCAAAACATAAATATTGTTGGAGTTCATACACAAAGAATCTTTGACAGAAACAATTATCAGTCTGGGCAGAAACCAAAGATCTAAAAATAAACTAGAAAAAGAAACCTAGAGATTTTCTAAAACTTTCACAGGGTCCGCAGGTAACCAGCATTGACAGGTGCGGTCCCGCACTGTATTCTCTAGAGAAAGTGCGAACCTGCCCGCACTGTCAAAGTATAGCAGAGTGCGGTCCTAGGAAAAATTATAGAAAAACTCAAAATACTTCTAAATTTTCAAAAACAGGAAAAATCTAAAGTACCCAGACAGATGTGTATCAATCAAAAACCAGGAAAAAACGTTTCCTCAAGTCTAAAATAAAAGAGAACCAAAAACAACAAGTTCTTCCCTAGTATGGTCGCCATTTTGTTGTGTAGATTAATCCGTCTTGCGGACAAGACCGATCTCTCTAGTACAAAAGGTAACTAGCAACAAACAGCCAATTATACTAATCTCTCTCTAAGCATATAAGATTCATAAAAACACTATATAGGTGTAAGGCCTACCTTATGTCCAGCGCTTGCTTGATTCCGTTGAAGTCCTTCCCGTGCACTAAAAGAACGTTCCTTGTGAATCTTCAGTCACAAACAAGCAAAAAGATTACACAGCACATGTATAGACATTATTATAAAACATACTTATCATAATGATCAAGGAATTTATGAAATAAACCATGAATCGACAGTTTAATGAGAGAAATGAGTATATTTGTATTAACTTCAAATAGAGAAAACCTTTACAACCTGTGCCTTGATGTTGTGCAGGTCCTCCCGGGGTCCGAAGCAGGAATCTCTTCTAATTTGACAAGCATTGCACTCTTTGAACCAAGACAACTAGAGATGAGTGATTGAACCTCACAGAAAGAGTGATTTAACCTCACAGAAAGTCTTAGTTATTTGAGACTGAATCTCAACAGCATTTAACTTCAAATCTCTTAAGCTTGAACTCCCTTTGAGGCTACCCAAGGCCTCTTTTTATAGTGGAAGAGAGGAGGTTTCTTGTTCCAAATATGAAGGGATAGAATCCTCCTTCAAAGGGATAAGCTCCTTACATCAAGGGGTTAGCTCCATCAAGTGAGGGATGCATGAACCTTCTCAAAGCGTATCCATTCCCGAAAATTCCCATCCAGAATCTTCTAGAATTCATATGAAATTCACTTTTTATCTTTACTTTCTCGCCTTTTTATGTTTTACAGAGGTCCGCACCCATAACACAAGGAACGTGCGGTATGGTTCCGCAGGCAGGCTGAACTTTAGGTGCGGGACCGCAGGGAATGCATAGAGAAAGTGTGATACCAATTCTTAGGGGATTTTAGGGACTTTTCTCTGATTTTGAAGCTTGACATGAGGAGCTGGTATGTTAGACTTGCAAAAGGAGAAAGTATGAGTAATTAATGAGCTCATACTCATGGTAAAATGTCGGGATGACAGATTTTAGTGTAACAACGCCCTCTCATGGTGTGACATGGTGCACATGGCCAAAATAAGGCATAAGGGAGCAACCGACAAATGGGCCGGACGAATGTGCACAGGGCACCTGTGCGATCATAACTTAGAAAATTTTATATGGGTGCCCTCAATCGAAACGACCCAACCGAAACGCATTTGGGCGGGCGCCCTCAACCAAAACGACCCGACTTGAACACATTTTAGCAGTTTCCCTCAACCAAAATGACCCAACCTTAATGGGTTTGGGCGGGTGCCCTCAAATGAAATGACACGGCACACCCGACCGGACGAAGGCACAAGGGAGAAAACAAAAAAAAGACCGCACGAATGTGCACAAGGAACCAGTTCGGTAAAAACTTAGCAAATTTGATACAGCTGCCCTCAAATGAAATGAAACGACCTGAACACGTTTGGGCGGGCGCCCTCACACGGCGCGACACAATGCACATGACAGAACGAAGGCACAAAGGAGAAAATGGCAAACGGGCCACACGAACGTGCAAAAGGCACCCGTGCAGTCACAACTTACAAAATTTGATATGGCCACCCTCAAATGAAACGACTCGACCAGACACTAGCACATTTGGTCAAAATTTTGACACTTTTGTCGTATTTTCAGAAATTTCCCCAATTTTATCAATTTTTCAAATCCTGCCAACAACCGTCGCTATACCGACATTTAGGAACATCATCGCTTTTGCGACGTTTATGAATGTCTTCGAGAATGCGACGTTGTTAAAATATGTGTCAGTATTGCGACGTTATTGGGACAAAACATCAGAAATGCGACTTTTCTAAAATATGCGTCGCTATTGCGATGGTCTGGAGCAACTGTCATTAATGTGACGTTTAGAGACGCTTTGAAGACCACCATCAATATGGCGAAGATTTGAGCACAATCGTCGGTACTACGATGGGTGGAGGGTAACCGTTGATGTTGCGACGTGTTCACCAAACGTCGGTATTGCACCGGTTGGAGGGTAACTGTCGGTGTTGCGATGTGTTCACCAAACGTCATAACCACACTATATAATATTAACATATAAATACCACACTATTTACCAAATATAAAATATAAAATCATTATAATACCCATTAAAATGTTCTTTGTGCCATTTCTAATCCATAGTAAGGCTTTCTCTAATATTTGTATATTTTGCGGTCAAATTTAACTCTTGGTTAATTTTGGAAGGATCACTAGGTAATATAATATTAACTCGCGTTGTAACTTTTCAATCATAATATAATATTAAATTTTGTTATTAATTTTCAAACACTCCTTAAGTACCTCTTGTCCACATCAAAATGTCATAGGTAAGAAAAAGGTCTAAAATAAATTTGACTCAACATAATAAAAACAATATGAAAAATCTATAGTTATAGCTTACATACCCTTTCCAGGTCCAACATTATATAACTCTACCTCAATAGGATGAACATTAACTAAGGCTTCACTTATGCATCCACCAAATCTGTCACATCAATGTAGTCCCTACTACATGTACCTTCAAGAGTATTGTAAAATGTTCCTTTAACCCACATTGATATGTTCCTTTCACCCACTTTGGTAAAAGGAAGAAAACAACACTACAAAGTTTATAATAATCTATATGTTCACAATTGAGTTGATCTATTAAAGTTAAGAATTTTAATCATCCTCCAACATTAATTCTAATGAGTTTAATGTCTAATTTAATCCAAACTAAGGAAAAATTAACTTTGGGGGTAGATATGTTTATTCTTTAATCAATTGAATTTTAAAATTTAAATGTAGAGGAATGCCTCATTTCAAGGGGGTTTGATGCCAGAAATAGAGAAACTAAACCTCACATAGTAACGATTAACTTTTCATATAATATTTTCTGTTTAATAGGTTTTTAGTAATACATGTAAAGGAAACCCCGCACCTAGAAATCAATATTACTAAAGGATTAAATGTTAGCAATGATATAATATACAAGATGATTTAAAGAGTGTTGATGGAAGTGTGAGTACAAAGTTAGATTTACTACTCTCGTTATAATATAGATTCTGGTCTTAGAGGTCCATTTCTCAATTCTTTTGCTTTTTTATTTATTTTGATGTTTTCAAAGTAAGAAAAAATAGAGGAATTAGCTCTCAAGTTTATTTTTAAGAGAAATTCCTAGTTTAGAGGATTAAGGTCTAAAAACTTTTAGGGTCATTTTGAAGCATTAAATGATGTTTTTTGAGATCAATTTTTTTTTTCTTAATTGCAATGCCTTGTGGCATTGTTATGCACTCAAATATCTTTACAAAAATGCAAGAAAGAAGTTGATCAAAGTTTACATTGATCCTGGGTGAATGAATATTATCTACCTTCAATAGCTCTCCCTCTCTAGCCTTTTGCTTGAACTTTCTATTACCCTCTCCTATGTTCATGCATGTCATCCCTTTAGCCTTTTTGCAAGCTTCACATCCCAATTTCCTTTGTTCGGGCAGGTCGGCCAGTCGGGTCAGGTGGGGTCATGTTAGGTCATGGTGTCCAGTCAGGTCATGTGAGGTCGTGGGGTCGGGTCGGGTCATCATGTGAGGTCGGGTTGGGTCGGGTCAGGTTGGGTCGGGTTGGGTCATGTGAGATTAGGTCGGGTCGGGTCATGTGCGGGCACCCAAGGAACGTGTCTGAGTTGGGTCGTGTTGGGTCATGTGAGGGTGCCTAAGGAAACACAATTGGGCGGGTTGGGTAGGGTTCGATTGAGTCGTGTCATGTGAGGCCACACAAGGAAATGCGTTCAGGTGGGTCAGGTCGTGTCTTGTGAGGGTGCCCAAGGAAATGTGTTCGAGCGGGTCAGGTTGGGTCAGGTCGAGTCATGTGAGGGCTTTTAGTAAAACACATTTGGGCAGGTTTGCTCGGATCGTGTCATGTGAGGGCGCCCAAGGAAATGCGTTCGATCGGGTCGGGTCAGTTTGGGTCGAGTCGTGTGAGGGGGCACAAGGAAAAGCGTTTGCCATGGGTCAGGGAGGGTTGGGTCGGGTTATATGAGGGCACCCAGGGAAATGCGTTCGGGAGTGTTGGGTCACGTCAGGTCATTTGAAGGTACCAAGGGAAACACGTTCGGGTGGGTTGGGTCGTGTGAGGGTGGTCATATAAAAAATGCTAAGTTTTGATCACTTTTGTGCCTTGTACTACACATTTTTGCGATTTGTTTTTCGTTTTGATCTCCGTCGTGCCTTTGTTCCGGTGGGTTGGATTGTGTCGTGTGAGGGGGTGATAGGAGACACATTCAGGTCGGATCGTGTGAGGGAGGCCATATCAAAAATGGCAATTTATTACAAGAAAATCCCATGGGTGCCTTGTGCACGTTCGTGTGGCTCGTTTGTTGTTTTCTCCCTTGTGCCTTCATTCGATCGGGTGTGTCGTGTGAGGGCGCCTGCCCAAACGTGTTCGGGTCATGAGAATCAACAAAGGAAGACTTGGCACTTAGAAGGCACTAATACTTTGCACTTGGCACCTATTGGTGCCTAGTTTTTTTATGCCTAGCATACCCCTATTGAAAAAGGTAAATTGATGACTTATTAACCCTCTTATGTGTTCATTTCCTTGTAGTTTAAATTTTTTCTCCATTTCCCTAGCACACATTCACACACCCTTTCACATCTTGGCATGCCTTATCACTTGGCAAATTTTAGCATGTTTGAAATGCCTTCGCACTATCTGGCACATCTTAGCATTCCCTAACATGCCTTCGAACTCATGTCCTCACAGCTAGCCTTTACATTTTTTCACGACTTTGGGACTCAATCAATTCCTTGGTTATTGTAGTTCATGTGACAACATTGGCCTGCTTCAACCACAACAACTTGACCAATTTCACCTACTACAAGTACATTATGCCTTGTTAACCTAAGAACTACCTATAACTCATCTTATGCCACTCTTTTCCAAGCTTAACTTGCCTACTTAACTAGTTACCAAGACAAGGATCACATGATCTAGCCAAGGCCATAAAACAACTAAACAACATAACTTATACAAGAAATATTTCACATGTATGTTTGGTTCATATAAACAGTACAATAATAACTAAGAGTTTGCAAGAACCATAAGATGCACAAGCCACACAAGATATAATTTAACACAAGTCGAGTGCCCCAAAACTTATACACAACAATGTACAATATGAAAATATCTAGAATATTTTAAAACATGAGCATGTAGCCAAAGTGTGCCAAAAATTGTTTAAAAAAAATAGCTAAAGGTAAAACAATGTTGTGCCTAGCACAAAGTGATTTCCCTTTGTCTAAAACTTCCATGTCGGGCCTCGTATAACAATCGTAGGCTTGCCTCCTGTAAATCATATTCTAAAATTCTCCTAAAACACTTCTTCCTTAGCACACTTGAATTCGTTGACACTCCCTGGAACACACTCTGATTCATTCTTTTCCATGAATCTTGACCTAGTTATCCCTTGATATGCCCTGACACTCCCTAACACTCTAATTCAACATGCATTGAGATTGTCCGAAATGTGTTAGCATGCCTCTTCATTCCTTTTCAAGCCCCGACCCTCCCTAGCTATCATGCCCTCACAACTACACTTACTTAATTTGCCACTTGGGAACCCAACCAAGCCATCACTTGACTAAAAGAGCTTGACCAAGTTATGATTACTACAAATAGATTATGTTGTCGAATTGTGTAGATTGGTATGTACTCCACATGCCTAGTGAGATGGGTTTGTGTGAGTTTGGTCACAAATGGATTTGTGGGAAAAGAAGCCAAACAAAGGGATTTTGGACCCAATATGGGATTTAAAATCTACAATACAATTAAAAAGGGAAATTAGCATTTCCTAATGTCTAAGTGGATAAAACCCGTAAGTTCTAGAGGGTTCCTAAGATGTCTAGGAAAAACCATTTAAGGAGGACATAGGATGAAGGAAAGAACATCAAGTGAGAAGGAGCTCATTTGATCAAGGGGGAAAAGAGAGATGTAGTCCTAAATAGGCCATGATCATTAGCATGTCGAGCATTCATTAAGATGCCTTGGTATGATCTGGCATGGTTTAATATTAAAGTTATTTGAGATCAATTATTGGAAAGTAGAAGATAAGTAACCGAGGATGATTTGGCACTTAGAATGCACTAACACTTCGGACGTGACACTTATTTCCACCTAGTGTTGGTGTGCATAGCATGCCCCTCATTGAAAATCTAAATTGATGGCTTATTAACCCTATGATGTGTTCATTTCCTTTTATTTTAACTTGTTTCTCCCTTTTTTTTTCCTTGATAGTCCCTGACACGTATTTTCACACCTTTGCACATGTTGGCATGCCCTAGCACTTTACACATCTTAGCATATTTTACATGCCTTAAAAATATCTGGCACATGTTAGCATTCCCTAAAATTCCAAGCACTCATGCCCTCACAACTAGCCTTACATATTTTCACGACTTGGGAACCCAATCAAGTCCTTAGCTATTGCAGTTCATGTGACATTGGTTTGCTTCAGCCGTAACAAATTGATCAGTTGCACCTACTACAAGTAGATTGTGCCGTGTTCACCTAAGAACTACATATACCTCATCTTAGGCCACTCATGTCCAATATGGACTTTAGCCACTTAATAACTTACCAAGATAAGGATCACATCTAGCTATGGCCATAAACAACCAAGCAACATATCTTACATAGGCAATATTTCACATGTATGCCTAGTTCATATAAAAAATAGAGAATTAACTGAGAATTTGCAAGAACCAAAAGATACACGAGACACACAAGATATAAGTTGGCACAAGATGAGTGCCCCAAAACCTATACACAACAATGTACAATATGAAATTGTCTACAATAGTTTAAAATATGACCATTTAGCTAAAGTGTGCCACATGTCATATAAAAACAATAGATAAAGGAAAAATAGTATTGTGCCCAACACAAAGTATCCCTTTGTCTAAAACTTCATTTTCGAGCCCTTTATCACAATCATAGGCTTGCCTCTTGCAAATCCTATTATCAAATTCTTCTAACACACTTCATCCTTGGAAAACTTGAATTCACTGACACTCCCTAGCACACACTATTGTTTGTTTGTTTCCATGCATTTTGACCTAGTTCTCCCTTGTGATGCCTCAACACTCCTTAACACTCCTCAACATGCATTAACATTGTCCAGCATGTTTTAGCACACATTTTTGTTCCTTTTCATGCCCTAACCCTCCCTAGTTATCATGTCCTCACAACTACCCTTACTTAATTTTCAACTTGGGAACCCAACCAAGTCCTTGCTTGACTATAGGAGCTTAACTAAGTTATGATTACTACAACTAGACTATGTTGTTGAATTGTGTAGCTTGGGAGGTAATCCACAAGCCTAGTGAGATGGGTTTGTGTGAGTTTGGCCACAAAAGGATATGTAGGAAAACAACCCAAGCGAAGGGGCCTTGGACTCGAGATGTGGTTTAAAATATAAAATAAAATTAAAAATAAAAAATAATATTTTCTAAGGTCTAAGTGGATAAAGTTTGTAAGTTTTAGAGCCTTCTTAAGAGGCCTAGCTAAGCAAAGCTATTTAAGGAGGCCTTAGTATGAAGTCAAGAACATGAAGTGAGAAGGAGCTCATTTGATCAAGGAGGCCAAGAGAGATGTATTGCTAAAGTAGGTTGAGTTAGAGTGTTGAGTAAGCATAGCTAAAGGGAGGCGATGATCATCCACCAAGAGTAAGAACATCATGTGAGGGTTCACAAGAATGTCACATACCTTAATGGGTTCAACATAGGAAGTAGGATGGCATATTCTTGGTTCTATTATGACAGATCAAGCTCAAGAGAGGCGGCTCATGAGAATTTGGGCATGTGATTTTAGTGGTGTTTCTGTGTGAAGGCCACATCAAATTTTGAAATAGTAGAGATGGTTGAGACCCTACCTTGTGGTGGTTAGTAGATTGCAAGCTCTATGATAAAGACCAACACAAATGGAGAATGGTCTGAACTAGAATTTAGGGCCACAACAGTAGTAGTCATAGGTGTAATATTGAATGAGGTAACCGTAGTTTGAGGTTTGTAGATATCTAAAGTTTAGATCACGATCCAGTCAAATAAATGCCCAAAATATATGGATCTGTATGATCTAGAATGAGTCTCTTATGGAGGAAAGAGTTATCATTTTTTTCTATGGGTGGATAGGGTGTGTTCTAAAGAGATTAGAATAGAAGTATAATTCCCTATTTCAGGAGGTTTCCTAGCATGTTCAATCCATAAGGTACACCATTAAGACTGTGAAAAATCTGCATATAAGAAGACGGGTTGTGACCCTAAGAGAGAGGTTAATATTTGCAATATATACCACAAATTTGGAACATGGTTTGTAGAAGTGTGTGTAGAGATAGAAAATCTAAAGGAAGGTGGAAACTTATTAGAAGATGGAGTAGAAGAAATTTTTCATATGAGGAATGGATTGACATGAAGATGAGTTGATTTTGGTGGACTGTCCATAGAGTTTTGGACAGAGATCTAAAGAAAACTATAAGAATTTATTCAATGGATTGTTCATAGATGATTTGTGACACTAGCTCAATCATCTAGAAATTGTTAGAAGGATGATAAGATGAATAGTTCCGATTTTTTAATATATTGGACAAAAAATAAATTTGTACACAAGAATAATGATTTTGATAGGACTAAAATCACCATTAGGTGGCATATTTGAAGAGCCCTAGTGTTGAGTCTCAAAAATGTTCTCCATATTCATACATATTTCCATTATGTCATAACCATTTAGCTCTTATTTCATAGACATTTGACCTAAAACCCTACATCAAGTAACCATTTTCATAAATATATGGGTTAGGATCCTTGTTTTCCAAAGTTATTTATTTTATGTATTTAAAGTGAATTTATGATTAGAAACTAGAAAATTAACATAGTTTCATATATCTATATATGTGTTATGAGTTTTGTGACATATGTAGGTCAAAAGGAGACTTCTAGAAGACCCTTATGTGGCACTCTAAGGCCAAATTCGAATTTGGTTGGAGAAGATTATGGGATCAAGAGGATATGTGTCTCACTTCCTTTTTGTATTGAAACTCTAAGAGGATATGTGTCTCATTCCTCAAGTTGTGTTGAAACTCTAGAAAGACATGTGTCTTATCATTTCCTATTTTGATTATAACTCTAGAGATGGAGGGAGAGATTCATGGACTCCCATTAATGAGATGACTCCTCATATTTTGTATAAATAGGAGAAGCTTTCTCCTATCATAGGTAATGAGGAAGTAATGAAAAAGTAGTAGAGAAGTCTTTTGTAACAAAGCTCAAGATGGAATGGGATGTAGATTTGTGAGTTCTTTTAATAGAGAAATTCAGTTCTTTGATGCTGTTTTGATTACAACTTTAAGGAGCTGAAGGACTTCACCAAATTGGTAGCAGAGGGCCCCTGCTATCCAAGGAGGATTTTACATGTTTTCTAGATAAGTTGCTTTCAATTCTGTTTTGTCATATTTCCTTACTTAGATTGCTTTCTGAAATCATAGCTTTTAGCATAATTTTTAGCTTTTAGATTACAGTAGGCAGCCCGGGCATTTGCACATCTTTTTATAATGACGAATGACATGGAATCCATCTTGTCCTTCTGCTAATTTACTTTTCTTAGTTTTTGTTTAATTCCAGCACTATTTGTTTATTTCAGTCTTGCACATTTGCTTTAGTAGTTAGATTTAGATATTAAGCTGCTCATGTCATTTTCAGTTACCTCCGAAAGCCATAGCTGGACTAATGGTGAGGGATTGAAGTATGAGTGTGTAGTTTGATATTAGTTTACTTTTCTGCAAGTTAGATATATTAAATTTCTCATGTCATTTTCAGTTACCTCTGAAAGCCATAGCTGGACTAATGGTGAGGGATTGAAGTATGAGTGTGTAGTTTGATATTAGTTTACTTTTTGCAAGTTAGATATATTAAATTGCTCATGTCATTTTCAGTTACCTCTGAAAGCCATAGCTGGACTGATGGTGAGGGATTGAAGTATGAGTGTGTAGTTTGATATTAGTTTACTTTCTGCAAGTTAGATATATTAAATTGCTCATGTCATTTTCAGTTACCTCCGAAAGCCACAGCTGGACTGATGGTGAGGGATTGAAGTATGAGGGTGTAGTTTGATATTAGTTTCTTTTTCTGCAAATTAGATATCAGATTGCTCAAGTTGTTTATGGTTACCTCCGAAAGCCATAGCTGGACTAATGGTGAGGGATCAGAATATAAGTTGATGTAATTTGATTTAGATTTACTTTGTTGCAATTATTGGATTTCTTTAAGCATAGTTTCTTTTGTCTTTAGACAGCAACAAGGATAATTTGGTTTTCATGCTCAATAGTTCACTGTTTGATTTATTAAACTAGTAGCACATTTTCATTTCCTTTCAAGTTTTGTCATTGTATGTTTCAAATTCCTTTTTAAGTTTGAAGTTTAGTAAATCATTATAAAGGACATCATTGCCTTGAATATTCATAACCATACTTGTCTTTTAGAATTTCCATCTCACATTAGGAAACCAACCAAGATCAATAAAAATCCAAAAACGACAAAATGTAAGAGATAGGTTATCTTGCACATATAGTGCGCCACACTTCGTCAGCTTACGAATCCCTGGTTGATAATTTATGTTAGCAATTTAGGACACACTAAATTGACCAAACATTTTGGCGCCGTTGCCGGGGAAGTGTAACTAGGTAGCCTTATTTCTTACATTTAAAAAAAATTAATAATTCTTGAGTATGCTCTCCTCCTGCACTTTGTGTGATCTGGAGGATCAGAAAAATGATTGTTATGTAAAAAAAAAAATTAATAATTCTTGAGTATGCTCTCCTCCTGCACTTTGTGTGATCTGGAGGATCAGAAAAAGAATTGTTATGTGAAAAAAAAAGGAGACAAAATAAAACTTCATCATTTCAATTGATTCAACAATTTAAAAAAAAAAAAAAAAATTCATGAAAAACTTTGATTTCAATAAATTGTTTTGTTTAGTAAATTACATATATTTTTTATTTTTCAAAATATAACATGTGTAATTTTATTAACAAAACAAATAAAATAAAATAAAAAATCATTTTGCTTAGTAAAATATATATGTGTATTTTTAATTTTTAAAAATATAACATATAGTTTTATTAACAAAAACAAATTAAAAAAAAAAAAAAAAAATTGAAAAACAAAAATAAAACAAATCAATAAACAAAGCCATAGCCCACCATCACCAAACACTCCTTGAGATTTATAAGACGACCACATGTAAGAGAACAAGGCATTGAAATTGACAAAATTTTTAAAGAAGCAAAACGTGCCCTGATTGAACTGAAGAATGCTTAGGTGAAGGATAAGCATGGGCAATATTTGCAAAGACAAATCTGATTTGGAAGGCTGACGGGAATCGTCCCAAAGAACAAGTGTTTGCAGAGATTGATGCAGCTATAACCGAACCTGAAAGAAAACAAACAGAGGTCAAAACAGAAAAACATAAATAAATGGCTAGAAGTCAGGTTAATACATTGCGCACTGGATTGGAATCTTATGATGGTAACTCTCGCCAGTATATTGAAAAAAAAACCCTCGCCAGTGACTATAAACCATAAATCAAAAAGCTTAAATACGCATTGAATTTAATATTCAGCCAGTACAACCTGCTGAGAGTTTGGCTTCTAATTTTCTTTTTTCTGGCCAAAATGGAAGATGCAACAGTATGCAACGCCACTGCCAATGGATCCTCTACTGTAGCAGCAGTAATACAAACAAGCCCTCGGGTGAAGATTCCAAGATTGAAAATCCAAAAGTTACAGAACTAACCAGAAAACGATTTTTGTTACAGCACATCCAGAAACGCAATTGTTATTGACACATCATTTTCAAACACGTTTTTTGATCTATTGAGGATGAATTTTGAAAAACTGAGACATGGGTTTTTTCGCCAACGTGGTCAATTAGATAACCCAGAAATCGTTTTACGAAATTCGTGGCGGTCTGGGAGAATTTCGCGGTTCTTTGAAGACCATTTTTGTCTGCCGCGTGAGGAAAAACGGTTTTCTGTTTGCACAGTGGAGAGTTTGAATGGCACTTTGCTTAATTTCAGCCATAATTCGGTTTCCTGGTCTCCAGGAGGAAGAATTTAAGTTGAATACAAATTCTATTGAAACCAATCAACGTGGATTCCAGATGTTTATGACTCGTGCAAGTATGACCTCTGATTCCGTATTGAACTGACATATAGCCACGGTGCAGATCTCAGTCCGCTTGAAGCTTCACCATGTTATTGAGATCATACACTTCTTATTATGGGTCCAGAGAGATTGCAGAAAGCAGACTCTAGTCTAACACTTGACAGGTTAGAAAATATGATGCGTCCATTTGCAATGCTAGCCGAAGACTTCCCTCCTGCAGCGACTCCACAACCTTTTTCAGGCTTGTTTACAAAGAGTGGTGGAGTTTTAGAACGTATTTCCAATCTGTGGCCCTTCCATAAGCAAGCCAATGGACAAGCATAATAAAACAGTAGTTGAAATGCAACATTTTTTTTTTTTTTTTGGGAGAATACTGCCTTTGAATTTGTTCAATCTATTCGTTTCAGATTATTGGGGCAAAGAAAATTGTGGCCCAAATCTTGACTCATACTCGCTATGATCTGATTTTAAAATGTAACTCCACGAGGTAGCACAATGCAAACCCATGTTTTTCAGCAATTTTCTTTAGAACTGTGTTTCAACCACATTAAAAAAAAATAAAAAAATAAAAAAATAAAAAAATAAAAAAAATATTTTGTACTTCTCTTTTTCCAATTTTCTTATTAAAAAAAAAAAAAAAAAAAAAAATTCTCTTTTTTCAATTTTGTTTTGATTATTTAAAAAAAAAAAAAAAAATCAATAATTTTGAATCAATAAAATGAATAAGTTATTTGCTCACTTTTCTGAAGGTATTGATTAATTTTGGACTGATGATGAAAGATGAATGGCTAACTTTTTATTCAAGATTTTTAGCTACAGAAACCGTCGACATTCTGCAGCTAAAGTCCAATTCCGCAGCTGTTCTCCAATTCCGCAGCTGAAAAATCTCATTGTTCAAATCAGCTTAACTTTCTCATACAAAATCAGATTTTGATGATTTAAGTATCGTTGGAAAGGTCTCAACAAGCTATATACAATGAGAAATCCTTCATTAGAGTTTGAAATGGAAAATAATGAAATAAATTGCTGAAAAGAAGCAACATTCAACTTGAGGCACTAATTCCAAAACATGTATAAATTCTTTTGATTTTTCCTTTGAGAACTTGTTTCATTAATACAAATTCTTAGTTTTGTGTGTAAATATCATAACTAGATAGATTGATCACCTCTCTTCTTTGATAATCTTACATTCCATTGCAGAAGAAGTATTAGTTTTTTTCGCAAGTTCCAGGAGGAAGGACACATGACTACAAGAGAATGGTGTCTCTCTAATAGACCAATTTGTTTCATAAGAGGATAATCAACAACAAAGAGGAAATATGCTGATGTAAAATCAGATCCAAACACTTGAAAAACTTTCAGATACTATTGTCTCCATCACATCCATACCTCATAATAAACCATTCACCTCATTTCACTTCATATTTTCCATTTACATTCACATCCACTTTCCATTTCTTTTTGTCCATTCATAACCACAAATAAAAGCAAAACGCTCATTCACATGCTTATTGCCCATTGCCATTTCTCATTCACATGCTATTGCCCATTTTCCATTTCTACTATCTATTGCCATCTTCCATTTTCATTTTCCATTTCTTTTCATTTTCATTCCGCAAATAAGCCCTGCTTCAATGCAAATTATTGAGTCCATAGTCCTTTGAGTCTAAGTTCTTTGTAAAAACACCTTGAGGCTTGCATGCCTTAATGGCAAGTTCTCATGCTGACAAACAATGGGAATACATTAATGTCTCTTGTTCGTCAGATCTTCTAGGTGACTTGACATCAGCAAAATCATTCGTACCTAGAAAGATGTGTTTGGGCATCTTGACTCTCATTGTCATCAATGGTGAGAGTTCTCGTGTTGACTAGTGGCATCCATTAATGGCCACTAAGTCAATAATTTTCTACTATGTTCGACATCAGAACATATTTTCACATAGTAGGAATTGTGCCAATGAGTTTTGAAGAAATGAAGACTATTATTTTCAGCATTTTGGAGCAGATTCAACAAGTTTTAGTAGGAGCAATAAAAAGTCATCTTATCTCTTTATCCACGACTCCTCTTGTTCAGCCACTTGAAGAAGAATATGATCATAATTTTGCAGCCACCACACATACACAACTCATCCACATTTAAGGTAAGTGAAGGTATGTTGTTTTCTAATTTTTAGTCATGTAATTCATTAGAATGCTAAAATTGTAACTTTGGAAAAATTCTTCACTCCCTTTTTCACATTGTCATATCTTTAGTTGAGGGGAAGGGACATCATTTCATATCCACATGTCATATACTATCACACATTTTCATTTCATTTCCATACACATATACTTTCCAACCAACTATTGTTGCAACATGATCCAAAAGATTATATGCCTTGCAAATGATCAATTCATTGATGAAGTAATTGATTCTAAATGTTTTCATGAACACAGTGCAACAAAAAAGCAAGTTATCTTAAGAACCAACTTAAATTACCATAAAAAAAAAATAAAAAAATGTTACGATCTAAATGTATTCATATACTTTGCCAAAAGGAAAATATCAAAACCAAAAGTTTGGAATGAATTTATATCGGTCAGAAACTCATAAAAGATCAACTCATGGACAAATGAATCATTGCAATAGCAGACATAACTTGATTGGGGGTATGTTAGTCTCAAAAGGTATTCTCCATATTCTTATGTTCCATTATGTCACTCATTTAGCTCAGTTCATAGCCATTTGACCTAAAACCCTACATCAAGTAACCATTTTCATAAATATATGGGTTAGGATCCTTGTTTTCCAAAGTTATTTATTTTATGTATTTTAAGTGAATTTATGATTAGAAACTAGAAAATTAACATGGTTTCATATATCTATATATGTGTTATGAGTTTTGTGACATGTGTAGGTCAAAAGGAGACTTCTAGAAGACCCTTATGTGGCACTCTAAGGCCAAATTCGAATTTGGTTGGAGAAGATTATGGGATCAAGAGGATATGTGTTTCACTTCCTTGTTGTATTGAAACTCTAAGAGGATATGTGTCTCATTCCTCAAGTTGTGTTGAAACTCTAGAAAGACAAGTGTCTTATCATTTCCTATTTTGATTGTAACTCTAGAGATGGAGGGAGAAATTCATGAACTCCCATTAATGAGATGACTCCTCATATTTTGTATAAATAGGAGAAGCTTTCTCCTATCATAGGTAATGAGGAAGTAATGAAAAAGTAGTAGAGAAGTCTTTTGTAACAAAGTTCAAGATGGAATGGGATGTAGATTTGTGAGTTCTTTTAATATAGAAATTCAGTTCTTTGATGCTGTTTTGATTACAACTCTAAGGAGCTGAAAGACTTCACCAAATTGGTAGCAGAGGGCCCCTGCTATCCAAGGAGGCTTTTACATGTTTTCTAGATAAGTTGCTTTCAATTCTATTTTGTCATATTTCCTTACTTAGATTTCTTTCTGAAATCATAGCTTTTAGCATAATTTTTCATGGCAGCCCGGGCATTTGCATATCTTTTGACTAATGACATGGAATCAATATTGTTCTGCTGCTAATTTACTTTTTGTTTAATTCCAACACTGCTTTGTTTATTTCAGTCTTGCACATTTGTTTCAGGAGTTAGATTTAGATATATTAAATTGCTCATGTCATTTTCAGTTACCTCCGAAAGCCACAGCTGGACTGATGGTGAGGGATTGAAGTATGAGTGTGTAGTTTGATATTAGTTTACTTTCTGCAAGTTAGATATATTAAATTGCTCATGTCATTTTCAGTTATCTCCGAAAGCCACAGCTGGACTGATGGTGAGGGATTGAAGTATGAGTGTGTAGTTTGATATTAGTTTACTTTCTGCAAGTTAGATATATTAAATTGCTCATGTCATTTTCAGTTACCTCCGAAAGCCACAGCTGGACTGATGGTGAGGGATTGAAGTATGAGTGTGTAGTTTGATATTAGTTTACTTTCTTCAAGTTAGATATATTAAATTGCTCATGTCATTTTTGGAACCTCCATCACAATTTTGAATTACAAGTGGTGAGGGATTGAAGTATGAGTGTGTGGTTGATATTAATTTCATCTTCTTTCATTCAGATATATCAGTTGTTTTCAAAGTTGTTTCTGGTTACCTCAGAAAGCCATGGTAGGACTAATGGTGAAGGATCAGTATCAGTTAAATTGTTGATTTAGATTTACTTTGTTGCAATTCTTGGATTTCTTTAAGCATAGTTTCTTTTGTGTTTAGACAACAGCAAGGATAATTTGGTTTTCATGCTCAATAGTTCACTATTTGATTTATTAGGCTAGCGACGCATTTTCATTTCCTTTCAAGTTTTGTCATTGTATGTTTCAAATTCCTTGCAGCACATTTTCATTTCGTTTCAAGTTTTGTCATTGTATGTTTCAAATTCCTTTTTAAGTTTGAAGTTTGGTAAATCATTATAAAGGACATCATTGCCTTGAATATTCATAACCATACTTGTTTTTTAGAATTTCCATCTCACATTAGGAAACCAACCAAGATCAATAAAAATCCAAAAACGACAAAAAGTAAGAGATAGGTTATCTTGCGCATATAGTGCGCCACACTTCGTCAGCTTACGAATCCCTGGTTGATAATTTATGTTAGCAATTTAGGACACACTAAATTGACCAAACACCTAGATGAGGGCAATGTTGTGGGCACTAGATTAGTAAAATAATTGACTATGGTTGGGAAAATTGATGGCATTCCAAGTACAATTGATGGGTTGTTAGGTGATTGTCAAAGAAGAGCTCTAAGTCTTGTACTTGTGAAGGAAAACAACACTGGTAGAAGGGTAGGTGTATTGGGCCTAAGGACATGCATACTTTGAAGGAATAAAGTAGCAGTCAAGTGGGCTAGAAAACTAGCCCTAGTTCACTGTATTGCAGAGGATTGCTTCACTGAGAAGAAGGGAAACCTCCATATCCATAAACTTGTCATATTAGAGTAGTAGATGGAAAAAGTGGGAAAACCAAAGAGTTGTTCACAACAGAGTTGTGAACAACTGATCAAAAACCCTAAGTGTTGTAGACCTTAAAGGAAAAAAGAGGTAGATAGAGGGCAATGTTTTTTGAGCCGATTTTAGTAACCTAAAGGATTTGAGTTAATTAATAGAGTAGTTGCATAATGGGAGGCAAGAGGACCTACCAAATGTGTTCAAGACATGTGGATTGAAAGGGCTATATCTGGCCACCATAAAAAAGTGGGTCAAGTGTTGTCTTCTTCAAGGTAGATTGGTTGTAAAAGGACTAACATCAAGCCCTAGTTGTATTCCTTGTATTAATGTGATTGTAAAGGGCCATGATCCCTAGTACGAGAGCTCTAGCCTATTCTATTATAGTTTGTAATTTAAAGAAGAATGATCTGAAAAAAGTTAAAATTTTTCATGTGCACTAGTTGATTCCCTGATGTGTGTAGATTTCGTTGTGCAAAGTAGATGTGTTGTGGCACTTGAGTGTGTTTTCATCAAAGATTTTAAGACCAAACCCAGATTCTCATGTTTCATGGAAATTCAACATATGCCTTTTTCACCTATGAACTACATGGAACTCATCTTATACCACTCATGTCCAATCTCAACTGATCCCACTTAACAAGCTACCAATACAAGGCTCATCACATCCAACTGTGGTCGTAAAACAATTAAGAAACACAGTTTACATCTTGACATGCCATAACACCTGATATGTATTAAATTACTTAGCATTATGTGGCATGTGTTAGCATCCCCTATATTCCTTGACATGCTTTTACACTCCCTAACACACCCTAGCACTTCTTGACATGCCTTGGTTGTTTAACATACCTTGGCATTGCGTAGTATATAACCTTGTCACTCCCTCCTTAAAATACCTATAACTCATTGACACTCCCTATCACAAACTCTTATTCATTCATTTCCATGCATTTTGATCTAGTGCTTCCTTTTTTTACCTGAACCTCCCTATCACACACTCTTATTAATTAATTTCCATGCATTTTTATCTAGTGCTTCCTTTTGTTTACCTGTCACTCCCTAACACTCCCTAGCATGCATTGGCACACCCTAACACCTGGAAAATATTGGCATGCCGCCCTAGCACTCTAACATTCCTTTGCACTACCTAGCATACCTTGTCACTCTCTCCTTAGCATACCTAGAGCTCATTGAAACTCCCAGTCACAATCTTATTCATTCATTTCCATTCTAGTTCCAGAAATCAATTTTCTAAACAGATGGAGTCCAAAAGGTAGTTGGACATAAATAAACTAGTAGGCTTGGCACTCTTCACTTGCTTGAAGGCTTTATATAATGAAGGGGACATTATTGCACTCTAATTGAATTTTGGACCATGAGTACAAATTTCATTTACCACAAGCACCCATATTTCATGAAACATGGTTCCATCCTTTTCTCCATACATTTTGGCCAACAATAACATCACTATTCTGAAATGATGTTTCAATCTAGCATTTGAATACACCTTTGATATCTTGGTCTTAAAGATTTTATCATAAAACCACCATTTTTTATTAGCATGCTAGGAGGTACCTCATCCATAGCCCTTTTCACCCATTCCTCAGATAGACTTACTTCAGGCTCTGGGAGGAAATTTCTTGACAATATGTTGAAGGTCTCGTAGCCTCCAACTAGGCTCTGGTTTTGGTTTAGGATCCATCTATTGGACAAGTCCACCTGGTCTACAAGCCAGGAAATTAACTCCACACAAGAAAGAACATGAGATATGGAAACAATCCTATGCAGGCATGATTTGGTCACATTATTGTACGTGTTGATACCGAGGTCGTGTTCAGGATCATTGTGGATGAGTTTTGAGAAATCCCCTAAACTGAACATTTGATAAACTCTTCCCCACTAGAAAGAATTCTCGTTACTTAAATTTCATTATGTGTCCCCCGCGATTAAAGGATTATGTTTAGGAATCACCACCTTTGAATATTTATTTTTTCAAATTTTATTTGCATTTTTCTTCATCCTTTTCACTTTCTTATCAATTCTTACACTACCTCAATACAAGAAGCTTAATGTTGTACTTGTTGTTCTATTCTATTCATAGTACAGATACAGTAAATTCATAATTATACACAATATACTTGTTATTTATTATGGAACACACTTAAATGATAAAACAAACTTGTATTTGACATGGAATTTCATCTACGGGTTGTTTTACATTACTCTATGTAACAAACAGTTGAATTGATTATGAAATAAAATTCATTTTTGATTTCATTGTGTATTGGTTTCACTTACCACCTAATGATAACATGTTGTATAAATGATGTCTGTTATAACTCCATTTCTTACACTATTCACATAATAGAATTAATCAGCTTAGATTTCTCTTATTTCCATTGTTATAGTAGAGTCAACATAATTATAATCGTAAATAAAACTAGAGTTAAGATGTTATGAATACTAATGGTAACCATGTTCAAACAGATTGAATTATATTACATAGATCACAAAGATTGATCAATAATACTACCTTCTTCTAGTTATATTGATGGGTATTATTATATCAACCATGTATTAGGGAAATGATTATTATGTGCCCTTAGTGTAATTAGGTTACATGTACTTGTTACACTGGATACTGAATATTTAGGCATATAACGTATCAACAATACAACCACTCTACATGCGTATTCAATGGAAATATGACTATGCGTCTAGTTGGCTTTATAAAAAAACCATCAAAACTCAAACTACCCCCTTGACCTTTGCCTTTCATAGTGCTTCTATTGGATAAAACCCAGCTTTTACGTGCCTTTGTAGGGAGGGAATGATAGAGTAACTGGAAAATATGAAATAGCTCTACAACCTTTTGGTCCTCGATATTTATCTCCTTCATCACCTACTTAACCCACTACATCAAACACTGGATATAAGGTTGATCATGTTAGATCAAGACACAATCAACATTCACTATGCATACAAGCCAATTATACCATATGAAGCAAGTGTTGATTGAACCAAGTGTAGTAGGGTCAGAAGGTGTAGTTCAGTGTGAGTAGCAGGAGTGATAGCAGTAGTGAGTGGCATAGCTTGTTTGAAGACTATTGTTTATGATATTTCTTGAAGGAATTTCTTATTCCCTTCTCCCTCATGACATTGGTTGCCATGGGGACAGGAAAACCTGTTGAAACTATGCTGTCTAGGATCACCGTACCCACTAGCTCTAATAAGGTCCTTAAATAAAGATGTATGTTTGGGTGGGGAACCTTCCTATATGTCAGTAAGTGACTCAATCATAGAGTAATATCATAAAAAAGGATATATCTCATGATATATGTAATTACGCCTTTATTTTTTTGCATAAAATCAAATTGGTTTCAATAGGTTCTTAAGCCCTAATATTTCCCCCCTACCAACATAGTCATAACTTCAAACCAAGTTGCTCGATTGACCATAGGTTTTTAACACAAAACTCATTCATATGGATGAGGGTTTGTCCCCTAGCACAAGGTTGGGGGGTGATAAGCTCTTTCAATCAATTATTTGTTCAATTATTCGAGAGCGTAATTACATATATATTAATTTCAAAATTACGTATATAATAGTAGCATTTTCTACTAAAACATAATTATGTATATAATAAATCATAATTACATACATAATTAGGGCAGAAATCATAATTATCGATACAATATATGCAAGGACTAATGGAAAAAGGAAAAAGGATAATTACATTTATAATAAAGAATCGATCGAACAAAGAATTTTGACATAATTTTCACAAGAATCATCCTCTTCGGCATTAGAATCCACCTAGGGGAAAATGGGCAAGAGGAATGGCCCCCTCATAGAACAACAAAATTACTGTAAGAACTTCATTGTTCCAAAGTCAAACTCTTTGGGCAGAGGAGCGAAAGATTTTGTGCTCCCAACTACATCGTTGGGGTGACTCCATCAGAGGGAACCATTAGATAAATTGATTGGTTAGTTTTACGATCAGTCAGAGCTATCTCTGATTTTAAATATTCCCCTACCTCTACCCAAACAATGTGCAAGTGAGAGGATTAAGGCTCTACAAGGAAGGGGATCAACCAGGAAACCACCTTCCTGAAACTAGCATCCACCTTACCAATCAATGCACACATCTCACCCTCTAACATAATTAGTAATATTAGCATCACATGAGAGACAACAGGGGGCTGTCAAATCACCTCTACCAACATTAGTCACCATAAAGATACGAAGCATCGTACCATCATATAAATAGATAGCATGGCCAAGGAAAATGATATTGGTGAAGCAGGCATAGCGATAGTAAACCTCGCCAATACCACCCATTCTTAGGACTATAAGACAAATTTAAATTACAACAAAGAGTGAGCACGAAAAAACCTTGTATCACAGCTAGGCACCCCCTTGACGACCCCCAAAATAAGGAGCATAATGACTAAGGATAATGACTAATGAGAAATGAATTTGATTGATGTGAAAAAATTTGGAACAAACCTTCACAAGAAGAGGAATTATTCAAGGTAAAGGAAGTATGATTTATATGATGTTAAGACTAGATAGGAAGAGGGTATGACTTTGTATCTCGAGGGTACTATGCCACGAAATCCATGCTTCACACAAAGTGGATTTCGATGCATTGGTTTTGGCACATACTTTTTTAGTTCAATCAAATGATGGCAGGGCAGTGGAAAGTGGATGGGGTTAGGGTTCCAACGATTGAGCTAGATTATTCATGGATTTAAATCCATTCAATTAGTAGGTAAGCAGGTCAAGTTTCTTGCCTATATATTAGCTTTGATATGGAGAGTCTATCTATCTGGTTTATACCATCCCTCGGCATGGAAATCAGTCAATGATGAGTTGAAAGCACTGAGTGAGTAGAGTTTCACCCCTACCTGACAGTAACGTATCAATATTGGTTAGGATGTTTCCCACACCCCCAGTTGAGTGAAGGAGCATCCACTGGACCATCCAAATTTATTATTCTAGTGTCTCCTGAAAGAACTGTGTTGGCTTAGGAAAGAACTATATTGGCTGGGCTATTATCTAGCCTTCTCCAGCCCACACTGGCCATACTATTAAACCCCCTGTAGGAGGCAGTAGTGATTCTTTCCTGTCATCATATATTTTGATATGCATCATGTTATGTATTTGATACTAGATAATCCACTTAGATATCATGACTGAATGTACCAGCTTCTAGAAAAGCCCTTGAAATTTGAAATCCCACTAATATTTTTTGTGTTGGTTGATAGTTGCTTATCATAGTCCCATCTAACAAGTTTTTAAAGCTAAGATAAGCTAGATCAGAAGTTATGCCATATAAGCATACATGTTACTCCTTTCAACTTATTATATGCATATACCTTATTATCCCAATACAGAACCATGTGTCCATGGCACTGACTTTGTTTACACTCGCTTAGCTAATCTCTAATCCTCATGGTATGCATATTTTTCTATTGATTGTCATTATTTTTTTGCTCGAACACAGTTGAAGAATGCAAGAAAAGCAGTGGCTTTTAGTGTATGTCACCCATTATTTTTTTGTTTTTGTTGTCAAAGTATGTCTTATATTTACATAAATGTATTTACAAACATCAAATCAAAAGGTGGAAGCATATATCCAATGGATCTTATATTAATATTCTCTTTTCTAAGACTAGCAATTGGTTGGTCTCTATATCTCCTCGGAAGATACACAAGATGCATATTCATAATTGTATTCAAGTTGCAAGGAAATATTGGAAATGGATTCAGATATTCTAGACTCGGATCTACTAGGACTCATGTTTGTAACCGAAGTTGAAGAACTCAGTTCCCAAAAGGTCAGGGAACTTTGTCAAGGAGGTAGGGACTTGGTTGTAAATACTATATAGTATGAATTGAAATTGATATGTGAAAATGTTGATTGAATGTCATTTTGTTACCCCAGTTGTAGAGTAAGTTAAATTCTTTGCCTAGTAGTTTTTTAATTTTCTTGGGAATTCAACACTAAAATTTATTCTAGCTTTATAACTTGAATATCTAGATCTAATGTTTTATGGGAAGGGTCAATATTTATGTGTACAGGATTGGAAAGACCATATGGAGTATCATGAATACATTGAAGTCGATGATCAAATTATTTGGTTTTGGTAGGTATTATCACTTTTGATTTTGTTTTTCATTAGTAATGTAAGTGAAAATCCATGGATGTCCTATGTATCTACAAGGGGAACTTCATTTTACTTTGATGGAAATATTGGGATTCCAATCTTCCATTTTGATTAGATTGTTGTCATTAATATCTTGGAATAAATTTTGATTCATTCTTTTCTGTATGTCATAAGTTCATTGTATGTTGTAATATTTTATGAAATATATCATTAATTTGACTTGGAGCTAGTGGCACCTATAAAATTCTGCTAATTAGATGTCCACATTCTCCCTACTCTTTTGGTTGAAATTTTACTTCTATTTGGACATGGTTTTTTGTGTTCCTCCAGTGTTGTCTCATTATTTTCTTAATGTTGGGTTTTTCCTCCTTGGGATAAACTTCTTGTACGCCTAGGTTTTGATATTTTGTTGTTTCATTTATGGCGATTAGTTTACTATTTTTCTAGTTCACTTCAATGGTTATTTATTTCTCATCTTCATGGGGCCTCTTGACCACACACCCCACATTTTTATATGGGCTTCTCATGATGGGTATAATCTCTAGCTTGACCTATTTTGTCTTTAGGGAATATCAATATAAATTTCAATTTCAATTTTTCCATGGTTTGGTAGCTCACATTGGCCATGTGTGTAATAGGGAACAATC
The DNA here is from genome assembly GCA_034641835.2 of Pinus albicaulis. Lineage (NCBI taxonomy): Eukaryota > Viridiplantae > Streptophyta > Pinopsida > Pinales > Pinaceae > Pinus > Pinus albicaulis. Next base: position 537,370,598 of record CM076576.1, on the reverse strand, counting down.
TTGGTGATTTGGGCATGGTCCAAATTTCCATCTCGCTCAACATAACAAATTGTAGAAGTCAATAAGAAATTTTTTTATTAATTATTAGGAAATCAATTTATTGTGTTTACCTTTTAATTTTTACATATTTACCATAAATTACCACTAATTATTTAAAGTAATTTATTGTTATGTACATAATTTATAAATTTTAATTAAAAATAATTAGTTCAATACCATTTTCTCCCCTCCCCACTCTAATTCATTATATATTAAAAATATTACCTTAAATTGTATATTAAGAATCTTAATGTAAATGGTAAGAGATGATTTTAAAGTTCCACTTTTACCCACATAAAAGAATAAAACCAAACAACTTTTAAAGCTTACCATATAAAATAAAATAAAATCCATACCCAACCAAAACAGAGAAAAAGGTTTTAGGGGGGAACATAACAAAGATTTAAGTCTGCTAAAAGGGTTTATGAAAACCCATGTTTCCCTAATAATGCACCTCATCAGCGCGGACCAAAAGCACCGACAATGAGCAGAGAGGTCAGAAAGAGGCGTTTTTAAATATCTGCAAGGAGAAATTTCAACAGGGGGACTATAAAGAGCTTAAAATGCTTAAACCTGCCCAGGTTTTATCTTTTATCTCCTGAGAAATTTGTTAACAATGTCTGTGTTATGTGCGGCCCGCAGAGCTGTGTTTTCTTCTGTGGCACCAGAGGCTTTCAGAGCCTTAAAGCGCAACAGGTTTTTCTATTCATCCCTCAGGTCTGCGTTTCAAAACCAATGCATCCATTCGGCTCTCGCTAAAAAGTTTTAGAAACATTGCATGAAATAAATAATGAAGGGAACACCATGGGTTTCCAACCGCGAATTTACTTCAAAATCCGAAATCAATGCAAAATCGAATGAAATCGTAGTGAAAGAGCTCGAAGATGAGATTCCAAGGTCGCTTGAATGGCGCTTGGATCCATGGGAGAAGGAAAAAATTCCTTGGAAGATAGATGGCCAGACGATCGCTATATTGCAGAATAAATATGGTAACGAGGATATAAAGTTCAAGCTACGAAGGTGGAAGGTAAGGAAAATGTGGAGATAAAAGTCACTATTTCTAAAGTGTTTATGAAAACCCACGTTTTATCCCTAATAATGCACCTCATGAGTGCGGACCAAGAGCTCCGACAATGAACAAAGAGGTTAGAAAGAGACGTTGTTAAATATATGCAAGGAGACATTTCCGTAGAGGGACTATAAAGAGCTTCAAATGCTTAAACCTGCCCAGGTTTTATCTTTTATCTTTGGAGAAATTTGTGAACAATGTCTGTGTTATGTGTGGCCCGCAGAGCAGTCTTTTCTTCTGGAGCACCAGAGGCTTTCAGAGCCTTAAAGCACAATAGGTTTTTCTCCCTCAGGTCTACGTTTCAAAACCAATGCATCCATTCAGCTCTCGCGGTTGAGTTTTAGAACCGTTGCAGGAAATAAATAATGAAGGGAACACCATGAGTTTCTAGTCGCGAGTTTACTTAAGATTCCAAAATCGATGCGAAATCGAATGAAATCCTAGTGAAAGAGCTTGAAGACGAGATTCCAGGTTTGCTTGAATCGCGCTTGGATCCCTAGGAGAAGGAAAAATTTCCCTAGAAGATAGATGGCCAGATGACCGCTATATTGCAGAAGAAATATGGTAACGAGGATATAAAAGTTCAAGCTACGAGGGTGCATAGTAAGGAAAATGTGGAGGTAAAAGTCACTATTTCTAAAGGAGAAGGTCCGTTCCTCGATTTTTTTGCCACTGGGCATTGCTGCATCTTTCTTATCGAGAACGTGTCCTTTAAACACCTGCAAGGAGAAGCCCCTTGAAGCTCTGGCCCTGAAGCTTGTTCATGTCTAGCTGTCACGCATTTAGTGGAAAGCCTAACAATGGTTGTGCTTCTCAGGAAGAAAATCACACGGATTGGCACTGCTAGTTTGAGTTCAATTCCATAAATAAATTACTCTTCCCATTTATTTCTCTACTACTCTCCATTTATTTCTCTGCTGCTACTGTACGCTGTGGTTAGAATATTCTTTCAAGAAATAGAATAGCATTCGAGATTAATCTTAGAATATTGTTTGAAGAAATATAATAGAAATTGAGATTAACTCACCTTTGGATACATCATTTAGGGTCTATTCCAACCCAGCCACCTGTACACACCCTCTATCTCCACTTGATCAAGATTCCATTGTAATAGAAGATGGACCTCTTCCATGATTTCACATTTGACTCAGTTGGTCTAGTACAATCTACTCCACTAGTAGCACCCCAATCTAGAATTTAACTTTGATGAATGAGGGTGGAGTAGGAGGCCATAGTAGGAGAGAGGATATCCACAACCATGGTTTTAGTGAAAGCCCATAAATTGAGATGATGTTGGTTTTGTTTTTCTTGAAATAATATGTTGTATAATGGTTAATGCCCATGAAATCCAATGACCCTTTCACATGATTCGACTCTTCTGACGAGAATAAAGGAAGTTGATTTCCAACTCTCCCTCATCGACGTCGGATGGTCTCTGGAGAACAATGGATCCATGAACCTGCAACCAATTGTATTGTTGTTGAGTATACATATTATGTTATGAGATCTGCATGATGTAATGATGGATAATAAAGGTTTAATATGATGGCATGTACCATCCCACCCGGTCGAGATTCCATTTTAATAGAAGATGGCTCTCTTCCATGATTTCACAGTTTACTCAGTCAGTACAGTACCAGTGAATCCACTAGTAGCACCCCAATCTATTATTTAACTTTGATGAATGAGGGGGGAGTAGGAGGGCATAGCAAGAGAAAGGAGATCCAGAACCATGGTTTCGTGAAAGCCCAGTAAAATCGGGGCCTACTTCAAGAGTTTTCAAGTCAAATTCAAGCACAGAAGATTACAAGGAAAGGATTCAACTGACAATGAGGAGGTACTAATTCTGTTGGCAGCTTTTTTGTTGTGTGGCTTGTTGTACTCACTTCCCCTACAAGTTCATTCATGATGGATTGTGGATGAAAAAAGCGGTAGGCGAGTGAAGTTTGCATGTGTTAAATGGGAGGGTTACATGGAACCTGTGCTATCGGAGGGCCTCAGCACCCAACCTCTGCAATATATCACCAACACCATCAGCTCCCTCGGCTTCAATTGTGTGTGCCTCCCATGGGCCATTTTTAGGTCACCGATTTGTCCCTTTCTAATCTCATCATTTCCTAGACATTTGCCTCTCTTAACCCGAGTTCTGTAGTAGCCAGAGTAGCCACACGCAACCCAGAGCTCCTAGGGATCTCTCATATCAAATCCTACAAACATGTGGTCATAGATCTCCATAATCACAACATCATCATCATGGTCATACTGGATAACCACGTAAGAAAATTACAGCGGTGTTGCTCTCTCAACGACAAAAATCATTATTGAAAAAGACATGACCACTATATCTTCACAAATTAAGATTGATTCTTTACATAGAAAATTTATTTTCACCATTGAGCCTAAGTGATTTCGCTCCCTTAATCTTTCTTTGAAGAATATATCATTGGGATGATTTTCTCTTACATATGTTATAATATCATTTTGATGAATTTGAGAAGGTTGAATTAAAATTTTTTCTAGATCCTGTAGATATTCTTTTGGAATTTTTACTTCCATACCAATTATTTTTCCACTTGAGTGACATTTGCATCTCTGCTAGCTGACTCTACAACAGTTATTTTTTCACATGGCTTTTCTCTTCTTGATACTTTATCATCCTCTCATCGAGATTTCTCATAGTCTCTAGGTTGACATGTACTACTCATTTTTGTTTTCATTTGAATTCTCTTCCACATATGCACTATTCATCTCTTGCACGTTGTAGCTATGGTATAGCTTCTATTAGTTGGCTTAAAAATTTGTATGTTTTCTCGTAATTGATAGAATGTAGTTTCTAGAAGGTTGATGCTTGAATGATTAATCATTAATGTACTATGGATGCCATTTCTATCTTTACTGATGTAAAAATATGTAGGTTTTCATATATTCTACAACCAATTTGGCATTCTATATACTTTTTATGAATATAAATGCAATATAATTTCTCTCTATCACTCTCTACACACACACACATAAATTCCCGGGGATTTGGGAAAATGATGCTCTTGAAAATCTCACTCTCAAACACTCTCTCACTCCTTCCAACCTTGGATGTGCCCTTTATTATGTGGTTTTGATATCAGGTTTTTGATATTTCATAATAGAAATATTAACTATTTAATGTATTGTAATAGTTATAATATTGTATGTGGAGTTTTATAGCAAGTCTCTCTTTTCTACGTGGCTTCACCCTCAAAATAAGATTAGAGCCTTACTTGAGTAAGCAAGATGTTGTATCCTTGATCCAAAATATAACACTTTGATAAAAAAAATGATTTGCTATTATGCTTAACAAGGAATTATATTGACAAAGGTGGTTAGGAGGATAAACTCTTGAAATTTGTCATAGTTGATTGTGATAAATTTACATTCAAATCTTATTAAATGTTTTTTATAATATCTTCTCAATATTTTTCTTATATATACAAATGATTCTTGATGCATAGTGCATGGGTGTCTAAGAGACATGATTATCGCAAAATCACCATGACCTTGCATAAGTAGTGATTTAAATATGATTACTATTCATTATGTGCATAAAATGGAGAGGAGACAAGAGGAAGGGGTAGAGGATACCTAAGTGGGAAGATAGCTAGGAGTATTGTAGAGGAAGCAGCTGTGTGGCCACCAAGTGTAGGGTTCAATGTGAGTTGATAGTAATTTATTTTGATGGAGGTGTATGTGCCAAAAGGGATTGGGAGATCTGTGAAGGAGGGGAAGGAGCTCTCTCCTCTTGAAAATTCAAGAACCTATGTTTCTTCTATGTAAGGTCAATTATACTCCTTATGGGTGGTTTTGGCTATCTTTTGATGAAGGTCTAGATCATATTTGAACCTTCTATATATAGGTTTACAATCATCATCATAATACCATTTGTTAATAATTCTGGAGCTCAGGGGGCATGTGAGTCACCGTGAATGAAGGTTATGAAGGAAGAAATATTTGATAGCTTCCCAAAGAATATGTGTCCCTGATGATGGGTGGTGAGACCACTCGAAATGTAAGACATTAATAAATCTGCACACAACATTTATCTATGATCTTACATAAACTAGATTTTGAGAAGTTGTGGGCAGAGTGAAGAAATGAAGAAGTTGTTGATGAAGTATATTTTCATAGGTGGGGGAAAACAATAGTCAAAATTGAATGCGATATAAGGTAAGGACAATATTGTGTTGATAGTGCACAACATTGTATTCATCATACCGGGAGTTCCTTGACCTCTTCAAAGGTTGACCATTTCCATTTCCACTTCGATCAGAGGGAGCCTTCCTCTTTCCTTTGAACCTGTTGTTCCTTTGATTTCCATTCCATCTGAATTTTGTATTGTTGTTATAGTCATCATATTAGGGAGAGTCCCTTTTATTGAGGCATTCTCTTGCATAGTGACCAAAATTGTTACAATTGTAACATCTTCCCTTTCTTTCTTTGGGACCTTCTCTTCAATGAATTTGATTTCTCGGTCCAAAATTTTTCTTCTTCTTTTCATGATTGGTGAAGGTAGTATGGTCACTTCCATTCCCATTTGAGGGATGGTCTCTCTCCATCATCCTTGTCTCCTCTTGAGTGCATCTCGTCAACAATTCATCAAAATTAGGAATTATATTATTATTGAGAATAATGGTATTAAATACATACCATGGTCGGGGAAGTCCAGCAAGAGAAATAAGAGTGAGCTCTCCATCAGTTATGACCTCTCCAATAGCTAAGCGACCATTCTTGATTTCAGTTAGCCTCATGAAATATGATTGGATGGAATCTCCCTTTTCCATCTTAATGTTTTTCAACTTGTTCTTCAAAAATAAAATTTCATTACCATTGCTAGCCTTGAACATGCCAACCAACTTATCATACATCTCCTTAGATGTGCCCAACTTGGAGATATAAGAAACCAAGGGCTTATGAGTAGAATCCTGATGAGTGCAAATTTTTTCAAATGGCCATCATAAAGACTTCTAGCCAGCCCATGAATATCTCTCCAAAACTGAAATGCTTCCCTTGCAACTATCTAGGAGTATACGGTATCGGTTGTACTGCCTCAAATTTAATTCAAGTATTGTAGGATAAGGTCAAGCCTTTGCCATAAGAAGAAACTCATCCTCATAACTTTTGTTTCTTCATGAAAACATAGTGCTGGAATATTCAATTCAAGGAAATCCTCAATTCCCTGTACATAAATAAGGTACAAATATCTTTGTCAAACCCCAAATTGATGGGTGTGAAACCCAACAAAAATCCCATCATACTTCAAAACTGAGATAACTTCTGAGTGCACTTTTTTGAAAATGGCCATCATAAAGACTTCCAACCCATGAATATCTCTCCAAAACTGAAATGATTCCCTTGCAACTATCTGGGAGCATACATTACTGGTTATACTGCCTCAAATTTAATTCAAGTTTTGTAGGATAAGGTCGAGTCTTTGTCATAGGAAGGTAATCATCCTCATAAATTTTGTCTCTCTGTGAAAACATGGTGTTGGAATCCTCAATCCAAGGACATCCTCAATTCCCTATGCATGAAAAGGGTCTAGAGATCTTTTTCATACCCCACATTGATGGGTGTGCAACCCAGCACAAATTCCATCATAATTCAAAACTAAGATAACTTCTGAGTGCACTTTTTTGTTGGAATCCTCAATTCAAGGTCATCCTCAATTCCCTGTGCATAAATAGGGTCCAAAGATCTTTTTCATGCCCCACATTGATGTGTGTGAAACCTAGCACAAATTCCATCATAATTCAAATATGAGATAACTTCTGAGTGCACATTTTTTCAAATGGCCATCAGAAATACTTCCAGCCCATGAATTTCTCTCCAATACTGAAATGCTTCCCTTGAAACTATCCGAGAGCATACAATATTGGTTATATTACCTAAAATTTAATTCAAGTGTTACAGGGTAAGGTCAAGGACATGGTGCTGGAATCCTCAATTCAAGGACATCCTCAATTACCTGTGCACGAACATGGTCCATAGATCTTTTTCACAACCCATATTGATGGTTCTGCAACCCAGTACGAATTCCATCATACTTCAAAACTGAGATAACTTCTGAGTGCACATTTTTGGAAATGGCCATCATAAAGACTTCCAACCCATGAATATCTCTCCAAAATTGAAATGCTTCCTTTGTAACTATCTAGAAGAATGCATTGTTGGTTCTGCTACCTCAATTTTAATTCAAGTGTTATAGGGAAAGGTAAAGTCTTTGTCATAGGAAGAAACTCATTCTCATAACTTTTGTCTCTGCATGATAACATAGTGCTAGAATCCTTAATTCCCTGTGCATGAATAGGGTACAGAGATCTTTGTCATGCCCCACATTGATGGGTGTTCAACTCGGCCCAAATTCCATCATACTTCAAAATTGAGATAAATTCTAAGTGCACATATTTGAAAATTGCCATCATAAAAACTTCCAGCCCATGAATATCTATCCAAAACAGAAATGATTCCCTTGCAACTATCTAGGAGCATACAATACTTGTCTGCTTCCTCAAATTTAATTCAAGTGTTGTAGGATAAGGCCAAGACTTTTTCATAGGAAGAAACTCATCCTCATAAATTTTGTCTCTGGGTGAAAACAATGCTGGAATGAATATCATCAGTCTCACCATCATCTACCAGTCCCTCACTAACTATGTCCTTGTTTTTCTCCCCACTCTTATTGAAATTAAAAATGGATTTCTTTTCTATTACTCCCTCAAATATATTGAGATGATTTAACCACAAGAGTTTGATTCAGTCTTTCCAGAAAATTCAACTATATTTTTTATATCTGACCATTCTTCCCTTTTTGTAACATTCACTTGTTCACTATTTAACTTTACAAGAGTAACCTCAAGCTGGAGTGGTGTCTGAATGTGGACCTGGACATAAGGTAGTGACTAATTTTTCAATGATAAAACCGAGTTTCTACCAAAATATGTCCAGGACAGGGCCATTCACCATAATTCTCGACCCTCATTTTTATCCTGATTTTTTTTCCATGAACTTCTTTATCATAATATTTGTAGGTGTTATAAATGGGAGAACCACTGTAACACACCATATATGATTGAAGACCGTTTTCCCTGAGAAAAGCATCTAGATCTCATTCTACATCAGGGATGTCATGGTATCTTCCCTTTGGATTTGTAGTATTCTCTTCAAATGTACCAGTAATGTTGCCTTTTTCCAATTATGATGCCTTATCCATCTAAGATAGCAGAAAATTCTTCAAATTATGGCCTCAAAGCTTCCTTTATAAGCTTGTAAAAAAAATGATTTTTTTTCTTTCATCAAATGTACCATTTAGTGTTGACTCTTCTCTCTACTTACCCTTTGACAACCCTTTACCATGCTTTAAGAAATATGCTAAACCATGAAGTAAGGCTTTAAAGCTACACCTAAAGCATTGCCACAATGTTCTCTCTTCTTATGCCACTGAATTCGACTACTTTATATTTTGGAAGAAATTTTCATATTTTGTTTTTTTATTTTGACCTTGTTACATGCATAATTTATGTAACTCATGATTTTTTTGGAGTACCCATAATTGTGTATGAAATGATGAGTTACATAAATTATTAAAATTATTGAGTGCCATTTTTAGATCCCCGCTCTTATTGAAATTCAAAATGGATTTCTTGTCTGATACTCCCTCAAATATGCTGAGATGATTTAACCACAAGTGTTTGCTTCAGTCCTGCCAGAAAACTCAACTATATTGTTTATATCTTACCATTCTCCCTTTTTTCTAATATTCACTTGTTCACTACTGAGTTCCCTAGTTAACTTTACAAGAGTAACCTCAAGCTAGAGTGGTGTCTGAATGTGGACCTGGGCATAAGACAATGAATCATTTTTCAACGATCAAACTGAATTTCTACCAAAATATGTCCAGGATAGGGCCATTCACCGTAATTGTCGACCCTGATTTTTAGCCTGCTTTATTTTTCCATGACCTTCTTTATCATAATAGTCGTAGGTGTTATAAATGGGATAGCCACTAAAACATAGCACATATGATTTGAGACTATTTTGCTTGATAAAAACGTCTATGTCTCATTCTACATCAGAGCTGTCATGGTATCCTCCCTCTAGATCTGCAGTACTCTCTCCAAATGTACCAGTAGTGTTGTCTCTTTCCAATTATATGTTGCCTTCTCCATCTAAGATAGCAAAAACTTCTTCAAATTATGGCCTCAAAGCTTCCTCTGCGAGCTTGTAAAAAAAATCATTTTTTTTTTCATTCATCAAATGTACCATGCAGTGTTGACTCCTCTCCCCACTTACCCTTTGCCAACCCTTTCAAGCACCATGCTTTAAGAAATATGCTAGACCATGAAGTAAAATTTAAAGCTACGCCTAAATCATTGCCATAGTGTTCTCTCTTATTATGCCACTAAATTCAACTACTTTATATTTTGGAAGAAATTTTCATATTATTTTTTTATTTTGGCCTTGTGACATCTTACATAATTTATGTAACTAATGATTTTTCTGGAGTACCCATAATTGTGTATGAAAACTAATTATGTGTACTCCATAAAAATCATGAGTTACATAAATTATTGAAATTATTGAGTTTCATTTTTAGCTCCCCACTCTTATTAAAATTCAAAATGGATTTCTTGTCTACTACTCCCTGAGAGATGTTGAGATGATTTAACCACAAGATTTTGCTTCATCTCTGCCAGAAAATTCAACTATATGTTTCTATCTGACCATTATCCCTTTTTTCTAAAATTCACTTGTTCATTGTTTATTTCATTATTTAACTTTACAAGAGTAACCTCAAGCTAGAGTGGTGTCTGAATGTGGACCTGGACACAAGACAGCGACTCGTTTTTCAATGATCAAACTAAATTTCTACCAGAAGATGTCCAAGACAAGGCCATTCACCATAATTCTTGACCCTCATTTTTAGCCTGCTTTATTTTTCCATGAACTTAATTATCAAATAGTTGTAGGTGTTATAAATGGGAGAGCCATTGAAACACACCACATCTGATTTGAGACTATTTTGCTTGAGAAAAGTGTCTAGATCTCATTCTACATCAGGGATTCCATGGTATCTTCCCTTTGGATTTGCAGTTCCCTCTCCAAATGCACAAGCAATGATGTCTCTTTCCAATTATATGTTGTCTTATCCATCTAATATAGCAGAAAATTCTTCAAATTATGGCCTCAAAGTTTCCTTTGTTTTTTTTTCCATCAAATTTACCAGCAGTGTTGACTCCTCTCTCACTTACCCTTTGACAACCTTTTCAAACACCATGCTTTAAGAAATATGCTAAACCATGAATTAAAATTTAAAGCTACACCTAAAGCATTGCCACAATGTTCTCTCTTCTTATGCCACTGAATTTGGCTCCTTTATGTTTTGGAAGTAGTTTTCATATTATTTTTTCATTTTGACCTTATGATATCTTACATAATTTATGTAACATGATTTTTTTGGAGTACCCATACTTGTGTATGATAGTTAATGGCTATTATATACTAATATATTGGACCAATGTTCTTCCCAAATTCAATGTGAGAGCTTTGGAAGTATTATTGCATGTTTTTGATATTCCTCCATAAATGTTTTGTCTATGGAATTGCCACCTTCAAAATTAGAGTTCCATGATCCACATCAACAAGATTGGTTCAAAAAGGAAGCTATAGAGGTACTTTATGATAAAAATTATACATATGGGTAGATGTTTTCTAATTAATTTATATGCCTATCTTACCTATGGAATAGGACCCCCTAGATCCAAACTAATGTGCATTTTGATGCAAATGTATAGGTTGCAGATAAAGTGGAAATGTTGTTTAGAGATATTTTTAATTTTCTCTGTTATATAGGACAAAAATCGCCACATTTGGATCCTTTTATTCTGGTATTAAGGTTACTGAATCAAAGAGACAAATTATAGAGCTTGAAGGAATGTTGCATAAAGAGGTAGTTGAATTTGAGGAGATATTATAGATGTATATAAAGGATGTTTAATATAATTTAGGTTGTCTAACATGATATTATGCTAGAATAATATTTCTACTTAATGAATATTTCCATATTTGTTTATAGAAATTGCTTAGTTGGAAATAATTTCTTTAGAGTAATTCATTCTTTTAATGAAATCTGTCAAATTCAAACAAGGTTTGTTGCAAGAGGCCATCATCAGTGATGAACAAGTTACAGTGCAAGGAAAAGACTCTCTAGTGGAAAAGACCCTAGAGTTACAATATATAAAGGTTTCAAGATATAATTTTTAAAATTATAATTCTTTAAAGGGTGCTAGCTCAATGGAAGAGTGTCTGCTTTACAAGAAGGAGGTTGGTGGTTCAATTCCATCGTGCCCTGATATTCTTAGGGAATGGCAGCGATCAATTTTTGGTGACGGATACTCTTTTGACCATCACCAATGAGCTTATGGTGACATTTTTCGACCCTCACCAAAATATGAAATGGTGACAGTCAACGAATGCCACCATATATATGCATCAATAGTGACGGCCCTCAAAGGTTCGTCACCTTAAATTGTTGTTTTTGATATGAAATGGTGAGGGTCATTGTTGTCATTATATTCATTATTCATGACGAACCTTGATGTCACCAATGAGATTATCATGACATTTTTTTACCCTCACCAAATATGAAATGGTGATGGTCAACGAACGTCACCATATATATGTACCAATAGTGACTGCCATGAATGACCCATCACAAAAAATCATTGTCGTTCATATGAAATGGTGACTGTCGCTATCCCTCATTATAATCAATATTCATGACGGACCTTGAATGTCACCACAACACATACTTTTGGTGATGCCACCTTTGGCGATGTTCAATTTTTTGGTGATGGAGGCCATTTTCCATCACTATTTCTCATATGAAAAGGTGACAGTCACTATCCGTCATTATAAATCATTATTGGTGACAAAGCTTGAAAGTCACCACAACACCTATACTTTTGGCGACGCCACCTTTGGTGATGTTCAGTTTTTGGTGAGGAAGGCTCTTTTAACCCTCACCAATGAGCTTAAGGTGACATTTTTTGCTCCTCACCAATGTCCCTTTTTCTTATAGTGCATTTCTCATGAAGTGTAACCCAACTTCATACATTCACCCATAGTATAAACATATCAATTTACCAAACTTGAATTTGGATAGGTAGGATAAAAATTGTCTTACTAAAGTGTTTGGATGGGGATAAAAATTATTCTACTCTTTAATATGATGATGGGGACAATATCATTGTAAACATCCATTCAATTTAGATGTATAAGTTTTTAGAAAATTATTTATATTAAGATGATATTAAGAGTTTTTTTTTTCCTCCAATAGTTACGTGTTATGGAAAAATGGAGGGGTGGAAAAGGGCATAGGATATTGTAATGATCTTTGTGGAATAATAGTAGCAAGACACACACAAACACACACACACACACACTTATATATACTATCTCTAGAAAAAAAAATATGTATCACATTTTGAGATGGTACACAAAATTTGCTTCATATGTATGTTATGATACTCTAATATATGCAACATCTAATGTTCGGGAAATATCAAAATCCCCATAGGATTAAAAAAAAATTCATAAGAATTTAGTATTGCTATGTATATAATGCACATTCAAAATAGATAAACAACTTGGTATCAAGTTAAGAATAGTATCCTATGTTCAATGGATATGAATCTGATAATAAAAAATGTAGATATGCATGAAAAGTTAAGTATTCAACTAAAACAAATGTGTCTTCTACTAATTAACCAACACTTCTCCTTGCATGTATTCTTCATAATTTATTTGACCCAGTTGTAAGCCCACTCCGATTTCGGAAAATTTGTTATTCTTTGAATTTAATTCCATGTGAATTATATTATCAAAGGATATAACCCTAAATATTCTAATCAAATTCATAACTATAATCATCAACTGATCCAATAAAGAAGTGTTTAAGGAAGAATAACCTTTTAGCCAATCTATAACAACCTTTGAATTCATTATTACTTGTAAGTTTAGATTGTTGAAGTGACATGATTAAAATTAGTTTGTATTATTGTAGTACTTGTTAGGTAGTTGTATATTTATTCCTAGACTAAATTAGTAATTCACACTAGTCTTTTTTAGTTGTATTACTTATTAACTAGTTGTATATTTTTAGTTGAGACTAAATTAGTCATTTATGTTAGTCGTTTTTAGCTAGGTCACTTAAGATTACTCATTTTTGGTATTATTTCACTTGGAAAAGCTACGATGACTAACTTTTTTAGTGACCCAACCACTAATTTCACATTTCCTACTAGTTCTTAGAGCAAGGGACTTCATTTGTCCAAACTAGAAGCCATAGGTGAAGTACGATGACATAAAATCCTCCTCCTCTAGTTCCTGCAATGGAAAGGGTTTATATGAGGAGAAGTGGAAGAATTTGAGAAAAAAATAATTTGTCTCCTTCCCATATGTCATCTCATGAATAGGATGAAACCACTAAACCAACATAAAAAATAACCCCTTCTAAAATCTCCACCTTATTGCATTAAAATTAAAAAAAAAATTATAGTTACCCTTTGTTAGCCTTCTTTAAATATATATCCATTAAAACAACCTAAAATTTTCAAATAAATTTATTAATACCACTAACACTTAGTAATAAAAATAAAATTAAATAACATTAATTTCAATAAAATAATAATAACAAATAGGGCATAAAAAAATAAAATTAATTAATTAGTTAATTAAAAATTAATTACTGGTCGGCCTTTTCAGCTCTTTCTTTCCACTATTTATTTACCCTGATCTATTCTCTTCTAATCAAATTTTCCTGATGATGAGTCTTTATTTAGACTCGAAACGTAGACTAAAAATGAAGAATGTGGATATTCTGAATTCTGCATCTAAAAAATAGGTTGAAGTTGTTGAGCCTCAGATAAAGAAAACAAAATGAGTGCATATAGATTTTATTTCATGTTGGTTTCGACATTGATGTCATGGTTCAACAAGAAATAAATATCAATGGCACTGAATTCCATGGAGGCTAAGTACCTTGCAACTATTCAAATTAGTTTTGAGGAAATTTTACTTCACAAGATGCTGTATAGCTTATTTGGTAGGGGTTGAGACTAACTACAATTTTCTGTGATAATCAGTGTTGTATTAAACTCATGGACTAGTATTTCATGACGGGTCAAAGAATATTGAGATCAAATGCCACTTTATCAGAGATTTTTTTCAGAGAGGTCCACTGAAGTTAGAGTACATACCCACTAATAAAAAAGTGGCATACATTCTCACTAAATCCTTGCCAAGGGGCAAGTATATATACTTTAGGGATAAGATAGGAGTGGTGAGAAACAACTTCCTCGGTAAGAGGGAGTGTCAAAAAAGGTACCAAGGATGTGTTTCTAGTGTTTTTTTCCTAAGCTAGGAAAACAAGTAAACCCGCCTTTTTAGTGTGACTCTATGAGATCATTAAATTCATGTTACTTTTAGCCACTTTATGAGGTCTAAAATTACATTATAATTTATAATATTAAAGTGACTTTATGTTTTTAAAAGTGACTTTATGAGACAAAATCAAGGTGCATGTAAAACAAGTTATTAAAGTGATTAGAGGGGCTCATTTATGAAGGGGTAGACATGGGAGAGAGTAAATGTGAGATTAGAATTCCATCCTTGATCAAGAGAAGTTGAGATCTAATCTCAACACTTGAGATTAGGGCTAGGCCTTCTCATCCTTATGGGGGCTAAAAAGGTGGAAAAAGGAAAAGGGGAGATTCAATGTTGAAGTGTATATTTAAAGAAGAAAAGAGGAGAAGCAAAGAGAGGAGGCAGAAATAGTTATTTGTTGAAGGAAAGGTCGATTTGCAACAAGAAGAATACCAAGTAGTGGCTAGAATCTCAAGGCTAAGAAAATGGCACAAAAGCCGAGAATGTATAGTAGACTTAGTGTGTTTTTCGAGGCACTTCCAGGGTAGACTTAGAGCATTAAAATAAAGGTCTCACATAGCCGAAAATTGAGGAGAAGGAAAATGTTCGCCAGTGTGAATTTTGAGGAGAAATCTCTGGGTGTCACAACACAAATATTAAAGCATAAATTTTCTTGTTTAAATCGCAAAAAACAAGGGTAAAAAATTCAGTCTGAGGCTAAAAAAATGACATATATTGCTTAGTAGTGACATGATTTTCGAGGGATGAAGTGCTAACTATGGCACAAAATTCAAGGTAGTCAAAGTCTAACCTTTAGCACGAATTTCTGAAAAACAATTTTATTTTCTAGGAGCATCTTAAATTCCAAGGAGGGAGATAAGTACTAATGTGTTGTATTTAATGTTATAGTATTTAAAGTTCTAAATTTATTTGAGATAAAAGAAAACAAAATTATCTTTCAACTCGTTTTCTCTTCCTAATTTTTATAAGGTCTCATTCATAAAAAAATTAGTGTTCAAAATGTCATGCTTGTGGAATTTATGAGCAGATGTGAAAGAGTAATGGTAGCTTCTAAATTTTTAATTGCACCATATTCAGATTTATTAGACAAGTTTGTGATGCCACTAAATAAACTATTAATAACTTAAACACATACCTTATATATATATATATATATATATATATATATATATATATTATAATAGAATTCATCTTTTATATACCTACTAATAAATTTATGTTATATTAGGTTATCATAAATAATTAAATTAATATGTGATATAATATGTGATATAATGTTATGATAACTAATTAAAAAGAATATTATTGGGAAAATGTTTCATTTATAATTTATCCATTGAATTGGCCCAATTTTAATTTTAATTAAACAGAAAAAATACTTTGCAAAAATGTATGACTATGCCATAACTATAAATAGTACTTTAGATGTTAATTGGAATATTTGATGTTAACTGAAATATTTGTGCGGTGGCTAAATTAACGACTGCCAATCTAATTATTGACTTCATGGATTTTTATGATGGTTTCCGGTTGGACATGCAAAATCGAGTTGAAGAAACAATGGAGAATTTCCTCCTCACCAAAAGACCCGAAGAAGAAGATAGGGTATTGTCGGCATGGGTTTTCCCATTTTGTGTTTGTGACCACGTGCCGCTTAATTTGTGCTTTTATTTTTTGTTATTTTTTTTCGAATTCGTTTCCTCCTATTTAAATGGCGACGAGGCTTGTAGCACTTTTCTTTGCATTATTTCCTCTCCAATGGGTTCAGAAACAGATCAAAAAATGCTAAGTTAGCGCAGATATTTCAAGGAAATTCATTTGAATTAGGATGTGAGACGTGACAGCGGCAATGCCGAATCATTGGGGTATGGATTTTGCCACCGTAATTGCAGGGATGAGGATGGGCTGCCTGCAAATGCGATGCTTCAGGCTTTGTTTTGCGATGTTAAAGATGAATCATGGAAATTAAAAAATAGATTAACTAAGCACATGAAAGGTATGGAAACTGAGCAAGGCATAAAATTGATGGTCAAAATGTTACTGTAAAGGTTGCAATAAGGATCTATACTAACGAACCCAGGAAGAAACCGGTAACAGAGGCAGATCAAAAGGAGTAGCAGTATGATGATTTGATGGTTTCCAAGCCATCGTCTCTATATAATATGGCGATGTTTGAATGTTCAAATAGTTTGGCATGGGTGATATCATTTTGGTGAAGTCTAAGAGGAGAAAGGCCATACCTGCTTGGCTCGCTGAAGTTATCGACCTGGAGAAAGATGCCCCAGAATCTGTGCAGAGCGTTTGTGTTCCTGGAATATTTTGTATTATGTTTTTTCGCATGAAAAATAACTCTGACTGCGCATACGGTTGGGTTAAAGAAAAAAGGGTCTTCCCTTTTTTGGAATGCTTCAGGACATTAGCATAAAAGGGTAAAAATTTTTTTGGAAAGGTCTTCTAAGGACCTTAAGAATGAGTTTTTTAAGGCAATTAAGGAAGCCAAATTGGAAACATCTTTTTTCTGGATACAAGGTTTTGCAATATCAAGAAGGAGAAACAACATGCAACAACTGTAACAAGAAATTTCTAGCTTCAGGAATTGTTGCCATCAGTTAAGGTGAAGCAACTGCACAATTCATATGAGAAGGGCTTGTTAATATATCAATGTTGCTGCAAGTTGTACGAGTTCACTAAGTACAATGGCATTTTCATGACAATATGGAGTTCCACGTCCAAAAGAGGTTGGCTTACATGTCAAAAATCCAAGATTTGGGTTCATTGTAATTGTGATATGCTAAGCAGTAAGAAACTACAAGGTTTAGTGAGTATTCATGTCCTCATTGCATGCCAAAGCAACTAACCCTAAAAATCTCTCTAAAGGAAAAAAACAACATTCATTTCACTGTTGCAGAGCAAATTACTATTTTTTGTAATGGAAAGGAGGCGAATTGTGTGAATAAGGTATGTTATTTCCAAAAGGAATGTTGTCCTAAGGCACAATGTGATGTTTGAGGAGGTCACGGGAGGATGATCATGTAGAGAAGTGGGCTCCTCAGCAAGGGAGTACACCACAAGTTTCAGGTTCATAAGGGTTAGGAGTATCACTGACTTCTATGGATATAGGTTCATAGGTTCATGATCACAGGCCAATAATTCAAGAGGCTACTTCAAGGAAGAGGAAGCCAACATGGCTTTATGATACCTTGAAGGAAGCATAACATTCAGTGGGAAGACCCAAGTGGTCAGTTAGGGAGAGTAGACCACCTTAGTGGTTGGGTGGCTATGTGACTAGTGTTGTGGAGACTAAGCCATCTAGCTATGAGGACATTGCAAATCAACAGATCTAGAGGGATTCCATGGTGGGAGATAGTTTCGAGACTAGAGTGGAAGTTAGTGGTGACTTCTAGGTGGCTTTACTAGATCAAACATGCTACAGATGGTAGTGTGGAGTTGTTCAAGGCTCAATTTGTTACACGAGGGTTGTCACAGGAAGAGGGATTTTATTATTAGGATGCCTTTTCACCGGTGGCTGTATACACCTCAATTAGAACAATGAACCCCATAGCAATGGAGATGGGTTGGAAGATTCACCAGATGGATGTGAAGACCACCTTTCACAATGGAGTCATGTAAGAGAAGGCTTATATTGAGAAACCATGGGAATTTGAGGTGCATGGGAGAGAGCCTCATGTATGTAGGCTTAAAAATGTGTGATATGGACTGAAGTAGGTACCGAGAGCATGGTACTTGAGGATCGACTCATACTTGTAGCACATGGCTTTCACAAAAAGTGATGAATATTTGAACCTATATTACATTGTGGTTGGTGAGGATCTAGTCATTCTTATATTGTATGCTGATAATTTTTTATTACAAAAGTAGAGAGACTCATAAAGCACTGTAATAAATATGTAGCTTCAAAGTTTGAGATGACCGATATAGGATTTATTCATTATTTTTTGGGGTTGAAGGTTTGGAAGGAGGATGGTCATATTTTCTTGTGCTAGGGAAGGCATGCAAGGGACATATTGAGGAGATTTCATATGGAGGACTATAGGCCTATGGCCACACTAATGATTACCAATTTTCCAAGAAGTTGCATGCTTCTGATTTCGAGTTGGTAGACCCAAGTTTATATCATTAATTGATTGGGTCATTGATGTATCTAGTCAATGTTAGACCAGATAAAATTTTCATAATCAACAGGCTAATTCAATTTATGATGGAGCCAAAGAGGGTGTATTGGATGGCCATGAAACATTTATTATGGTACATACAGGGAACAATGGATTATGGACTAGAATATGTGGGGGGGAGATGGAGTCAAGTTGATAGGTTGTATAGACTCGGGTTGGGCATGCAGTGGTAGTGACAGGATGAGTACATCTAGATGTTGTTTCATGTTGGGTTTGACATTCGTGTCATGGTTCAGCAGGAAATAAAGATCAACAACATTGAATTCCATAGAGGCTAAGTACCTTGCAACTATTCAAGCTAGTTTCGAGGCGATTTTACTTGACAATATGTTGTATGGCTTATTTGGTAGGGGTTGAGACCAACTACAATTTACTGTGATAATTAGTGTTGTATTAAACTCATGGACTATTATTTCATGATGGGTGGAAGCATATTGAGATCAAATACCACTTTATCAGGGATTTCATTTAGAGAGGGCCAGTGAAGTTGGAGTACATACCCACTAATAAACAGGTTGTGGATATTCTCTCTAACTCCTTGCCAAGGGGAAAGTATATATACTTTAGCGATAAGATAGGAGTGGTGAGAAACACCTTCCTCGGTAAGAGGGAGTGTGAAATATGGTACCAATGAGGTGTTTCTAGTGTTTTTTTCCTAAGCCTAGGAAAACAAGTAAACCCACCTTTTTAGTGTGACTTTATGAGATCATTAAAGTCATGTTACTTTTAGTCACTTTATGAGGTCTAAAAGTACATTATAATTTATAATATTAAAGTGACTTTATGAGACAAAATTAAGGTGTATGTAAAACAAGTTATTAAAGTGACTAGAAGGGCTCACTAATGAAGGGGTAGACACGAGAGGGAGTAAATGTGAGATTAGATCTCCATCCTTGATCAAGAGAAGCTGAGATCTAATCTTAACACTTGACATTAGGGCTAGGAATTCTCATCCTTATGGAGGATAAAAAAGTTGGAAAAATGAAAAGAGGAAATTCATTCTTCAAGTGTATATTTGAGGAAGAGAAGAGGAGAAGAGGAGAAGCTAAGAGAGGACGTTGAGATAGTTATTTTTTGAAATAAAGACCAATTTGTAGCAAGAAGAACACCAAGTAGTGGCTAGAATCCCAAGTCTAAGACAATGGCACAAAACCCAAGAAGGTATAGTAGACTTAGTATGCTTTGAAGGCACTTCCACGGTAGACTTAGAGCATTAAATTTAAGGCCTTGCATGCCTGAAAAATGATGAGAAGGTAGAGGTTCGTCGTTGTGAATTTTGTAGAGAAATTCCTTGGTCTCACAACACAAATATCAAAGGATAAATTTTCTTGTCTAAGGCACAAAAATCGAGGGTAGAAAAGTCAGTGTGAGCAAAAAAAAACAAGGGCATAGATTGCTTAGTAGTGACATGATTTTCGAAAGATGAAGTGCTAACTATGGCACAAAATTCAAGGTAGTCAAAGTCTTGGCACCAATTTTTGAACAAGAATTGATTTTCTAGGAGCATGTTGAATTCCAAGGAGAGAGATAAGTAGTCATGTGTTGAATTTAATGTTGTAAATTTCTTTGAGATTAAAAATAAAAATAAAAACATCTCTGATTGACAAAAAAAAAAAAAAAAAAAAGTATTCATAATGTCATACTTTTGGAATTTATCTAGCTTCTAAAATTTTAATTGCACCATATTTTATTATACAAGTTTGTGATGGTACTAAATATATATATATATTAAAAAATATATTATAATAAAATTCTCTACTACTTAATCAATATTTTATATACTTACTAATAAATATGTGTTATATTAGGTTATGATAAATAATTAAATTAATATATGATATATACCTACTAATAAACCAATGTTAAATTAGATTATGATAAATAATTAAATTAATATTGATATAATATTACGATAACTAATTAAAAAAATGCTCTTTGGGAAAATGTTTCATTTATAAATGATCTATTGAATTACCCCAATTTTAATTTTAATTAAACAGAAAAAAATACTCTAACTGAACCTTTTAAAAATATGTGCCACATTTAACTTTAAAGTAAAGAGAAAAAATACTCTGCAAAAATGCGTGACTACGCCATAACTATAAATAGTACTTTGTATGTTAATTGGAATATTTTTGTGGTGGCTAAATTAACGTCAACCATGCAAAATCGAATTGAAGAAACATAGAATTTCGGGTTGGACATGCAAAATCGAGTTGGAGAAAGAGAGAATTTCCTCCTCACCGGCATACCGCAAGAAGAAAATAGGGTATTTATTGTCGGCATGGGTTTTCCCACTTTCTGTTTGCCACCACATGCCGCTTAATTCGTGCTTTTCTTTTTGTTTATTTTATTTTTTTTCCAATTCATTTCCTCCTATTTAAAGGAGGACGGGGCTTGTAGCTCTTTGCTTTGAATTATTTCCTCTCCAACGTGTTCGGCGACAGATCAAACAATGCTCAGTTAGCGCAGAGATTTGCAATACAGTCATACCATTGTTGGAGGCAAAGTTCAGGCTAGTGTTTTGGTTTTATTTTTAGCATGGAGAATTCTAGGAAGAGAATTAGAGATGTGAAACGGCACGACGGTGATACGGAATCATTGGGGTATGGATTTCGCGGAATCAATGGGGTAAAGGTTGCACTAAGGATCTATCCTAACGAACCCTGGAAGAACCAGGTGACAGAGGCAGATCAGAAGGAGCAGGAGCATGATGATTTTAGGGTTTCCAAGCCATCGTCTCTGCAGAATATGGCGGCTTTTGGTTGTTCAGAGGGCCCGCGTCGGGAACAGTTTGGCGTGGGTGATATCGTTTGGGTGAAGTCGAAGAGGAGAAAGGCCAGACCTGCTTGGCCCGCTGAAGTGAAAGATGCCCCAGAATGTGCTCCTGGAAGATATTATGTTAGGTTTTTTCGCGTGAAAAATGACTCTGACTGGGCAGACAAATGGGTTAAAGAAAAAAGGGTATTCCCTTTTTGGGAATGCTTCGGGAAATTTGCATACAAGGGTCAGAAATTCTTGGAAAGGTCTTCTTATAAGGACCTTAAGGATGAGTATTTTGAGGCAATTGAGGAAGCTAAAGTGGCAGAATTTTTTTCTGGATACAAGGTTATGCAAGATCAAGAAGGAGAAACAACATGCAGCAGCTGTAACGAGAAGTGTCTAGCTTCAGAATTGTTGCCATCCGTTAAGCTGCACAATTCATCTGAGAAGGGCTTGTTGATCTGTCGACGTTGCTGCAAGTTGTACGAGTTCAATCAGTACTGTGGCATTTGCATGAAGGTATGTAGTCCCACGTCCAAAATAGGTTGGCTTCAATGTAAAAAATGCAAGATTTGTGTTCATTATGATTGTGATAAGGTAAGCATTGAGCAACTACAAGGCCTTACTGAGTATTCATGTCCTCATTGCACGCCGAAGCAACCGGCCCTGACAATCTCTCTAAAGGAGGAAAACAACAATCCTTCCACTGTTCCAGAGCGCATTACAGTTGTTTGTAATGGCAAGGAGGCTAATTATGTGACTAATAGCCACTTAATCCTCTGTGAATGTAAAGAATGTGAAAAGGGTAAGTCGATGAGCCTGACGCAATGGGAAAAGCACGTAGGTTCTAAGAGGAAGAAATGGAAGCAAAGTATTAGAGTCAGCGGTTCCAATCAGTATCTTATTGATTGGCTTAATGAGGCCTATGAAGCTGGGGTTCTTGGCCTTGCATTCTTTAACCCTGAAGGGCAGACACCACTCAGGAATAGGGAGAAAGAATTAATAGGGTGGCTGCAAGAACCATTCGAGCCAATCCAAGAAACCTGGATAGCAGAAAGGTGTGCAATATGCCATCGAGCTGAGGATTGGCATCATAATAAAATCATCATGTGCAATGGTTGCAATATTGGAGTTCATGAAAATTGCTATGGTGCAAGTGAATCACAGGAAGACTGGCTTTGCACAGCTTGCCAGAGTGCAAACACAGAGACTGCTCCACAACACTGCTGCCTCTGCCCTGTAACAGGTGGGGCCCTGAAACCTACCACAACTTGTGGATTTTGGGTGCATGTTACTTGTGCTTCTTTTACTAATGAAGTGACATTTGTGAATGATAAAACCATGGAACCTGTAGATGGCATATTGAAAATCAATCCAGACTCTTTTCGGAAGTCATGTGTAGTATGTAACAAAATGCAGGGATGTTGCGTCCAGTGTCAGGAATGTGAAACTTTTTACCACCCCACTTGTGCATTAATCGAAGGGTATCACATGGAGCTGTTATACTGGAACAATAAAGGTAAGAATGTATGCAGCTACATTTCCTATTGCGCCTCTCATAGGGTTCCAGATCCAAACGTGGGTGTAAGAATCCCTAATCTAGATTCTATACATATCGGAATTCAAAAGGAAGCTGCTGCAGTGATACATTCAGAAGATTCATCAGAT
Source organism: Pinus albicaulis (assembly GCA_034641835.2). NCBI lineage: Eukaryota > Viridiplantae > Streptophyta > Pinopsida > Pinales > Pinaceae > Pinus > Pinus albicaulis. The sequence goes on along the minus strand of CM076576.1, from coordinate 537,347,393 downwards.
GAGAGTTCATCTTCAAACAGTGATAATAATCGAGAAGAAGTTGGCCTCTGCAAAATAGAGGAACCATATGCATCTAGATGTTCTGTATATAATCGTCTGAAAAAAAAATCCGGCATAAGTTCCGTAATTCAGCGACCTGTGGGGTACTCCCACCATTCCAGGGAAGCTATAAACAAGAGATTAAAAACTGAAGGAGAAGCAGGCCAACCACAGTTCTTTTCATGGAGAGACCGTCTTGCTTACTGTCAGAAAATTGAAAAAAAACGATTTCGCTTTGGGAAATCTGGAGTTCATGGCTATGGTCTTTTTACTATCGAACCCATTCGAAGAGGGGAGATAGTGATAGAATATCGGGGCGAAATAATAAGAAGCAGTGTTGCCAATTTAAGAGAAAAGAGATATCAGTCAGAGGGTAAACATTCAACGTACTTCTTCGCAATCGACGAAGAAACTGTGATTGATGCGACTAAGAAGGGAAATGCAGCGCGTCTGATCAATCATTCGTGTGCACCCAATTGCTTTTCGAGGATATTGACCGTCAATGGTGTTGAGAGTCGAATTGCACTGTTTGCCAGGAAAGAAATCGAAGCTGGCGAAGAGATAACGTACGATTACAGATTAACGAAGGAGGGAGTTAAAGAACGATGCTTTTGCGGGGCAGCGACATGTCGTAAAGTAATGTAGGGTAGGAATTTGCATGATTCCCCATCTTTATGAACGGGTTATTATTATTTATGAACGGAATTCAAGGGTTATTATTATTTGAATTCAAGGGTTATTATTTATGAACGGAATTGTTAATGATGTCTATTCCAAAGGATTACCTATCCTTCTTTGAATTCAAAGGTGATTATATATGAATGAATTCAAGAGTTATTATTGATGATTAATGTGTGTACAGACAGCATTCAAATACAAATGTCTGTGATTTTAATTTTTTTTAACCATGGTATGGATTATATAATTTCTGTAAGTGTTTGTCCATTTTTCCTGTTGCTTAGACTCGGGCCACTGGAATTAATTATGAGCTGTAAGTGTTGGTCCATTTTTCCTGTTGCTCAGACTCGGGCTACTGAAATTAATTATGAGCTTCTACCAGTTAGCTGGTATACACTCACCTCATCGAGACCAGCGGGCTTTTTCGACGGGGCCTCACAGCAATCTAGATGTGGCTGTGGGGCCTGGCTGATGCTTTCACCTCACTGTCATTACAAGATCTTCTGGTACGGTGGTTTTGGGACTTACATGAGAGTAGAGGTTTTGACTTTGTGAAGGTTGTTATGGTTTGCATCGAGGATATTTGGGTGTTTAGGACCTTGAAAGTTCTCATGGACTATTAGTATTTTAATGGAGAAACCAAGCTCTCACCGGGACACCTAGTAACCTGGCTAGAGCGCATTGATGTCCTAAAGAACTCTTTCAACACAATTCTATTTAATTAAACATATATACAGTGAAAATTTTTCACAGACGGACAGGCTCTCCAAAAAAGGTTTAAAGAAGGTTTTTGGTCAGATGCACTACGAGCTGCTGAACGCAGATGGTGAAGGCGCAACCGGTATGGTTCAATTCACATAATACTCGCTCTGGATTACCTGATGACATACTAAAGATCGTCCTTCTGGTTCCTGTAAGGAGTATTCCTGGTTGACAATGACCCTTTTTTTTTGTTATTTGGGCTTATATATCATCACAGTGATTGATACTCTGCATCTGTTTTGAGTTTTCAGACCGATATCCGGTTTCCGGGTATACTATTAGATACATGTTATTACAAGACCACTATGATGTTTTTCGTTTAAACTTTTTTGAGACTGTAAAGTTTTCTGTATGAAGGTTTTGGTAATTATCAAGTTTCGGGAACTGTAATGTTTATAAGGATAATTGAACTAGTGCGTTATACATATCAACGTTTTTTCTTCCCGAAAAAAATAGATAGATAGATTGATTGGTCTATTACAGTACTATCCAGCGCTGTCCATTTGGTAGGTATTTTTTTTTTCATTGTATATAAAAAATGATAATCAATAATTTGCAGCATACAAAGAAACTGCTGCAGCGATAATGATAATTTTTTTGGTAGGTTACATGATAATTAATAAAATGCAGCATACAAAGAAACTGCAAATGAGTCCTCACAAAACAAAAATGAAAAATACCTGATCTCAGGAGACAGCACGCCAGAAAAACAGAGCATTTCTACCAGATATCCCAAAGTGGAAGTATGCAAACTGTCAAAAATCCCAGATTATAACAGAAATGCCTTTATAAAAAGACAGCGCACAGATAAGTAGTAAGCATTCGGTAGGTAACTTATCTATCAAATTATTGTGAACTAAAGTTTCTGCTTTTTTATACTGAAAATTGATATAATAGTATTCTGTTCTTTTGATCCAAAGTTCATGTTTTTTTTTTATATTCAAAATTTATATAATAATATTTTGTTCTTTTGATTTAAAATTTATGTTTTTCTATATTCAAATTTTATTTAATAGTATTTTGTTCTTATATTTCAACTTTATTTGGTTTGAAGGTTCAGAAATAGAACATCTTTTAAAATAATATAGTTTTTTATATTTATTTTTATATTTAGAGAAATAATATAGTTTTTTATATTGAAGAAAATAATACAGTTTTTATATTTAATAGGTTTATTTGTAATTTATTTATTTTCTATTAATTTCAAAATAAAACATATTTATTAAAAATATGTATTATTAAAAATATTTATAATGTAAATAAATTATAATGAGACTTAAAATAATATTGAAAATCAGGTTTTTTTTATACATGGAGGATACTTTCATTTTTTATAATTATTTCGAAAGAAAATATATCTTCTAAAATTTATATTTTATTAATAATATTTAATTTATTTGAAATATATTTATTTGTTTTTTTTTAATTAAAATATTTAGTAAAAATGTATTAAAACTTTTCTCCTAAGTAAAATTTTATGGGCTTTGTAATAAATCTCACAACATTTGTGTTAGACATTACAAGGGATCATAATCAACTTTATGAAGAGCAGGCTCATTTATAGAAATTATGTTCTTTTTAGTATAGAAGAAATTCATGAATGTCAATAATTATATGGATATAAACATTTTTACATACATAATGCATGGAAGGAAATTTGACTTCTATTTCATTTCTAGAATGGATCGTTACTAATTCATCACATTCTTTTAAGTAAAATAATATTCTCATCAACACTTATTAACCTTAAAAATTTATATAACCATTACTTCATACACATAAGAACTTGTATAGTTGAAGTCTCAAATTCAATTCTTAGGAATAAGGAAACTTCCTAACATTCTATATATTTGTAAATCAACATATTTACAAATAAATAATTTTAGCAAGTATTTTGCACCAAAATAAATAAAATTAAAATATAAATTAGCATACTTACCAAGAGATATTGTACATCATATTTTAAGCATTCCTTAGTGCAAAAATAGGTAGAGATGTGCATACAAAGGTAAACACACCAAAATTTAATAAATTTTTGACAATATTTCCTTCAAACTTGGGTAAACCTATGATAAAATCCATTAAGACCTCCTCCCAATGTTGACTTGGAATGGCTAAAGGTTGTAAATGACTCGGGTTCTTGATTATTTCAACTTTATTTTGTTGCAAAACCAAAAATTCTCTGACAAACTTCTGAATATCATATTGAAGGTCATCCCAAAAAAATGCTTCATGACCCTATGGTAAGTTTTTAAAAATATTGAGTGCCCTTAGAAGGGGGAGGTGTGAAATTTCAAAATAATATTTTGTTTGAGTTGGGAACTGTTACAAAGATATAGGTGATCTTTATACCATAATGAATCATTTTTCCGGATAAATGTTTCAAATGTACTGGGATCTTATTACAACTTTTGAATGAGTTTCCACACCTCTTCATTATTCTTCCATTCATCCCTTACTTTAGTTATCTAATCATGTTGGTTAATAGAAATTTCATAAAGAAATTCCCCCACATCATCATCCTTTCTTGACAATGCATCTACAACAAGATTTTGCTTCCCTTTTCGTAGATGATTTTAAATTCATAATCCAAAATCTTCGTGATTCATTTTTGTTGTTATTCTAAAGATAATATTTATTCAAAAAAATATTTAAGACTATCGTGATTTGCTTTTACCTTGACTTGTGTTCCCATAGGTAAGGTCACCATTACTTTAATGCATGTAGTATTTCCAACATTTCCTTCTCATAAATATGTTTGTGTAAATGTTTTCCTTTCATTGGATGAATTTCAAAAGAAATGGGTATTCCTTATTGAATTAAAGCAACACCAATTCCATTTCTTTATGCATCATATTCCACAATAAAGGTTTTTGTGAAGTCTGGTGTAGATAAAATCGATGCTTGGAAAATTGCCTCTTTAAGATGTTCAAATGCGTTATTTTTTCCTGGAATCCAAGAAAATGCATATTTCTTCAGTAATGTTGTTAGAGGCATTGTTATTATCCCATAATTCTTAACAAGCTTGCGATACTAGCATGTCAACCTAAGAAATCCTTGAATATGCTTTAGTTTTATGGGGATTTTACATTCCTTAATGGCTTTAATTTTGTTAGGCTCTACCTTAAAACCCTCGTGAGATACAATATGACCGAAATATTCAACCTCATATACTCCAAAGAAATATTTGGAGGTTTTTGCATACAATTTTGTCTTCAAATAGTTTGAGCACCCTATCAACATGTTGAATATGATCCTTGCAAAACTTATTGTATATTAGTATATAATCAAAAAATACTAACATAAATTTTTTAAGGAAGGGTTTGAAAATAGAATGCGTCAAACCTTGAAATGTGGAAGGTGCATTAGTAAGGCCAAAAGGTATGACCAAAAATTCATAATGACCTTCATGAGTTCTGAATGTTTTTTTTGAAATGTCTTCGGTCTTTAGTCTAATTTGATGATATCTTGAATGAATATCTAGCTTAGTGAAGTCGACTGCTCCATGTCATTCATCCAATGGATTCATCAATGACAAGAATGACAAATTTATATTTAATAGTAAACTTATTGAGATCCCTATAATTTGGCCGCATATGTTATGATCTATCCTTATTATACACCAATATTATTGGAGCACAGAAAGGAATTTGACTAGGTTGAATTATATTGTCCTTTAGAATATCTGCAACCATATGTTCAATTTCACTCTTTTGGGAATAGGGATATTTGTAAGCCCTGATGTTTGGAGGAACAGTTCTTGGAATCTAGTGAATAGCATGGTCATAATAACGAATAGGTGGGAGGCATTTGGGAATTTAAAATACCTTGGAATGACTGTCCAAGACTTTTTTTGGAGATCTAGAGAAATAGATGATTTCGATGTTTGAACCTCTACTGAGCATAATTGTGAAATTGTGCCTTGTTCTTATTTATTAAAAAAAAATCATTCCGTTAGAGTTTATTATCTTACCTAGTTTCCCTTTGATATCCCTTAATTTAATTTGCTTTCCTTTCCAAAAAAAATTCAAGAAACGTTCTTGAAAATTAAAATATGGCATCCCTAAATATTGTAACCATAGTACTCCTAGTACAAAATCAAAACCACCCATTGGAATGGAAAGAACTGGATTATTAAATGTGTGTTCCCCCATGGTTAGCTCTATATTATGGCACTTTCCAGATAAATTTATATTTCCTCCATTTTCAACCATCACTTGACACTTTGGTGTTGGATATAGAAAACAGTTCAATTCCTTGGTTATCTTACATTGAATAAATTTATGTGTACTACTTGAATCAATAAACTCTGTTACCTATTTCTTCTTGACATATACTTCTATCTTGAGAGCGTGAGGAGTGGTAATTATTTCCAATGCATTGCAGCATTACAATACATGGTTAGATTCATTTCTTCTTTCTCTATGGTTTTTTCTTCGGGTATATCCCCTTCTTTCATATTTCTTGTTCCTTTTCTTCCTCCTCTTCACAATCTATGTAAAATAATTTCTTTTCAACACACTTATGACCTTCAGTGTATTTGTTATGACAAATGTAACGAAGCTTTTTTTATATTTTTTCTCCAATTTTTGTGGTGTCAACCTTATAGGTTGTGGAATACTAGGAACAACAACACTTCCATTTTTATATTTGTCAGTGGTAGACTTCCTTATTTCCATAATTTTTCTTTTAACTTTTCTTGCCACCATAAATGAATTCTCTAATGAATTAGGCTCACAAAGGTGAACCTCATGTTGGATGTTATCCTTTAAATTCCCTATGAAGACATCAATACTATGCTCCTATGGAATATCAGTTACCCTGATATTCAATTTTTGTAACTCATCAATGTGCTCTAATTGGCTAAAGAAGGTGTTTCACTTTGTATCCTCATAACGTGTTCTTATTTCCTCCATAAAAAATGACCAAGTGACAAGTGGTTTACGAGAACAAAGCCATTGATACCCTACAAAGTGATTGGGTTCTAAATATAAAGATGTAATGCGTACCTTTTATGTGTGTTGCACATCATGTGGATCAAAATAGTGCTCCATCTATAGTACCCATGTTACTAGATCCTTGTCATTAAACTTCCTCATATTGATATTTAGAATGTTGTTGGACTTTAATACAAATTTAGAATCTCTAAAATCATGATTAACATTCCTTTTGTTCTCATCATGAGTTTCAATGAACATCTTTTTTCCATTAGGAAGCATTTCTTGTAGCAACTTTGTCAAACCTTCCATAAAAACTTCAATGTATGCTTTTAAAACATTCTTCAAACCATACATCTTACCTTCCATGTATTCTTTTAATGCATCCTTCAAACCTTCAATATTAGTTTCCAATTCATTTTTTGTTACTTTTTGTGAGAGCGAAATTTGTCGCACTTGTTCTCGTAATTTTAATTTATCATGTTGCATTTCTTTGTCTTCTTTCTGGTTTCTTACTAGTAGTGTCAATTTTTTTATTTCGAGGCATTTTGGAATCAAACAAATATATCTCCTTTGAATCACTTCAAATTTATTTTTCAAACAAAATTTATGCAAAATTTTAAAAAACATTACACACATTTTTCTTGCTTTTTAGAAGCTCGATATTGAAACTATTGTACCTTTGTAATTTAGGTTCTCCAAGGTATAAAATTTCATCCTTTGGTAGATCTATGATTCTTTTTTCTAATTCCATGAGTCAAACCGATGTTGGATTCTTCAGGATAAAGTTATTCTCAATCTCCCATGATGGTCTAATTATGGACTATTTTAGTACGAAGAACTTTATGAAATGCTGCATGTCCCTGTTATGACCTTCGGCTCTAAAAAATGACACATGAAAAACTAAAGCTTGTTTACTTTCATTCACTTTTTTTGAAATTCAAATACAATTATTGAAGAGAAAATTATGATAATTTTCCCTAGGTCACCTGTATGAGACTAAATTTTGTATCCTGCAAAAACCCTAACTTCTTCGAACTATATCTCAGAAAATGTAGTGAACCAAGATTTGAAATTTCTACACAAATTTCACTAAGATTTCGACTCCCTGTGCTCGTAATTTCAGCTTCTGAATCTTTGAATAAAATTTTTTATAGAGAAAATTGCAAGATGACCTGATTGAAGCAGCAAAACGCAAGAATTCAAACCTCCAATACCAATTTTTATGCAACTAGATCACAAAACATAAGAAAATATAGATCAACGACTTGAAAATTAACATCTTCGAGGGGGAAAAATCCTTTACATTACATAAATGAGAAATTATTGACTGATACAAACGATAAGGACTCCTTGGTATATATAGGATTTTAAGGTGTCACAATATAGTAAGAGCGTACATAAGAATAATAATAATGTAAGGGGAAAAAAATAAAAATAATGGGCTTCTATAGGGCACAACAATAACAATATGGGGTCTACATGGGCACAACAATAAGAGTACGGGACTATATGTCTATTGCAAAGGATTACCTATCCTTCTTTGAATTCAAAGGTGATTATTTATGAATGAATTCAAGAGTTATTATTGATAATTAATGTATTTACAGACAGCATTCAAATATAAATATATGTGATTTTAATTTTTTTAAGCATGATATGGATTATATAATTTCTGTAAGTGTTTGTCCATTTTTCCTGTTGCTTAGACTTGGGCCACTGGAATTAATTATGAGCTGTTAGTCCATTTTTCCTGTTGCTCAGACTCGGGCTTTTAAAATTAATTACGAGCTGCTTACAGTTAGCTAGTATACACCCACCTCATCCAGGCAATATATAGATAGATAGATTGCTTGGTCGATTACAGTACTTTCCAGGGCTGTGCATTTGGTAGGTAATTTCTTTTTCATTATATATAAAAAATGTTTACATGATAATCAATAAAATGCAACTGCAAATGAGTCGTCACAAAACAAAAATGAAATATACCGGATCTCAGGAGACATAGCACAACAGAAAAAAGAAAATTCTACCAGATATGCGAAAGTCGAACTATCCAAACTGTCAAAAAAAAATCCCAGATTATAGCAGAAATGCTTTGAAAAGACAGCGGACAAAGGTCTACTAAGTAATCTGTAGGTAACTTATTTATCAAATTATTGTGAACTAAAGTTTCTGCTCTTTTAAACTCAAAATTTTTATTATAATATTTTGTTCTTTTGATCAAAAGTTCATGTTTTTTTATATTCAAAATCTTTTATATTCAAAATTTATATAATAGTATTTTGTTTTTTGATTTAAAATTTATGTTTTTTTTTTTATTTTCAAATTTTATATCGTATTTTGTTCTTATATTTCAAATTTATTTGGCTTAGGTTCAGGAAATAGAACATCTTTTAAAAGAATATAGTTTTTTATATTTAATTTTTATAATTAATATGTGTATTAGGATTTTCTTTTTATTAAATAAAACATATTTATTAAAAATATGTATTATTAAAAATCTTTATAATATAAATAAATTATAATGAGAATAAAAATAATATTGAAAATTAGGTTTTTTTTATACATGGAGAATACTTTTATTTTTTATAATTATTTGGAAAGAAAATATATCTTTTAAAATGTTTATTTTATTAATAACATTTAATATAGTTCAAATATATTTATTTGCTTTTTTATAAATTAAATATTTTTTTTTAAATAAATTAAAACTAATTTAATTAAATAATAGTAAAAATGTATTAAAACTTTTCTCCTAAGTAAAATTTTAGGGGCTTTATTATAAATCTAACAAGATTTTTGTTAGACATTACAAGGTATTATAATCAAATTTATGAAGAGCAAGCACTTCATAAATTCGCATAAAAAATCATTTATAGAAATTATGTTCTAAGAAATTCATTAATGTCAATAATTATATGGATATAAACATTTTCACATACATAATGCATGGAAGGAGATTTGACTTCTATTTCATTTCTAGAATGGATCATTACGAATTCATCACATTATTTTAAGTAAAATAATATTTTTACCAACACTAATTAACCTTAAAAATTTATATAACCATTACTTCATACATATAAGAACTTGTATGGAAACTTCTTAACATTCTATATATTTGTAAATAACATATTTACGATGATTTATTGCCCACCATAATTTTAGCAAGTATTTTGCACCAAAATAAATATGATTATTATATAAATGAGCATACTTACGAAGAGATATTGTGCATCATGTTTTATGCATTCCTTACTGAAAAAATAGGTAGAGATGTGCATACTAAGGTAAACACACCAAAATTTAAGAAAGTCTTGACAATATTTCCTTCAGACTTCGGTAAAGCTGTGATAAAATCCATTGAGACCTCCTCCCAACGCTGACTTGGAATGGCTAAAGGTTGTAAATGACACGGGTTCTTAATTATTTCAACTTTATTTTGTTGGAAAACCAAAAATTCTCCCACAAACTTTTGAATATCATATTTAAGGTCATCCCAAAAAAAACCTTCATGACCCTATGGTAAGTTTTTAAAAATATTGAGTACCCTTCGAAGGGGGAGGTGTGAAATTTCAAAAGAACATTTTGTTTGAGTTGGGAATTCTTACAGAGATATAGGTGTTCTTTATACCATAATGAATCATTTTTCCAGATAAATGTATCAAATGTATTGGGATCATGTTGCAACTTTTGAATGAGTTTTCACACCTCTTCATTATTCCATTCATCCCTTGCTTTATTTATCTAATCAGGTTGGATAATAGAAATGGCATAAAGAAATTCCTCCACATCATCATCCTTTTTTGACAGTGCATCTACAACAAGATTTTTCTTCCCTTTTTGTAGATGATTTTAAATTCATAATCCAAAATATTCGTGATTCATTTTTTTTGTTATTCTAAAGATAATATTTATTCAAAAAATATTTAAGACTATCATGATTTGTTTTTACCTTGAGTTGTGTTCCCATAGGTAACGTCACCATTACTTTAATGCATGTAGTATTTCCAACATTTCCTTCTCATAAATATGATTTTGTAAATACTTTCCCTTCATTGGACGACTTTCAAAGGAAAAGGGTCTTCCTTCTTTAATTAAAGCAACACTAATTTCATTTCTTCAGGCATCACATTCCACAATAAAAGTTTTTCTGAAGTCTAGTGTAGATAAGATCGGTGCTTGGAAAATTGCCTCTATAAGATGTTCAAAGGCCTTATTTTTTCCTGGAATCCAAGAAAATGCATATTTCTTCAGTAGTGTTGTTAGAGGCATTTTTATTATCCTATAATTCTTAACAAACTTGCGATAATACCATGTCAACCTGAGAAATCCTTGAATATGCTTTAGGGTTATGGGGAATTTACTTTCCTTACTCGCTTTAATTTTGTTACGCTCTACCTTAAAACTCTCAAGAGATACAATATGACAGAATATTCCACCTCATATACTCCAAAGAAAAATTTGGAGGTTTTTGGATATAGTTTTTTTTCTTCAAATATTTTGAGCACCATATTAACATGTTGAACATGACCCTTTCAAAACTTGTTGTATATTAGCATATAATCAAAAAATACTAACAAAATTTTTCTAAGTAAGGATTTGAAAATAGAATTCATCAAACCTTGAAATGTGGAAGGTCCATTAGTATGGCCAAAAGGTATAACCAAAAATTCATAATGACATTCATGAGTTCCGACTATTTTTTTTGAAATTTCTTCGGTCTTCAGTCTAATTTGATGATATCCTTAATGAATATCAACTGCTCCATGTTATTCATCCAATGGATTCATCAATGACAAGAATGGGAAATTTATATTTAATAGTAAACTTATTGAGCTGCCTATAATTTGGACACATATTTCATGATCTATCCTTCTGTTGTGGCCAACAACAACCCCACTTCTTATTTAGTATTAGTGATAATACTAAATAAGAGGGGACCCTTAGTCAAAAAAATCTAAAAATCAATTAGTACTTGTATTCTTTGTTCAATAAAACTTAATATCATAAACTTAGGAAAATACCTCTTGAAAAAATCCAAAAAACTTAAGTTTTATGATAAGATAGAATAAAATCATTCCTTAAAAGAAAATCGCTTTGCAAAAAAGTAATGTATATCTCTTTACAAGAAGAATTCTAAAATTGCGATATTGCGATACGAAACTATGCATGAAAAATATTCATCGCATCGCATGTCTCAAATATCACTTACGCTAAAAACCTCAAAATCGCCGATATGCGATGGCACATATCGCAAATCACATGTCACAAAAAATATGTTAACGGATGATTTTCACATGTTCCGCTTCAGCGATATTGCGATATTGCGATATTGCGATGTGTGATACTACGATCTGCGATATTGCGAAGCAAATCGCAGATCGCCTTATCGCAGGTCCTTAAGGCTCGTTGTACGAAGAAGCTTTCTCCATAAATCGAGATCCCGTTATGCGCTTTAATTTTAATCAATGAATTGGTTGTCAATCATTAATGAAATTTGGTTTTGTTGTGATCGAAGAGCCGTTTCACATAAGGTGGTATATTTTATATGTCTTCAGCATTTAAAACTTTCCCGTCACCTTTTTCTTATCATTATTCTCACTTAATTCGTAAACTGCAGGAGCGAAGAACAGAGAACTATACAAAGCAATATTTAGAGTATAATGGGAAAGAAAGACAAGGCTCTGAGTTTTGAAGAGAAAGAAATGACTCCCTTGTATACAGACACCGCTTGTAACAAAGAGGCTGGTATTACTACTTGGGAGGGCATGTATAATTTATTTGAGGAAGAGAACCCCAGAGTAATGGAGGTTATAGCCACTGCAGGCTCACATGGGTCATCTAAAGCTTCTATTACAAAGCTAGCCTATTCATTTTTGCACCGGATAGTAGCGAGGCCTAAAATACTTCCATACACGGACATGGTTAAATGGGTACTGGATAACACGGATATTACAAACAGACAGTTTAAGACTAGAGATCGAAACTCATTACACAGTTCATTTTACTCCCTGGGGATTTGAGACTCATGTATCATTTGCCGGAGCCACAGGCGACTTATAACAAACAATTCATGGAGAAGTTTGCCAAAGAAAATGAAAACCTGGCAGAATGCACCAAGGATTGGTCAAGGAGAGACGAACCACTAAAAAAGGATAAACACGGTATGTATAGTACTGGTTCTCTCACTTTTCCGTATTGTTTTTCTGCTGCTATGCTCTGTAGGATTTTTGGAAAGCCAGACATTAATAAATTTTCATCTGAATGGCTACCATTATTGAATGCTGCTATTAATGCTACTATTGTGGATTGGGCTAAGATATTATCTGACAGCTTAGCCACATCTATTTTGAATTATTGGTCCAAAAGAATTGTTTCTCAAAGAATTTATCCCCCTTTTTACTTATCTGCTTATGTAATGGATTCAATTTGTTATGTTTCTAAGTTTCCTTTAATGGGTTGGAAACGGACAACTCAAGATCCCCTACCCATTCATGTTTATCACAAAGAATTGTGGGATTCAAATTTCATTCCCTATTTTTACAAGATTTTCCATGGAATCATGTTGCCCCTGTACAGAATGTTATATGGTAAAGATGCTCCAAGGTTTTCTCCTGAAGCAGAGGTAGACATACTTCCTGTTGCGAGATGGTTTGGAGAAGAATTGTTTACATATGTTAGGGTATTTGGAAGTTTTTCTCCCCCCCATGTTTTAGCTTTGCATGTCCCTGACAAACTCATGGCGTGAGAAATTGCTTATCAAACCTGTGGAGAAGGAGGTTTGACTAAAGATTTGAAGGAAAAAAATAAGGCTATCTGGCCACAATTTCCTGTGGCCTATGGGGCCTTTTCATTATTTGAAAATGGTCATGCATTCAAAGAAGTAAACAATATTACATGTTTACATTTGTTCAAATTTTGAAGAAGACCATTCGACCCCTATGATATTGGTAAAAATTTCACTACTGCAGTCAAAATAAGAGTATTTTCTAAAGAATATGATCTTTTTGATGACATGTTCCAAGAAAAAAGTACACTTAGAGAGGTTCTACATTCGACTCAAATACGGTTTCCTCCAGCAGAATTTCAAAAATTGAAGATATACAGAGAAAGGAGGTTGACTACTATTCCTTTGGATAAATTACGTTTGGAACCCGTAAGGGAACCAACTCTCAGTATCAGTCTCAGTGGAAGTTTAGGTACGGATGGGTCTAAGTCTAAGACCGGGAAAGAAACCTCTGAACACTCTAAGAGGTCTGACAATGATCATGATAAAAGTGAAGGGTCAGTAAGGGATACTGCCTAGTCAAAGGAACTTTCACAGTAATAGGTTTCAAACTCTCCATAGTTAAATCTTCCGCCTCTCATTATATAGCAACCATCAGTCAGAAATGAGTTAGACAAGGAATGGGAGACATTCAATGATTTGATTAATATTGAAGGACAGAACACACAGACACCTGTGAGTAATATACAAACAAAAAAAAATATAGTCACAGAAATAACTAGCAATGTCTCGAAAACAGAACATATTCCCATTACCCCGTCCTCTGAACTCATGCTCAAAATAGAGGAAATTCCTCCTCTTGATGTATTATATAGTCCAAAACACAAGGAAGTGGTAAGAAGACAAAGAAAGAAAAGAAAATTGGAAAATGCACTCTCTCATGATGCAGAACAATTAGATGTCTTATGGCAAGACCCTACTACTGATCCAACTGAAAATCTCACCAAATTATCTTAGATCAGAGGAGCATATGCCTCTGCAGCCATTGATAAAGCATCTGAGGTACGACAATTATTGAATGAAAAAGAAGATCAAGTACAGGTTCTGCAACAACAACTGCAACAAGCCAATGCCAACAATGAAGCACAGAAACAAATTGAAAAATTACAGCAAGACTTCCAACAAATGCAGATAGGATATCAGAATAGCTTGGTTGAAAAAGAGAAACAACTACAGGATGTGCAAGAGATGCATAAAGATGATCCCAAGCTTACAGAATTTATCACAGAGTCTATTTCTTTAAATGACCAACTACTGCAGCAACAGGAAATATTATGCCAAAGAATATTACAATGGAACTCTTATTGTGAAGAAAGTGATAAAATCACTAATCATGTCGTAGACTTACGACATGACTATGATTTAATTGATAAAAGAGTTACTGACTATTTAGCTTGGCAAGACACAGAGGAGAGGAAAAGATCAGGTACACCAATAATCAATGACAATCACAAAGTAATGCTATTTAATAATTGAGATGCACAAATCAAGAAAGCAGAGCAAGCAACGGAAGAAGCAGCCACAGCAGCAAGCAATATTATTGATTGCATAAATGAAAATTTGCAAGAGGAAAATCTAATCTCTGAAACTACTCCAGGATACCTATCGAAAGCACAGAAACTATAAACAAACTGGAGACAGAAGGCTCTAGAAAAGGCATAATCGATTAAAAGATTAACAAAGTTAAATTGGGATTCTTACTGGGCATGTTTGGTAAAACCACACAGCCAATGCATGACTCTCAATTGTATCATCAATTCTGCCGAGAAGATAGTGCCAGCTCTTGCCAATTCCGCTTTCACAGGACATTTGAAATTTGAAGTCAGCCAACCTACTCTTCTCAAATCAATGCTGAATACTTGCAATTTCAAAGAACAAATTCACAAGTAGTTAGTTGTTAAGTTTTAATTTTAGATTTAGTATTAGTTTAGATTTATTTTTTTGCCTAAAAAGAGGACGGTCATTTAAACCGTATCCTATATTTTTGTAATAAATTATTTTTAGATTTAGTTAGTAGTATTTAAACCCTTCTCATGCATTTAGAGAAGGGTCCTGAAATTTGTCAAAAATTTGTCCTCAGAACATGCACTTTTGCACCCTCCGAGGAGGTTTTGATGAATGAATGGAATAGGATTTATTGATATCTGTGTTTAATATCTGCTACTGATGTTGCACTTTTTTACTCTTAGTGGATGTTGGATTAAGAAGAGATAAGTCATTATTTCTTGAAGCTCATGAGTAGAACTAGTTATAAATGGTACTTTTATCTCTTAACTATTTCTGCCTTTGTGTTAAAGTGATATTTATGTTCAGTTGTTTATGTATTAATGCTTGAATGCTTGAGTTATCATTTGGCACTTTTTTACAGTGATAGCTATTTGTTTATGCTTAATAAATGGATAGCTTATTATGCGATATGTTTTTCACAACTGTTTCATCTAACTTTTTATACGAAGTGGTTTATCTTTATTAAATTCTTTTCTTATAATAGTTGAATGATCTTTATTACCAATTGCTATTTGAAATCATTTTAGATCGCATAAAGAAGAGATTACATCCCGGGTTAGTTTAGAATTAGATTATTTCTGTTTAATTAGAATACAATTGCATGTTATATATTAGAATTAGAATAAAAGCATTTCACTTAGGAAATTTTAGAAAGGAAATATCAATTCTCAACACACACACACACAAATTTGGAAGCTAGTCCCATTATCCCCAGTCGGACCCACTATACCAAACGGAAAAGGAGCTGCCAACCAAGGTCCGGACCGGGTGGGTATCCCCCTTGTTGTAGACCCAATTTTCGGGGCTTCAACATATTTGGCGCTAGTAGGAGGGCTCCGAAATATGAATTGAAAGTAAGTCTAAATCTAAATACCATTCTGACAGTAAATCACCCTCACCATCTCCCCTGAATTCTCCATCGCACATAGAATTTTTAAATCTAGAGCCAACAGTCGAAAGAACAATAGCCACTGCCACAAACCCTAACTTTTCGGAAGAATCTTCTATTGAACCTCCTGAAGTTGAATCTTTGAATCATAAAATTCAGTGATTTTCAATATCACCTCAAAGATCTGATAAATCTCAAGGCAGTGTGACTTCGCAATATAATCATGCTCATCCTCTTACCAGATTATAGAGCGAAAAGCTTGGCATTCAGCCAACTGAGTTACCTCTACCTACAAGGAAGAGAGCAAGGAAATCACCTAAAGGGTTTGATAGTGAGACTCTTTCATCATCATCATCCATGTCAACCTCTTTACCGCGAAGTCAACCATCCACCCCTCCACTTCAGACTATTGTCCGTTAGTCCACTAGAACTTCCACATCTCCTTCTCAAACATCTGGAATTGTAATATCCTCGTCTTCCCAACCGCAGGGATCATCTCCTACACTTTCCTCTGTTGGTAGTTCAGCGATGGCCTCTCCATGGAATAACCCAGGGGCAGTTTTAATGCCTGCACCCTTGAGTCAAATACCGGCTCATCCTAAAAAATGGATACCTAAGTTTAATCCTGAAGCAGGAATGCTAGCAAAAGAGCATATAAATAATTTTATGTTGTCCATAAATCTCAGTGGAGTTACTAATGAAGATGCTGTCGTCCGAATTTTTCCCTATACTTTACAAGGAGCAACCGGATCATGGTATTTCTCATTACCGTCTTGATCTATTACTAGTTGGGATATTTTTCAAGATTAATTTTTGACTAAGTTTGGTGATGACAGGTCTACATCGACACTGATCAATGACTTGTCTAATCTGAGAGATGAGTCAAAAGAGCCTATCAAGGATTTTAATTCACGTTTCAATAAACTGGTAAATAAAATTCCTACTGCTTCCAAGCCTAGCAAAGAAGTGCGAAGTGAATGGTATATCTCTACTTTACCATCAAATATAGCAATCTTCGTTGATAGGGCTAACAAAAAAACTTTAGCTGACAATATGAAGGAAGCAATAGCAGTAGAGAAACGTATCATTGCTCTAGAAAAGAAAAATGCGATAGAAGAATGAAAATCCAAAAAGGTTACCTTTAAAGAAGACCCCAAGAAAAAATAATTGAAAGATCCATTCGATTTAGAAGGATTGCAGAAAGTTTTGAAAACCATGTCCAACGAAATGGTTGACATTAAAAAACAAGTAGCAGAAACATCTTCTAAAAATTCTTTCAAGCCTTAGAGAAGAAATCCTTCAACTGATTCAAAGTAGCCAAATTCCATTACTAATTTTGAATCAGAAGAAGAAGAAGAGGAGATTCCTAATGAATAAACTACTAATGAAGAAGAAGTTGTAGAGGTACAAGGTATGTGGGATTTCATCCTCGCAGATGAGGAAGATCAAGAAGCATCCCCGATTAGTACTCGAAGTAGAAATCAACTTGATCCTCCTCAACCTACTCCTAATCCAAGAAGTGCAAGCTAAATGACTAAGGATAAAGTTGTAGCCAAGAAAACGACATTCAAAGCAACTCAAACTAGCCCAGTCCAAACAGATTCATCAACTCCATAAAAAACAATGATCGTTTTGGATGAAATGGAGTATAATATCATAGAAGACATGAAGAAAACTAGGGCTAACATCACTTTTTATAAATTGAGCAAGTTAAAACACCAGCAAAAGGTACTTTTGAAAGAATTACATGCTATACCAGAAAAGCCTTTGCCCGATCCTATAATTTCTCAATCTTCCAACGAGATGGGAAGACCTCCAACTAACGCGATTAGTAAAGTTGATCTAGAAAATATCAATTTAATTGGAGGAAGGTCGAGATCTCATACTCCTCCTTTTCTTCTTACTTACGAAGTTTTCAATAAAAAATTGCATAATTGTTTAGTGGATTCTGGAGCTTCATCTAATATTCTACCAAAATCAATATGTGCAAAGTTGAACATTCAACCGCAAAAATATGTTGTGCGCATAGTCCAGCTAGATCAATCGAAAGTTGAAGTGATTGACGAATTAAAGCAGGTTACCATAACGCTGTCATCTAATCCAAAGGTATGTCAAGTTATCGACATTTTAGTTGCAGATATTCCAGAATTTTATGGCTTAATTCTTAGCAGAGATTGGTCATAAAAACTTCATGGATACTTTGCAATTGATTGGTCGCATATGTGGCTTCCTTATAATGGTAAACCAAATCAGATAAAGGTTGAGCGAGAAAAACATCAGAAATACATAGTAACAAAATTGGAAGGAAAAAATGAACTGGTAGCATACAACAATAATATTATTGGCAACTACTCAGTTGATTCTTTCTTAGGAAATTTTAATTCTCATACTTCACCTTACTTATAACATTCTGTTTTATCTCAAATAGAAATTTTTTCTCAAACAGATAGTTCTAAATGCATTAATTTTATAGATACTCGGTAACAACCTTTATTTTCGGGCTATTGGATATTTGTTCAATGAAGGAGTAGGGACAGTGATGCGTAAGTTGATTAGTCTGCAGGGAAATAAAATTATGCTAACTTTAAAGATTTCGAGTTCGATTGCACAATTCATATCATGTACACGCAGGCTTTAGTCCAAGGATTATACAAGCAACCGCATTAGACATCAAATATTCACAAGTTTTCGTATCGTGAAATTGTAATCAAACAGTGGCTTAACACTACAGCATTGTTTATCAAAATATTTAAAGCATTATCAATCTTTAGTTCAGACCGACTTCGAACACCTTATAGTAACAATATTTCCATCATTCCTAATCCAAAATGAAAGGCAATTTTTTAGCTAATGAATTCCAAGCTCATTCCCGCAAAAGACTTTAGTCCTTCAGAAGACTATAGAGTTGATCGATTTTCAATAGAATTAATCTTTAGACCCTCGATTCCTGATAACATTACCAATTGGAGGATTTTCAACGATGATCCTGATATTTTAAGCTTCCTCACATCTGAAGGATCTTACACTAATCAGATAATTGATGAAGACCAACATGACAGACAATTGCAACAAGATAGCACTAATAATGATATGCCAAAGTCAGTAGTCAAGTTAGAAGACCTTTATTATTTAAAAGATCGATTCAAAAGATCTACCAATTCAAAACTACAAAGTTCAACTTTGAATTATGAATTAGTAAATCTAGGAACTGATACCAAACCACAGAATATCAACCTAGGCCTCGGACTAGCTCCTGAAGAAAAATTAGCATATATTCGTCTTTTGAAACAATACAAAAGTTTCTTTGCTTGGAACTACGATGAACTCAAAACTTATGACACTTTTATCATCCAACATACTATCCCAATGATAAATGACGAAAAACCTATTCAACAAAAGCTGAGAAAGATCCATCCCAATCTAGAAAATAAAATCAAATCTGAACTCAATAAGTTATTGAAAGCCAAGATTATTTTTCCCGTTCGACATTCTAAATGGGTTTCCAATATGGTCCCTGTTAGAAAGAAGAACGGAGACATTAGAATTTGCATTGACTTTCGAAATCTAAACAAAGCTTTCCAAAAAGATAATTTTCCTTTGCCTCCTATGGAGAAAATATTGCAGGCAGTTGCAGGATCAGAATTAATGTCTTTCTTAGATGGTTTCTTTGGCTACAACCAAGTGTTAGTTCATCCTGATGATCAATTGAAAACCACATTCAGAACCAAATGAGGCACTTATGCATATCAAAATATGCCTTTTGGTCTAATCAATGCTGATGCTACATTTCAGAGAGCCATGGACATCGCTTTCAAGGGATTAATTAACAAATCAGTGGTAATTTACTTGGATGATATAATTGTATATTCCAAGAAACGAAGCAATCATCTTAAAGATTTAAAACAGATCGTTCAACGTTGTCAAAGGTATGGAATTTCACTTAATCCCAAAAAATCCTTTTTTGCATTAAGTGAAGGAACACTTCTTGGATTCATAGTATCAAAATCTGGAATTCATATTGATCCTGATAGAATCAAGGAGATTTCTGAAATACCTTTACCTCACAACAAGAAAGCTATGCAATCTTTCCTCGGCCAAATTAATTTTTTAAAGAGATTTGTGCCAGATTTTTCAAGAATTGTATCTCCTTTACAAGCAATGATTAAAAATAATTCAAACTTCAAATGGGGCCAAAACAAATATGAGGCATTCAAACTGATCAAACAAGCAATTTTTAATGCTCCATCTTTAGCAACCCTAAATTTTTCCGATCCTTTTATTTTGTATACATTTTCCTCTGACAAATCATATGCTGCGATACTCACTCAAGCAAATCAAGACAAGGCAGAAGCCCCAATTTCTTTTTTCAGTTCAAATTTACAGGGGGCTGAATTGAATTATTCAGATGTAGAGAAACAAGCTTATGCTGTTTTCAAAGAAATTAAATATTTCAGACCCTTCCTACTTAAAACCCATACAAAAATCATAGTACCGTTTCCAGCGGTAAGAAATATTTTAGTTCATAAAGATGTGGGTGAGAAAAGAGCCAATTGGGTTACTGCTTTACAAGAATATGATGTAGAAATAAAACCAGCAAATATTGTAAGAGGTCAAGGTTTTTGCAAAATACTAGCTGGAGCGTCACTTATTTCTGAAAAACCATATGAAGAGATACAAATGTATGAGGTAAGCCTAAACGATGTTGAATCATTATATGCTGATATCATATTTTATCTAAAAAATGGATATGCTCCTCCAAATCTCAATTACACCAAGAAAAGAGCTCTAAGGTTGAAGGCAAAACAATATCAGCTTGTGAATGATGTTATTTTTAGAATAAATTATGATTCTGTTCTCCTTAGATGTCTTGAGAAATTTGAAGCTGAAAAAGTCTTGCAGGAACTTCACGATGGGCCAGCAAGTGGACATTATGCTGGAGATACTACTGCACATAAAATTCTCCGTGCAGGCTATTACTGGCCCACACTATTCAAAGATTCACATATCTACGTAAGAAAATGTCAAGTTTGTCAAACCGCTGCTGGAAGACAAAATAAACCATCATTGCCATTACAACCAGTCAATATTGAACAACCTTTTGATCAATGGGGATTGGACATAATAGGTGAGATCGTTCCTCGCTCTTCTAAGAAACATAGGTATATCATTACAACAACTGATTATTTTACTAAATGGGTAGAAGCAGTTCCTCTCAAGACTGCTAATGCCGAGCATATCATCGAGTTCATAGATCAGTTCATAATCACCAGGTTTGGTTTACCTTATGCTTTAATGTTTGATAATGCATCATATTTTTCTGGTAATGCTATGACCGACCTACACTTAAGAGAGGTTTCCAAACTTAAATACCTCGCCAATCATCTGGTTGTGAAATGGGTTATTTAACTCATAAAATAAAAACTTAACTTTAATCATTGAAGGAAATCTTATTGATCAAAACGATAAAAATTGGTACAGCCCTTAATATATGCTTTATGGGTGACTTAATAACACAGTTTCATCATACTCCCTTTAATTTAGTTTATGGAAAAGAAGTGGTTCTTCCAACTCATCTAGCAATTCCTTCTTTGGCCTTAGTTCAATATATTGATGAAGCACCAACTTCTTCCTTACAACTAAGACAACTGGAAATAATTAAGCTAGAGGAACAATGAGAACATGCCAAAATAACTCATGCTCATCACCAAGCATTAGTTAAAGCTTCTTTCGATTCAAACATGATATCCAGAAAGGATTTTAAGGTCAGAGATCTAGTTTTAAAATGGTACAAGGCTCATGAGGAAAAAGGGAAACATACTAAATTTCAACGAATGTGGCTTGGTCCTTTCCAAATCGCAGAGATCATAGGTCCATCTAATTTTATGTTACAAGATTTGACAGGAAAAACAGAGTCTTTACCTGTTAACGGACAGATCCTCAAAAAATATTTTCCATAGGAGATCATTCTTCTATTTTTGTATATTAGTTTTCTATATTTTCATAATAAAACCAGTTGTTAATGGTTACATTTGGAATTCACGAAAAAGATACAAATTCTCTTTTAGATTTTGTTTTTTCACTTGTATAAATAGAGTTCTTCTAAGAAACTGATCATTATTATTGAAAGATATAGTTAAAAGCTTTAGGACTAGAAATGATACTAATTTCAACTTTGAAAATTTTGTTAAAAAGCAACTTTTAGTGGGAAATTGTTTTATATCAGTCTAATGAAAAGTATCAATAACAAAATAAAGATTCTTTGTAAAAAATTTATTTCCAAAAAACTCTACCATTGTCGTCTAGAATTATCTTAAGGAAACAATGACTTCCTCCCCACCTAGGAAATTACAATGTTCAGAGAACAATCCAATGATACACTTTAACTTAAAGAGTAAGAGGTCTCATCACGAGTCGAATTATCATGATCATAGATATTGTAGCTTGCTGACTTTTCCAATACTACATACCACAACAGGGCAATGACTTAAGATTGTTGCAATCAAAAGACAAGGGGTCTCATCACGAGCCAACTTGTTCAGCAAAGTTATAAATCAAGTGAATGACACTGTCATAAATTGGCTACCAAACCAAGACATTGTTATTTAAGGATAAAAAAGAAAAATGAAAGAAATAAGTGTGGATATGCATTTCTCTTTGAAAACTGTATATTTCCCTAAGTAGGATACAGGATCATTGCTGGGTAACAGGTAACCCTATCGAGGCTATAGACGCCTACTGGCAACAGAGGCTTTACCCACGACATATGACCATATTTAAAACTGATTTACAGAGAAGTCTTTGTTTTTATCTCTATAAACCAAGTAGTGACTGATATAGATACAAGGACTAGCTTGAGGAAGTAAATAGTCAAAGTTGAATATAGAAGAAATGAAATATCATTGATAGATAAAAGCATAATGTACTTTGTCCTTTTATTATAAAGTTTGATTTTCAGGAAAATTTTCTATTTTGAAAGTTTATAAAATTCAAAAGAAAAGCAGAGATAACTGGTTCTTCCGAGTGAATCGCCAATTGTTGTGGCCAGCAACAACCCCCCTTCTTATTTAGTATTAGTGATAATACTAAATAAGAGGGGACCTTTAGTAAAAAAAATCTAAAAATCAATTAAGACTTGTATTCGTTGTTCAATAAAACTTAATATCATAAACTTAGGAAAATACCTCTTGAAAAAATCTAAAAACTTAAGTTTTATGATAAGATAGAATAAAATCATTCCTTAAAGGAATATCGCATCGCAAAAAAGTAATGGATATCTCTTTACAAGCAGAATTCTAAAATTGTGATATTACGATACGAAACTATGCATGAAAAATATTCATCGCATCGCATGTCTCAAATATCACTTACGCTAAAAACCTCAAAATCAACGATATGCGATGGCACATATCGCAAATCGCATGTCGCAAAAAATATGTTAACGGATGATTGTCACATGTTCTGCTTCAACGATATTTCGATATTGCGATATTGCGATGTGCGATACTGCAATCTATGATATTGCGAAGCAAATCGCAGATCACCTTATCGCAGGTCCTTAAGGCTCATTGTACGAAGAAGCTTTCTCCATAAATCGAGATCCCGTTATGCGCTTTAATGTTAATCAATGAATTCGTTGTCAATCATTAATGAAATTTGGTTTTGTTGTGATCGAAGAGCCATTTGACGTAAGGTGGTATATTTTATACGTCTTCAGCATTTAAAACTTTCCTGTCACCTTTTTCTTATCATTATTCTCACTTAATTCGTAAACTGCAGGAGCGAAGAATAGAGAACTGTAAAAAGCAATATTTAGAGTATAATGGGAAAGAAAGACAAGGCTCTGAGTTCTGAAGAGAAAGAAATGAATCCCTTGTATACAGACACCGCTTGTAACAAAGACGCTGGTATTACTACTTGGGAGGGCATGTATAATCTAGTTGAGGAAGAGAACCCCAGAGTAACAGAGGTTACAGCCACTGCAGGCTCACATGGGTCATCTGAAGCGTCTATTACAGAGCAAGCCTATTCGTTTTTGCACCAGATAGTAGCGAGGCCTAAAATAATTCCATACATGGACATGGTTAAATGGGTACTGGACAACATGGATATTACAAACAGACAGTTTAAGACTGAGGGTCAAGAACTCATTGGTTCATTTACTCCACAGGATTTGAGACTCATGTATCATTTGTTGGAGCCACAGGCGACTTATAACAAACATTTCATGGAGAATTTTGCCAAAGAAAATGAAAACCTAGCAGAATGCACCAAGGATTGGTCAAGGAGAGACGAACCACTAAAAAAGGATAAACACGGTATGTATAGTACTGGTTCTCTCACTTCTCCATATTGTTTTGCTGCTGCTATGCTCTGTAGGCTTTTTGGAAAGCTAGACATTAATAAATTTTCATCTGAATGGCTACCATTATTGAATGCTGCTATTAATGCTACTATTGTGGATTGGGCTAAGATATTATCTCACAACTTAGCCACAACTATTTTGAATTATCGGTCCAAAAGAATTGTTTCTCATAGAATTTATCCCCCTTTTTAATTATCTTCTGATGTAATGGATTCAATCTGTTATTTTTCTAAGTTTCCTTTAATGGGTTGGAAATGGACAACCCAAGATCCCCTACCCATTCATTTTTATCACAAAGAATTGTGGGATTCAAAGTTCATTCCCTATTTTTACTAGATTTTCCATGGACTCATGTTGCCCCTATACAGAATGTGATATGATAAAGATGCTCCAAGGTTTTCTCCTGAAGCAGAGGTAGACATACTTCCTATTGCAAGATGGTTTGGAGAAGAATTTTTTACATATGTTATGGTATTTTGAAGTTTTTCTTCCCCCCATGTTTTACCTTTGTATGTCCCTGACAAACTCATGGCCCGAGAAATTTCTTATCAAACCTGCAGAGAAGGAGGTTTGAATAGAGATTTGAAGGACAAAAAGAAGGCTATCTGGCCACAATTTCCTGTGGCCTGTGGGGCCTTTTCATTATTTGATATTGGTCATGCATTCAAAGAAGTAAACAATATTACATGTTTACATTTGTTCAAATTTTGAAGAAGACCATTCGACCCCTATGATATTGTTAAAAATTTCACTACTGCAGTCAAAATAAGAGTATTTTCTAAAGAAGATGATTTTTTTGACGACATGTTCCAAGAAAAAAGTACACATAGAGAGGTTCTACATTAGGCTCAAATACAGTTTTCTCCAGCAAAATTTCAAGAATTCAAGATATACAGAGAAAGGAGGTTGACTACTATTCCTTTGGATAAATTATGTTTGGAACCTGTAAGGGAACCAACTCTCAGTATCAGTCTCAGTGGAAGTTCAGGTACGGATAGGTCTAATTCTAAGTCCTGGAAAGAAACCTCTGAACACTCTAAGAGGTCTGAAGATGATCATGATAAAAGTGAAGGGCCAGTAAGGAATACTGCCCAGTCAAAGGAACTTTCACAACAACAGGTTTCAACCTCTCCACAGTTAAATATTCCCTCTCTCATTATACAACAACCATCAGTCAGAACTGAGCTATACAAGGAATGGGAGACATTCAATGATTTGATTAATATTGAAGGGCATAACACACAAACACATGTGAGTAATATATAGACAAGAAAAAAGATGGTCACAGGAATAGCTAGCAATGTCTCGAAAATAGAACATATTCCCATTACCCCATCCTCTGAACTCATGCTCAAAATAGAGGAAATTCCTCCTCTTGATGTATTCTATAGTCCACAACACAAGGCAGTGGTAAGAAGACAAAGAAAGAAAAGAAAATTTGAAAATGCACTCTCTCATGATGCAGAACAATTAGATGTCTTATGGCAAGATCCTACTACTGATCCAACTGAAAATATCACCAAATTATCTTAGATCACAGGAGCATATGATTCTGCAGCCATTGATAAAGCATCTGAGGTATGGCAATTATTTAATGAAAAATAAGATCAAGTACAGGTTCTGCAATAACAACTGCAACAAGCCAATGCCAACAATGAAGCACAAAAACAACTTGAAAAATTACAACAAGACTTCCAACAAATGCAGATAGGATATGAGAATAGCTTGGCTGAAAAAGAGAAATAGCTATAGGATGTGCAAGAGATGCACAAAGATGATCCCAAGCTTACAGAATTTATCACAGAGTCCATTTCTTTAAATGACCAACTACTGCAGCAACATGAAATATTATGCCAAAGAATATTACAATGGAACTCTTATTGTGAAGAAAGTGATAAAATCACTAATCATGTCGTAGACTTATGACATGATTATGATTTAATTGATAAAAGAGTTACTAAATATTTAACTTGGCAAGAAACAGAGGAGGGGAAAAGAGCAGGTGCACCAATAATCAATGACAATCACAAGGTAATGCTCTTTAATAATTGGGATGCACAAATCAAGAAAGCAGAGCAAGCAGCGGAAGAAGAAGCCACAATAGCAAGAAATATTATTGATTGCATAAATGAAAATTTGCATGAGGCAAATCTGATCTCTGAAACTACTCCAGGATACCTACCGAAAGCACAGCAACTACAAACATACTGGAGACAGAAGGCTCAAGAAAAATCAGAATCGATTAAAATATTAACAAAGTTAAATTTGGATTCTTACTGGGCATGTTTGGTAAAACCACACAACCAATGCATGACTCTCAAATGTATCATCAATTCTACCGAGAAGATAGTGCCAGCTCTTGCCAATTCCGTTTTCACAGGAAAATTGAAATCTGAAGTCGGCCAGCCTACTCTTCTCAAATCAATGTTGAATACTTGCAATTTCAAAGAACAAATTCACAAGTAGTTAGTTGTTAAGTTTTAATTTTAGATTTAGTATTAGTTTTGCTTTATTTTTCTGCATAAAAAGAGTACAGTCATTTAAACCGTATCCTATATTTTTGTAATAAATTATTTTTAGATTTAGTTAGTAGTATTTAAACCCTTCTCATGCATTTAGAGAGGGGTCCTGAAATTTGTCAAAAAAATTTCCTCAGAACATGCACTTTTGCACCCTCCGAGGAGGTTTCGATGAATGAATGGAATAGGATTTATTGATATCTGCATTTAATATCTGCTACTAATGTTGCACTTTTTTACTCTTAGTGGATGTTGGATTAAGAAGATATAAGTCATTATTTCTTGAAGATCATGAGTAGAACTAGTTATAAATGGTATTTTTATCTCTTAACTATTTCTGCCTTTGTGTTAAAGTGATATTTATGTTCAGTTGTTTATGTATTAATGCTTGAATGCTTGAGTTATCATTTGGCACTTTTGTACGGTGATAGCTATTTGTTTATGATTAATATATGGATAGCTTATTATGCGATATGTTTTTCACAACTGTTTCGTCTAACTTTTTATACGAAGTGGTTTATCTTTATTGAATTATTTTCTTATAACAATTGAATGATCTTTATTACCAACTGCTATTTGAAATCATTTTAGATCGCATAAAGAAGAGATTACATCCTGGGTTAGTTTAGAATTAGATTATTTCTATTTAATTAGAATACAATTGCATGTTATAGATTAGAATTAGAATAAAAGCATTTCACTTAGGAACTTTTAGAAAGGAAATATCAATTCTCAACACACACACACACATAAATTGGGAAAATGGTCCCATTATCCCCAGTTGAACCCACTATACCAAACGGAAAAGGAGCTGCCAACCAAGGTCCAGACAGGGTGGGTATCCCCCTTGCTGTAGACCCGATGTTCGGAGCTTCAACACCTTCTTATGCACCAATATTATTGGAGCAGAGAAAGGAATTTGAATAGGTTGAATTATATTGTCCTTTAGCATTTCTGCAACCATTTGTTAAATTTCACTCTTTTGGGAATAGGGATATCTGTAAGGCTTGATGTTTGGAGGAACACTTCCTGGAATCCAGTGAATATCATGATCATAATCACGAATAGGTGGGAGGTATTTGGGAGTCTCAAATACCTTGGACTGATTGTCCAAGACTTTTTTGGAGATCTAGAGATATAGATGATTTCAATGTTTGAACCTCTACTGAGCATAATTGTGCAATTGTACCTCGTTTTTATTTATTTAAAAAAAATTCCATTAGGGTTTATTATCTTCCCTATTTTCCCTGTGATATCCCTTAATTTAATTTCTTTTCGTTTCCTTTCCAAAAAAATTCAAGAAATGTTCTTGAAAATTAAAATATATCATCCCTAAATATTGTAACCATTGGACTCCTAGTACAACATCAACACCACCCATTTGAATGGAAAGAATTGGACTATTAAATGCATGTTCCCCCATGGTTAGCTTGATATTATGGCATTTTCCAGATAAATTTATATTTCCTCCATTTGCAACCATCACTTGACACTCTAGTGTTGGATATAGAAAACAGTTCAATTCCTTGGCTATCTTACATTGAATAAAATTACGGGTACTACTTGAATCGATAATCACTATTACCTTTTTCTTCTTGATATATCCTTCTATCTTTAGAGCATGAGGAGTGGTAATTATTTCCAATGCATTACAATACATGGTCAGATTCATTTCTTATTTCTGTAGGGTTGTTTCCTGGTGTATATCCTCTTATTTCATATTTCTTGTTCCTTTCCTTCCTCCTCTTCACAATCTATGTAAAATAATTTCTTTTGAACACACTTATGACATTTAGTGTATTTTTTATCAGAAATGTAATGAAGCTTTTTTTATATTTATTTCTCCAATTTTTGTGGTGTCAACCTTGTAGGTTGTGGAATGCTAGGAGCAAAAACACTTCCATTTTTATAGTTTTCAGTGGTAGAATTCCTTATTTCCATAATTTCTCTTTCAACTTTTCTTGCCACCATAAATGAATTCTCTGTTGAATCAGGTTCCCAAAGGTGAACCTCATGTAGGTTGTTATCCTTTAAATTCCCTACGAAGACATCAATCCTATGCTCCTATGGAATATCTGTTACCCAGATATTCAATTTTTGTAACTCATCAATGTGCTCTGCCATTGAACATTTTTGTTTGAGATTTACAAATTGGCTAAAGAAGGTTTTTCTCTTTGTATCCTCATAATGTTCTCTCATTTCCTCCATAAAAATAAGCAAGTGACAAGTGTTTTAAAAGAACAAAGTCATCGATACAATACAAATTGATTGGGTTCTAAATATAAAGATTTAATGCATACCTTTTATGTGTATTACACATCATGTGTAACAAAATATTGTTTTATCTATAGTACCCATGTTACCAGATTCTTGCCATTAAGCCTCCACATATTGATATTTGGAATGTTGTTGGCATTCGATACTAATTTAGAATCTCTAAAATCATGATTAACATTCCTTTTGTTCTCATCATGAGTTTCATGGAATACCTTTTTTTCCATTACGAAGCATTTATTGTAGCAACTTTGTCAAACCTTCTATAAAAAATTCGATGTATGTTTTTAAAACATTCTTCAAACCACACATCTTAGCTTCCATGTATTATTTTAATCCATCCTTCAAACCTTCAATATTAGTTTCCAATTCATTTTTTCTTACTTTTTGTGAGAGCGAAATTTGTTGCACTTGGTCTCGTAATTTTAATATATTATGTTGCATTTCTCCATCTTCTTTGTGGTTTCTTACTAGTTGTGTCAATTTTTTTATTTTGAGGATTTTTGGAATAAATCAAATATATCTCCTTTGAATCACTTCAAATTGATTTTTCAAACAAAATTTATGCAACATTTTAAGAACATTACACACATTTTTCTTGCTTTTTAGAACCTCGATATTGAAACTATTGTACCTTTGGTAATTTAGGCTCTCCAAAGTATAAAATTTCATCCTGTGGTAGATCTATGAGTATTATTTCTAATTCCATGAGTCAAACAGATGTTGGATTCTTCAAGCTATATTTATTCTCAATCTTCCACAATGGTCTGATTATGGGCTATTTCAATATGTAGAAATTTTATGAAATGCTACATGTCTCTCTTATGACCTTCAGCTCTAAAAAATGATACATGAAAAACTAAAGATTTTTAATATTCATTCACTTTTTTTGAAATTTAAATCCATTTATTGAAGAGAAAGTTATGATAATTTTCCGTAGGTCACTTGTTTGAGACTGGATTTTGTATCCTGCAAAAACCCTAACTTCTTCAAACCATATCTCAGAAAATATAGTGAACGAAGATTTGAAATTTCTACACAAAGTTCAATAAGATTTCGACTCCATGTGCTTTTAATTTCAACTTCTGAATATTTGTATCAAAATTTTTATAGATAAAATTCTAGGATGACCTATATGAAGTAGCGAAACAATAGAATCCAAACCTCCAATACCAATTTGCATGCAACTAGATCACAAAAAATAATAAAATATAAATCAACGACTTCAAAATTAACATCTTCGAGGGAGAAAACTCCTTTACATTACATAAAAGAGAAATTATTGGATGATACAAATGACAAGGACTCCTTGGTATATATAGGATTTTAAGGTGTCACAATATAGTAAGAGCCTACATAAGTATAATAATAATAATGTAAGGGTACAAAAATAACAATAGTGGGCTTCTATGGGGCACAAAAATAAAAATATGGGGTCTACATGGGCACAACAATAACAATAGGGGGCTACATTAATAATAAAAATAATGGGAATAAAATATAGATGATAATAATTGAATTTTATAATTCCCTCGAGGGGGAGTTTGGAGTAAATTTCTTGTTATCCCTTGATTTATTCATAATAATGTGCTCTCTCTCTCTCTCTCTCTCTCTCTCCACACATCTTCATTTCAATCCCTCCTCTCTCTCCATCCCGCCATCATTATTTTTCTTTCTCCCACATCCTTCATTTGTCTATCCCTCCCTCCTATACTTCCTTCATAACAACCCTCTCCATCTCTATATGTCTCTCTTTCTTTCCCATTCTCTATCTTCCCCCTCCTTTCTCTCTCTCCTCAACTCTGTCTTTATCTTCCTCCCTCTCTCCCTCAATACCACCCACCTCCTCTCTCTATCATTCACTCTACCTATCTCTCTCTCTCTCCCACTCTCACTTATGAACTCTCTTTCTCCTTCTCCTCCCTCCCATTCCCTCCCTCTCCCTCTCTTTTTCTCACTTCCACTATATCATTATTCCCCGCTTCCTATTGTTAGAAAATTGGAAAGTAAAAAATATTTTCTTATGTTGATAATTAATTATGATATCTTTGTGTTTTTTATTAACTTTCTTACATTCCTATTTTGTCTTTGTTTCATCAATAAATCATCAAAAAAAAAATGAATGGAAATAACCCCAGATGTAGGCACTAAGCGAGGGATAAAACCCCTCTATAGGGGAAAACCCAGTTAAACTATTCCATTATCGAAATAAAGTTGAGAGAGATCAAGACCCTAGACCAAAAGACCTTCCTCCTCCACCAAGTTAGATCTTCCTTCCAATAGAATATTTCTCCAAAAATCACCAAGTGTCACCTTCTCAAATGCATCTTCAACCCATAAATTCAGCTCTAGATTTGGAGCTTCGACTCCTAGGTTTAGATTTTTGGCCCAACTTTAGTAATATAGTTTCAACCCTTCCAACAGCTCAGGATTTTCACATGTGTCAAAGAGAGAGAGAGAGAGAGATAATTTTACGTCTTGTTCTTGATTAATACCTCCTTCTCATTCAGTAGCCATTTCCTCCTTGTCTCTTTCATTTCACACTTTTTCTTGTCCTAAAAAATTCAGTTCAAACTTGATGAGAGCGCTTCAAATGAGATTGAGTTGATGCCTTTATATAGCATATTTTTCCCTTCAATTAGGCCAATTTTTTCATTTTGAATCTGAATCGGTGGAGGAGGCCTAGAAGACCTAATTTACATCAAAATAACTTTATTTCTTAAGAGTTGAAACCTAAGTAGGGTGTTTTATATTATGACCTAGACAAGGACTCTTGACATAAACCCTAGAAGCTTACAATGGAGGCTTTAACCTATAAACCATTGAACCAATCTTGAAACCCTTGCTTTAATAAGTCAATTTATTTCTTTTGACAAATACATTACATCATGACTCAAATAAAATTATGAAGACCGACACTAGTTACATTCTTCAACACTCCCTGTTAACTAGGGGGTATTAATACTTACATATATAATGAGGTATATGGAAGATCTCAAAGTTATATGATTTATGAAGGGTCACATCACATGCATTGCTATAGATTAGATACTTGACTAGGATACTCTAATCAGGTGGGACTAAGGTGAACTCAAGATTTATCAACTCTAGGTACCATCAGGATTTTAAACTCTATAACGAACCGAGGGATCTACGCGTGTATCCAAGGTCATAGCTCCATGATAAATGCCACCATCCCTACATTAGGATATAGAAATCAACACATAGGCCATCTATATGTCCTCTCAAGCATCTTTCCATAATATTCTTCATCTCTCCCTGCCAACTAAATCAGATATATACTTGAAGCATGCTTCAAGATTTCAATATTTGTATGGAGATATCCTACAAAATTACAACCCCAATCAGTAATAAACTTTCATATATATATATATATATACAAGTAAAAAAAAACCTTTAGGGTCTTTAATCATTATGATACTACTTATATCATCATCAAGTTATCCACATACATCTTTGTCACAATATTTGTTCTTCTTTCATTTCTTCACTAGCACCAAATATAGCCTCAATATTTCTCAAGTGCTTTTGAACATCTATTTGTAGTACTTTAATTGTTTGGTATCATTCTTACTTCAAGTTATTTATTATGATTGTCATAATATGACCGCCCTTTCAACTAGGTAAATATACCCTTTCTTCTATCCAGTCTCCCTCTCAACTTAGGGAGATCAACAACTTCATAACATCGAAGAAAATTCATCCACCCAAAGCTTCCTTCATGGAATCAAGGTTATCTTGATCATCATCTTCATTATGAACATCTTCAACATATTTAATATTATGTACCCACAAAACTTTATATCAAGTACAACCAAATATAAATATATATAAGCATGAAATAAAATATATCAAAATCATGTCATTATATGGAAGCATCAAATGATTCATGCTTTAAACATCATATGCCTAAACCTAGTTAGGTTCATAATCAACAAGGGCCATAATTTTTATATTCTAGACTTCAACTTATTACTAGGATTTTGTAATAAACCCTAGACCCCATCTCCAGGACACAAAGCCTTAGATATCATTAATTTAATCAAATATAAATCAATAATAGTATTATGCATATAAGGTTTCAACAATATGCTTTTATAATTACATGTTGGACTCTACTAGGGCTTGTTGCAAACCCTATATTTTGTCAACAAAACTAAATCATATCGAAAACAATATCATCATATCCTAGAATATCAATCTCTACTAGGCTTTTATTAAAAAACCAAATTGAAACATGAAAATAAAAAATTAAGTTAATTATCGATGGTGGTGGACCCACCAACATTAATGGGATCTCCCCAATATGAATTCCAAATTATAGCTCACATTGTTTGGTATATGATTCCAATCCTATATATGGTTTAGTTTCCAAATTCTTAAATATTTTCCTTGGCTCTAACTGTCAACAATAGAGAGGGATGTAATGGTTCCTTCGAAAAGAAAGAACGTGTGCCCGATGAGTGTCCAGTTGTATATGTGTCCAAATTATTCTACTGCGGAGAGAGGGATAAAAGTGATCTTGTAAAATAGAGGTAATAGTACCACCCAAGAAGAGACACACATGAACCAAAAGGATCTTTCTAACAGCCAGGGGAATAGTCCACAAGGGATGCAACAGTTAGCACAACCAATGAATGAGAAAGGTATGTCTAATATCTTATGGAATACTCCATATGGATGGGACAGCAATAAGAGCCATTACAACACGTTCTCAATAAAATAAGTACTAAAATACTTGAAATAGTTCAACTACCTTAGAACATGTGAAAGTAAACATGAAATACAAACATCCGCAGAATAGTCTTACAAAAATTCATAATCCATGCATGAATAATGTGTTGGCCTTGAAGGCTTCTATTACTAAGTAAAATTTCCATGATAAATCTATACAATGTACATCACTAGCTCCAGTAGTGGAGCATTGGAGCCACTCCTTAATCCCTAAAAGAACTATCATATCTCTCTAACACTTTGCGGGAGGAGACAAGGTGAAAAGTCCTTTCATCTTATAAAGAGGGGGTATATATAGCAAAAAGGTGATTCTTCACATTCCTTGTGACTCTTCATATACCCTCATGATTGTTTGACTTCCTATTACTTTTAAACTTTAAATGACTCTTCATATTCCACACATGCCCTTTAGACTTTAATTTACAATATGTTTCTGAAACATATTTTACATCATTGGCCATAATGGTGTGGAATTTAACCACTCTTTACATGAAATGAAATGGACCACTTGATGATGTGGAAATTTCAAGCCACTTCTACTGTTGAGTGTTGAGTTTCTTCTTGAGGATGCTTTCATTTTCACCTCTGCATGGCTTGGTCATATGGAGTCTTCAACTATCTCAATTCTTGAATAGTGGTTTCAAACTAATGTCCCTTTACTTTATCTTAATTAATTAGCTTGCATACTTAGCTACAAGAGTTCCTTCCAACATGCTTCCCTCCTTCATATCATTCTTCATCATCTTTCAATGAAATAATAGGGTACATATTCCTACAATTCACTCATGACAAGATGACATCAATCCAAAAACCCATAGTGAAAATATTGTGCATGTTGATCCTTTGACTGAGTCAAAACTAGATGGAAGGTTGGGAAGAGGGTTCAGTGACTATTCATTTGCACATTTCAATAAAGAAAGGAAGATCATTGAGTTGTGAAATTAGGAAATACACAGTTCAAGTTGGATGAGGTAGAAAATTGCGTAGTTCCGAGAGCCAGTGAGACAAACTAAGGGGATGGTCACTAGACGAACATGCTGCACAGTTCTGGGAGATAACGTAGGTTTTTAAATTGCATTGATTCACATTTCAGAGGCTCAATAAGTGAGATTGAGGCTACTGACTACATAAGACAAAGTTAGGGCCAAAATAGGAGGAGGAATTGTGCAATTTTGGGAGTCAAGGTCAGGGCTTGGGCACAAAAATTGCACAATGCAGTAGTCGTAGGAGACAAGATTTGTGCATTGCACAGTTCCAAAATTAAATATCAAAGCTAGAGAACTGAAAATGTGTAATTCATAATTCAGGGAGGCTGGGGTGAAGCTATATTTCGTGGTCGAGAATTTTTTCCGTAAATGGCTAAGTGTGGGATCGGTGAGACTAGTGTGAACAGTGATGAGAATTTTACTGTGATCACACAATAAATAAATTTGAAGACAAAAACAAAAATCATCCATGACACATGAACACTTCATTTCCCACTGTGTTACAACTTTACGACAAGCTATGACAACTGCGACATTAAATATACACTTTGCAACAATCGTGATGACACTTGTGCGACCGTGCTTAAAACTTTGGAAATGACTGCGACAGATGTTTAAATGGTGAGAAAAACTCATTTACCCAAAGATGACCCCTTGAGACCACCAGAAAAATCTTATGTACATGATTCAATAGCCAACATGTGAAAATAAGACATTTTTCCTAACATGAAAGAGGGAGAAAAACACTTTAAGTAAGCACATGGAGTGAGTTTCAAAGTTTGCAAAGAAAATGAGCAAGACCAAGGAAGGCTCTGAAATTAGGTGTAGTAAAAAATTTTGGAGGGTGTTGTATAAGCAACAACACTTGGCGACACACTGGTAGAATTCCAGCTTCTCTTCCTTGGTTAATCTCTTTTGTGCAAGGCCTTGCTTCTTCGGGGACTATTGATTCATTGTGTGGATTATTTTTTTGTCCCCACTTACCCTATGAATAGACATGGTACCCATCATACCTTTTTAGTTGAACACAACATAAAATTTAGCAATATCACAATGTTTTGAGTTTGGGAGGGTAGTGAAGTTTGTGAGCTTAATATTTTCATAGTATAATTTTTCATCTCGTGTGTTGATCTACTGCCAAAAGGCCTAGAGAGTACCTCGGCGAATTCTCTATGGAACAAAAACATTTCTCTTCTACCAGCGATCCTGGTCAGTACCTTGACAAAGTTTATTTCTTCACCTCTCTACACAGAAATCCTTTCTCTTCTTTTGTTTATATATATATATATATATATATATATATATATATATATATATATATATATATATATATATATATATATATGAATGCATTGGCACTTATTTATTTTTGGGCAGCATAGGGATCCTGACTTATTAAGAGTAGGAGAGGTTATTCCTTCAGAGAAGCATATAGGTACCTCTGATTTAGGTTTTCTCGTTTATATTTCCCCCCTTCTCCTCTTCTTCTAGTTGCATAAACATGAAAACACCACAACATAAAGAACTAAATGTAGACATAAGGTTTCCTGAATAGACACGATTTCATGGTTTAAACAAAAAATCTCCTCATGGATGGATCATACTTTCCATCGGAACTTCATCATCCAAAAGGGAATAATTAAGACAAGGAAGAAAGACCAAAACTTTAGCCAAATGTTTAAATTTCACAAGACTCTTTAGACTTCAGCCACAGACATATTAAGAATCCAAAACATGTTTTTGCACAACATTTATTCACATAATGCAAACAAGAAAAGAAAAAAAAAAAGGAAATTAATGTACATAGTGTAGGGCATAGCCCCAGATCATCATTGAAAGTAGTGTTTTAAGTCTTATCCATTGACAGGGAGAGGGTCAATCTTCTCGTCAAGTGATTGAA
This sequence comes from Pinus albicaulis, assembly GCA_034641835.2. Lineage (NCBI taxonomy): Eukaryota > Viridiplantae > Streptophyta > Pinopsida > Pinales > Pinaceae > Pinus > Pinus albicaulis. The sequence goes on along the minus strand of CM076576.1, from coordinate 537,310,492 downwards.
GATGATAATTATGTTGGACAATATTTTCTTGGACTATGAATGACCCAATCCACAAGGATTGAAACTTGGTGTGTTTGTCTTTGTCCTCATGGGGTTTCTCCCACTTTAATATTAAGTCACCCACACTAAAGTTGTTCTTCCTTGTAGACTTCTTATCGAACCACCCCTTGATGCAACTTTGATGAAGTGAAATTTTTTATTTTTCCTTTAGCCTTTCTTCCTATAACTTGTGAAGAGTGTCCATCCTACATTGCACTAGCAAGCATGGAATGCCTTGGGATTCTTGTGAAAGTTTGAGAGAAGGCAAGTAGAAGTTGGGATGGAAGACGATTTCTTTTCCATATTCCAGGAATTAATGGGAGGTGTTCAAAGAGGGTTTTGGCATGACTTGGTCAACCATCAATCATTTACCAAAACAGAGTGTTAGTTCCTCTGTTTAGAGAAATTGGTCTTTCTGATGTTGCGAATGAGGTTCTTATTCATGGACTCAATAAGACCATTCCCTTGTAGATAATAATTATATGAATGCTTCAATACAATACAATTTTCTAATGCAAAATCATAGAGTTTTAGCAATGAGAAGTATATTGCATTATAAAAACAAATGAAGTAGGAATGTTGAACCTGGAAATGATATTTTGTTGAAGGAAGTTGATGACTTCATGATCATTCACTTGTTTTAGTGGAACTTATTTTGTCTGATTCTTAAATTAGTATCTAGTGGTGGGAATATAGTGGTTCTTCTTTGAAAAATGTGAAAATATTTATCCATTAACCTCCAAGCTCCACTCTTGAAAAGGTTCTTCCATTGCGATAGGCTGTAATGGGGTCGAATAATTTTTGTTTCGGTCGACACACATTTGAAAAACTGAACACTTACAGGAATAAGCATGAGAATATTTGAATAAGATAAGCCAATAGAAACTGGATTGCATAATTTTATGTGCTATTTTGTTTCCTGGGAAGTGTTCCCCGGCTGGTCCATCGTGGAGATCACGCAATACCTTCTCTGAATTGTGTTCTTCCAAACACCTGATAAATACTCCATTATGGTGCTTTATAAGAAGCACCCCAAGCACCAACTCGTATTATAATTCTTTAAGTTTAAGTACCCTCTTCTACCATGTGGATAAGTGGAAGGGCACAACGTCATGCTCAAGGTATTCATGCACATATGTGTCCCAAGAGTCTGCGATGATAGCAGGAGGTGTTCACTCAACATTGCACATTTTTATTTCCTTCTCCCATATAGAAGGATCTTCTTCTTCCTTTGCATCCACTGATTATATTGCTAGTCAACTTAGACTATGGACCTTGATTGTGTGAACTCATTTGAACTCTAAGTCATATTCCTGTAAACCAATCATCCATTTCGCTCTTCTTTCACCCAAATATTATTGAAAAAATAGTGATTTGGCTGCTGGGTGAGGAAAAAATATAATACAATGGTTTTTCAAGAGATTAGGCTAAAAGTGATTCATCACCTTGTATACCACATAAGCTATCAATGGAGAGATAATTGAGTTTAGGTCCTTAAGTACTAGTGCTCCTGGAAGATATAGGTTTCTCATTGTTCTGATCATCCTTTTGTGTAAGCACAATGGCGAGAGAAGTATCAAAAGAAAAGATGTAGAGAAATAAATATTTTTTGAAGTCAGGGTTTTATAGGGAAGGTGTTTCTATGATAACTTTCCTGATATGTGAAAACACATCCTTATCCCTTTTATTACATCTGTATAATGCATCCTTCTTTACCATCTCCTGTATTGGATTGAAAATTTGAACGTAGTTGGAGATGAACTTACAGAGGAAGTTGATTTTCCTCGCAAAGGATTGCATATCTTTTTCTTTCATTGTGAAGGGAATGTGTGTGATTTATTTGACCCTATTCAGGTATAATTTAATCCCCCTTTTAGCAATGATGTGGCCCAATATATTACCATTGGACACTATGAAAATAAAACTCTTGGGATTAAGGGATATCTCGTACTTGTGACATCACTCAAAACATTTCCTCAGATGGTGTGTGTGGTTGGATCTATTATTAGAAAACACTCTGACATCATCAAGGAAAACCATTACTCTTTGCCTAATAAACCAATGGAATGTGATGTCCATGGCACGTTGAAATGTCACACTGCCATTAATCAACCCAAATGTAATTCTCTTGAATGCGAACATGCCCCACTTGGTGCAAAATGTTGTTTTAAGTCTGTCAAGCTCTGAGAAAAGAACCTGGTTGTATCTTGAATATCCATCCAATAGATAAGACATTTATAACCTTGATATTGTTTGCATTATTTGTTCAATAGAGGACACAGGGTAGTTAACCTTGCCCGAGGCGCAGTTCAAATTATGAAAATCAACACATAAATGTATTTTCCAGACTTCTTCCTTACCATGACCAAGTTAGATACCTAGGTAGAATTTCACACTTTGTATATGATCTAAGCATCCAATAGCTTCCTTAAATCCTTTTGAATGAGATTCTCAAGTGTTGGATGTACCTTTCACAACGTTTTTTGAAATGGCTTGGCCCGTTCATTAATTTGTACCATATTCTAATAATTCATGTGTCATAAGATTTGAGCTTGTCATACTACTATGGTAATACATCTTGGTATTTATTGAATAAGCGTATGAAATATTGTTTCTCCTTTTATGTGCATCAAGTACCAATATTGAAAAATTCATATCCTTTATGTACACAAATTGATGTGCTCATGTGATAGATTTGAGTTATGGGTCTTAGCATTAACTGGCCCTTAGAAGAGGTTCTAAAAGTCATACAAATTTATTAAAGACATAACACTATTGGAATGAGGTTTCCTTTTCTTGTGATAGCTGCACCCTGCAACTCCTTCTCTTGCTTATATTTGTCGATAGCTGCATCTTTGAATGCATCATCGTCTGCCATAAAGTGCAGTATTTGTTGGTCATTATTGAAAACATGTAAATTAGTAATTTTATCAGGGATGAATGGCTTATAAATAATCTCTACAAAAAAAACTGACCCTTAGCGGTGATAACCTAGCAGCAGCATTTTCCAATGCATCCACAGTTGCGTTATGCATTCTAGGAACAAAAATAATATTAAAATATTGGAAATGTGAAGTAAAAGGCCATACCTCTTGACATAAATTTTAAGATGAGGTGACACATAGTGTATGGTATCACGTATTTATAGCACAACAATTTCTGAGCCACGTATTCCTTTGAGAAACACAACGTTGATGTTGATGGCCCTTTGCAAGACCAAGATGAGTGCCTCATATTCGTAGTGTTTTTCATGCACTTGAATTCCACACGACTTGAGATCAAATTTTTTCTCTATCACAGGTATATTAAAATGCAACCATCTCCATATCTGTCTTGAATTTTGCAACCACCAAATTACAATGTCCACATATCATATGTACAAGGATTATGAATTACACTAGTACTATTATTCTTATTATTAATAGTAACTATACAAACACAATGATCACCAGTTGAACTGGGAAGGAGCTCCAACTGTGTTTATGGTGGGACTCAGGATGCCTGTGCAAGATAACACCCCAGTTCAGCTTCTAAAAAACAATTTCTAAAGATAAGATATGTTAAATCCATTGGCTCATTATTTTCATTCAAGCGAGTGATCATATGTTCCATATATTGCTCTAAGTTCACTCGGATATGATTATTTATGCCCTTGTACTGAAGCCATAGATGTGACTAATACATAACAAAGTACCCTTGTATCTATTTAGATGAGTATTTTCTTAAAAATACCTCATATCCTTTAGGAATTTCCACAATTACTATGTTTATACATTGGTTAACTCGGTCATCATATGATAAATGGATAAGCACATTCATAAGTTCACCAATCTCATGGACAAGGGTCCTTTCCATTTAAATAATTTTTGCATATTTTTTTTTCCCAATTTGCATTGATTTTCTTGGCAATAGATAATGGCATTGCATTTACCGATACACCAAAATCAACTAAGCAATTGTGTACATTGAAATTCAATATTTCAAAAGTTAACAAAAATGGAGGGTAGAGTGAATTTTCATTAATTTTTAAAGAATTAAGCATGGATTCGAGGGAACCGGAGGACATACAATACCCCTTGCATGAAGACGCATCATTACCTAAGGTGTATTGTCCAATTGTTCGTAGGAGCATGTCTCACTGGCTCAAAATATTTGTTAGTTAAAACATCGAGATATTTACATGGCCCTTCTTCATTTCTTCAACTATGGTGTAATCCAAAGCAGGAGATATTTTCTAATTGTTTGGAGGCATAACTTGGTTTGTGATTTCTAGATTTAGTGGTATTATTCTTGTTACTCACGAAATTACTTTTCGTTGCGGCTAGATTTACATACTTTCTCTTAGTTTTCTATGTTGAGCTGACGCGTGGATTGATATTTCTTAACAATTGTTCCTTAAATTTCTTCTTCGTCAACTCTGGTTCAATGGTTGGCCCTTGGCTTCTCAAACTATAACAAATTTTCTGATTTTGGGTTGGGAAATTACTTAGAATTTTTTTCTCGGCAATGCTCTTTTCAGTTGTAAGTACGCAACTCTATGTGTTTACTACATGTCCCAGGGTAGGATTTTCCTCAATAGTAGCACTCTCTTCCTTTTCTTCCACAATATCAATTTTCTCGTCCAAAAATAATGTATCAATGAGGTTCCTATCAAGAAATTCATGGTATGGTTCCATTGTTGGCATGCTTTCTCATAATCATATTCTTGATGATATGAACAATATTGATCCATTCCCATACTCTGGTTATTCAACACAACTTTCGAGCCTTGTGTAGACTTGGCTAGTTGGTTACTACTACTATCGGAATCAACAGTCCTTCTAAGAAGGTGAACCTGTGAGGCTTGTTACTCATGGTGGTATCACTTGACCTTTTTTTTAGTTCTGCTAACTCATTTGATAGAGTCCACATGGTGTGAGCCAAGCTTTCAAGATTGAAAGTTTCTTTATATTTTTCCTTGTTTGTAGAGGCTTGGGACCTTTTACCTATGTCTTTGGATTCTTTTTCTAGTTCACCATCTATGATGAACCCAATCACATGAAAGTAATTTTTAAGAGCAATTTCCTCTTCATAGTTTTCAGTAAGTGTTTGTTTCATAGTTCACTTTAAAAACTATGGAATGCTTGTCAGCAAGGCATACGTGTAGTAATAAATGGTGATGGAGTCATGAGGTTTTGTGTTTTCTAGGAATTTATTCAAAATGAAGTTAAACCTATGATTTAAATACTTCACATTTTCAATTTTCTCCATCTTAATATTACCCAATTATCTCAACAACATGGTGGAGGTCTTGTCGTCAACGAATTTTTCAAGGATAATCTTCTTAAACCCCCTCTAGTTTTGGATGGAAATCGGAGGAAGACTGGGATACCATAAAACTTCATTATCATCTAATGTGTATGGAAAAATTCTACATGCAACATCATTATAGCGTACCTAAAGTGTTTGCATATCTAGGTAGAAGTTTTTTAAATGGTCCTCTGCCTTTACTGCTTTTTCAGGGTCATACTTCGTTAGGATCTTTTCTGGATTTCTTGGAATCTTGTGCAAAAAACCTGGTAGTGTAAGTGGGCCCTCATACATCTAATCAATGTCTTTTTTTGTCATTTTTTGCCTTTTTCCTCCTCCTCCTTGTCAAAATTTGATGGCTCTTCTTCCTCTTCCTCTTCACTGCCCAACTCATGGAAAATATCATATGAGAGTACAATGTTATCTCAGTCAACATCGCTATATGGTGGAGGTTGTTTTGAATTTTCTACCTTCTCCTCAGAATCTACTAAGTCCTCCAGGGTGGAGAAAAATAAATATTCAATAGTATAAACCACTATCTACATAGGGGTGGTTGGGTTATTTTTTAGAAAATATGGAATCTTTTGTACTCCCAGAATCATCCAATATATTTTGCAAATTGATGGGTTATGGGATGTAGGGATCAAATTTGGTTGTAAGAGATTTCAAAATTTTGTACAAGGTCGGGCTGAGAAGACTCTCAAACTTCAGGAGCACAAGTAGGGTAGGTCTTGTGAATGTTGCTTCCTTGACCAGAAGATGTGATATTGGGGTTGGTGGGGTTATTAGCCATAAAAAAACTAGTTACCCTCCTTATAGTTCCATAAATGTTGATAGTGTTGGACATGCCAAAATTCAAGAGATATACCTGATATTAAGTCCCAATAGAACTCACATGGTCTGGTGTAGGATTCCCATCTGTTATATGGCCCGGTTACCGAATTCTTAAATATTTTCCTTGGCTTTAACAGTCAGCATGAGGGAGGGATGAAATGGTGCCTCCAAAAATAAATAAGGTGTGTCTGGTGAGTGTCCATATGTATATGTGTCCAATTTCTTCTACTGCAGAGAGGGAGAAAATTGAGCCTCTAAAAGAGAGGTAATGGTATAACCCAAGAAGAGACACACATGAACCGGAAGGATCCATCTAACACCCAACGAAATAGTCCACAAGGGACGTGAATGTTAGTACAAACAATGAATGAGAAAGGTTTGTCTAATATCATACATAATAGTCCACAAGGATGAAACAACACTAACAACCATTATATCACATTCTCAAAAAGATAATTACTAAAATAACCAAAATAGTTCAAATACCTTAGCAAATGTGAAAGAAAAATGAAATACAAACTTCCACAGAATAATCTTACAAACAATCATAGTCCATGCATGAAGAACGTGTTGGCCTTGAGGGCTTTCTTTATTAAGTAAAATTTTCAAGACACATGTATATGATTTACATCACTAGCTCTAGTAGTGGAGCATTGGAGCAACTCCTTTCTCCCCAAAAGAACTAGCTTATCTATATAATTCTTTATGGTAGGAGACAATGTGAAAATTCATTTTCTCTTACAAAGAGGGTGTATATATAACAATGAGGAGATGATGCTTCACCTTCCTTGTGACTCTTCATCTACCATCATAATTTTTTGACTTCCTATGACTTTTTAGCTTCTAAAGCTTTGTATCAAAAAAATTATAGCGAAAATTCCAAGATGACATGTTTGAAGCAGTGAAGCCCTAGAATCCAAATCTCTTATATCAAATGCTACGCAACAAGATCATAAAATAAAAATAAAATATAGATCTAAAACTTGAAAATTAGCCTCTTCTATGGGGAAATATCCTTTACATTACATAAATGAACAATTATTAGATGATACAAATGACAAGGCCTCCTTGGTATATATAGGAGTCTAATGGGTCACAATATAATAAGATCATACATAAAAAAATAATAATGTAAGGGCACAACAACAACAATATTGGGCTTCTATGGGGCACAAAAATAACAATATGGGGTCTACATGGGCACAACAATAACAATAGGGGGCTACACTAATAATAAAAATAAGGGGAATAAAAGATGGATGGGAATATATGAGTTTAATAATTCCCTAGGGGGTGGAGTTTGGAGAAAATTTCATGTTATCCCTTTGTTTGCTTCATAATGATGTGCTCTCTCTCTCTCTCTCTCTCTCTCTCTCTCTCTCTCTCTCTCTCTCTGTTAGGTCCCTATATTACTAGTATAATCCCTTATTGTTGTTAGTGTAACCCCCTTATTTTTATTGTTGTACCCCTGTAACCCCCATATTGTTAGTATTGTGCCCTTACATTATTGTTGCTAGGTCAGCTAGGATTACATTGTGGCCCCACTAGGATTACCTTGTGGCCCCATGGACTCCTATATATAGAAAGGAGGATTTGTCATTTGTAGCTTCCAAGAATTATTCATTTATGTAATGTATTAGAGGTTTCCCCCTCGAAGTGGCTGATTTCTAATGCATTGATCTCTCTTTTCTTCTATTTTTGGACCTGGTTTCAAAACATTTGATATCAGAGCTTTGGATTCTAGGGTTTTGCTGCTCCAAAAATGTCATCGTGACATTTTCCTTATAACTATTTTTCTACTAAGGTTCAGAAGCTAGAATGTTTAGAGTGTAAAGCCAAAAGCCTAAGGAACATCATCGCAAAATTTCAGATCTTGGTTTGCAATATGTTCGAAGATATTATCTGTGGAATTTAGGGACTTTTGCAGGCTCATAAATTTAACCTAAACATGTTATCACAGAATTTTTGATAAAAATATTTTTCTACGATGTTTCAGAAGTTGAAATTTTTGTAAAGCAAAGCTGAAATCCTGAAGTACCTCCTATAAAAATTTCATATCTTGGTTCGCAATATTTGTGGAGATATGATCTGTGGAAGTTAGGATTTGTTCAGGCTCCCGAATTTCATCTGAAGGAGGTGACAGTGGGAACAATTTCATAACTCTCTCTCTAAGAATTGGACTAAGATTCTGTAAAAAATGGCTGCAAGTACATGGAATTTAGTTTCTTTTCTATCAATTCTAGAGTTGAAGAAGGAAATAGTGACATGTGGAAAGTCTTACAAGTTCTCTCTACTGAACTAGACCATAATTAGGTCATTGTGGGAGACTGGACATAACTTTGTCTTGAAGAATCCAAATCAGGTTAGACCTATGGCATTCAAAAGAGGATTGAGAGGGCTACCTTGGGGCCAAATGTTAGATATTTAAGATCTGAAATCATAGAGATAATTTAGTTTCAATATCGAGCTCCTCAAAAACAAGAAAAATGTGTGTATTTTTTTTCTTCGAATTGCATAAGTCTTGTGTAAAAAATCAATTTGAAATGATTCCAAGGGCCTATTGAGCATATATATCAGTATTGGGTTCTAAAATTCTCCCTAAAAATAATTCAACACCCATTAAGCCTTTATAAGGCTCTACTATGACTCATGAAGACGAAGAATGGCAACATGACATATCAAAATTACAAGAGCAAGTGCAACAAATTTCACTCTCGCAAAGAGCAAGAAAAATGACATAGAAGTTTTGAAGAAAGGCATGGAAACTAAGATGGATGGTTTGAAGAAAGGTGTGGAATCTAAGATGGATTATTTGAAGAATGGCATGGAAGCTAATATGGATGGCATGGAAGCTGGCATGGAATCTAAGATGGATGAGATGGAAGCTAAGATCGATGAAAAAATGGAAAACATGAAGTATGATCTAAAAGCAGACATGAAAGGTTTGAATAAGTTGATACAAGAAATGTTTCCTAATGGTGAAAATATAGTAGAGAAAACTCATGATAAGAAAAAAATAAATGTTAATCGTAATTTCATAAACTCTAATGTTGGAGGGAAGAACCACCATATTCTAAAAATGGATATGAGGAAGTTTGATGGCAAGGATCCCGTAACATGGATACTATAGATGGAGTAATATTTTGATCTCAATAATGTTCAAAACACACAAAATGTATGCATTTCAACTTTACATTTAGAACAAAATACATTTATATGGTATTGATGGCTTTGCTCCCATAAACAAATTGTCACTTGGTCAATTTTTACGGAGGAAATGATAGCACATTATGAGGATACAAAGAGCAACACCTTCTTTAGCCAATTGATAAATCTCAAACAAAAGGGTTCAATAATGGAGCACATTGAGGACTTCCAAAAATTGAATATAAGGATAAATAATATTCTAGAGGAACATAGGATTGATGTCTTCATAGGGACTCTAAAGGATAACATCCAACATGAGGTTCAACTTTAGGAACCTGATACATTGGAGAAGGCATTAAGGTTGGCAAGAAAAATTGAAAGAAAATTTATGGTGATAAGGAAGCCTACCAATCACAATTATAAATATAGAAGTGTTTCTACTCCTACACTTCACAATCCACAAGGTTGACACCACAAAAATTGTGTAAAAGAGAAGTCATGTTCAACAAATGCTACATCAAATATACCAAAAGACTTGCATGCTCAGAATAAAGGTCTATTTTACACAGACGTAACAGGAGGAAGAAAATGAACAAGAAACTTCAAAAGAAAAGGATATACACTAGGAAGCAACCCTAGAAGAAGAAGAAATGAGTCTGACCATATCATGTAATGCATTGGAAGGAATTACCACTCCTCAAACTCTCAAGATATAAGGACATTTCAAGAAGAAAAATGTATAGTGTTGATTGATTCGAGTAGTACCCATAATTTTATTCATTGTATGCAGCTGTGTGAACGCTGAATTGTCAGTACCCACCGGTATCGTCAAGTGATGGTTGCAAATGGAGGAACTATAAATTTTCTTTAAAATGCCACAATATCAAGCTAGCCATGGGGGAACATGTATTGAATAGTCCAATGCTTTCCATCCCGAAGGAGGTGTTGATGTTGTACCAGATGTTGTTTGTTCCGGAATTTTCGTATAATACGAACTTTTGAACCCTTTCTGAATTTTTTTTTTCTAAGGAAAGAAACGACTACAGGCATCAAAGGAAAAACAAGAAACATATTGCTCAAAGTCATGACAAAGCTTCCCGAACCTTCCAAACAGGCGTTATTTCACACCAGGCTCACTAGGTTCTAACATCCAAATCATCCATTTTCCGTATCCCAGTCTGGACAATCATCCCAATGTGTTTGAAACTCCCAAAGGACTCCCGCCTATTCGTGATCATGATCATGCTATTCATTTGATTCCAGGAAGTGTTCCTCCAAACATCAGGCCTTATAGATATCCTTATGTCCAAAAGAGCGAAATTGAACGTATGATTGCAGAAATGTTAGAGGCGGGTATAATTCAACCTAGTCAAAGTTCTTTCTTTGCTCCTGTATTATTGGTACACAAGAAGGATGGATCATGGCGTATGTGTCCAGATTATAGGGAGCTCAATAAGATCACCATTAAAGATAAATTTCCCATTCCTGTGATTGATGAATTATTGGATGAATTACATGGAGCAATTTATTTTACCAAGTTGGATATTCATTCAGGATATCATCAAATTAGAATGAAGACTGAAGATATTCCAAAAATAGCATTTTGAACTCATGAGGGTCATTATGAATTTTTTGTCATGCCTTTTGGCCTTACCAATGCACCTTCTACATTTCAAGGGTTGATGAATTCCATTTTCAAACCTTTCCTTAGAAAATTTGTGCTAGTATTTTTTGATGATATACTAATCTACAACAGGTCTTGGAAGGATCATGTTCAACATGTTGACAGGGTGCTCAAACTATTGGAGGAGAAATAATTATATGCAAAAACATCCAAATTTTTCTTTGGAGTACAAGAGGTGGAATATTTAGGTCATATCGTATCTCATGAGGGTGTTAAGGTAGACCCTAACAAAATTAAAGCCATTAAGGAATGGAAAGTCCCCACAACCATAAAGTAGTTGCGTGGATTTCTCCGGTTAACAAGGTATTATCGCAAGTTTGTTAAGATTTATGGGAGAATAGTGGCACCTCTAACAACATTATTGAATAAAGATGCATTTTCATGGATTCCTAAAGCAACTAAGGCCTTTGAACATCTTAAAGAGGCAATGTACCTAGCACCAATCTTATCTACGCCAGACTTCACAAAAACCTTTATTGTGGAATGTGATGCCTCAAGAAATGAATTGTTCCTATTTTTAATGCAAGAAGGAAGATCCATTACTTTTGAAAGTCGTCCAATCAAAGGAAAGTATTTATAGAATGCTATTTATGAGAAGGAAATGTTGGCAATACTACATGCACTAAAGAATTGACGACCTTACCTAATGGGAAGACACTTCAAGGTAAAAATTGATCATAATAGTATTAAATACTTTTTGGAACAAAGAATATCTTCAGAAGAGCAGTAAAAACGGGTAACAAAGATGTTGGGTTATGACTTTGAAATCATCTACCAAAAAGGGAAGCTAAATGCTGTTGCAAATGCACTCTCAAGAAATGATGAGGAGGTGGAAGCATTGCTTTGTCCCATTTCTATTATCCAACCAGATTGGATAACCGAAGCAAGGGAGGAATGGAAGAAGTATGAAGAAGTGTGGGAAACTCATTCAAACGTTGCAGCAAGATCCTAGTATATCTGATACATTTAGTTGGAAAAATGATTCCTTGTGGTACAAATATTGCTTATATATTTGCAAGAATTCCCAACTCAAACAAAGGATTATTTTGGAATTGCACACTTCTCTTTTAGGAGGACACTCGGGATTTTTAAAAACTTACCACAGGGTGAAGAAAGATTTTTTTTGGGATGGCCTTAAATCTGATATTCAAAATTTTGTGGCGGAATATTTGGTTTGCCAGCAAGATAAAGTTGAGACAATTAAGACCTCGGGTCTTCTACAAGCTTTATCCATTCCAAGTCAACGTTGGGAGTAGATTTCAATGGATTTTATCACAAGTTTACCCAAGTCCAAAGGAAGGAGTGTCATCATGGTGGTAGTTGATATACTTACCAAGTATGCACACTTTTGTGCACTATCTCATCCATTTAAAGCAAGTACAATTGCTACTGCATTTATGGAAACAATTCAAAATCTACATGGAAACCCGAAGATTATTGTAAGTGACAGAGATCCCATTTTTACAGGAAATTTTTGAATGAAATTATTTTCTTGTTTGGGTACTCAACTAGATCATAGCTCATCTTATCGTCCTTAATCCGATGGTCAAAAAGAGATAGTGAATAAATGTTTGGAAGGTTATCTTCGTTGTTTTGTATCTGATAAGCAAGAAAAATGGGTCAAGTGTTTACCTCTCGCCGAACGGTGGTATAACACTTCCTTCCATACTGTAGCAAAATGACCCCATTTATGGCACTTTATGTATATCATCCACCATCCATCACATCATATTTAAGAGAAAATTCTAAGGTTAAATTAGTGGAAGATCACATCAAAAATCAACAAGAATTTCTCCAACTCTTAAAGAATAACCTAAATTTGGCACAAAATCGAATAAAGCAACAGGAAAATCAACATCACAGCGAGAGAAGTTTTGATGTAGGAGACTGGGTATTTTTACGACTACAAACATACAAAGAAATGTCCCTCAAGCAAGCTAAGAAGGATAACAAATTATCTCCCAAAGTACTATGGACCTAACAAGATGTTGCAAAATAGCTGGTACTATGGCATACAACCGCAGCCTTCCCGCTTTCTTCGCGAGTGCATCCATTTTTCCATGTTTCATGCTTTTCTAAAAAGGTTGGAGGGGAAAAATTCCAGCCCATGTGAAATATTACTGAAACTTGATGAGGAAGGAAAAACCATATTGAAACCTGAAGCAATCATGGAAGCAAGAACTCGATAGCTACGAAGTCGATCAATTTCAGAGTATCTCATCAAATGGAAGAACTTACCCACTGAATATTCTACATGGGAGGATGAGAATTTTATACAAAAACACCTGGAGCTACTCAAGCGTTGAGGAAAACACTTTTTTGAAGGATAGGAGCATGTTAGGTCCCTATATTACTATTATAATCCCTTATTGTTGTTAGTGTAACCCCCTTATTGTTATTGTTGTACCCCTGTAACCTCCATATTGTTATTATTGTGCCCTTACATTATTGTTGTTAGGTCGGCTAGGATTTCATTGTAGCCCGACTAGGATTACATTGTGGCCCCATGGAATCCTATATATATAAAGGAGGTTTTCTCATTTGTAGCATCCAAGAATTATTCATTTATGTAATGTATTTGAGGTTTCCCCCTCGAAGTGGTTGATTTCTAATGCGTTGATATCTCTTTTCTTCTTTTTTTGGAGCTGGAGGAGATGATGCTTCACCTTCCTTGTGACTCTTCATCTACCCTCATGATTTTTTGACTTCCTATGGTTTTTTAGCTTCTAAAGCTTTGTATCAAAAAAATTATAGAGAAAATGCCAAGATGACATGTTTGAAGCAGTGAAACCCTAGAATCCAAATCTCTGATACCAAATGCTATGCAACAAGATCATAAGAAATAATAATAATAATAATAATATATATATATATATATATATATATATATATATATATCTAAAACTTGAAAATTAGCATCTTCGATGGGGAAATATCCTTTACATTACATAAATGAGCAATTGTTGGATGATACAAATGACAAGGCCTCCTTGGTATATATAGGAGTCTAAGGGGTCACAATATAATAAGAGCCTACATAAAAACAACAATAATGTAAGGGCACAACAACAACAATAGTGGGCTTCTATGGGGCACCAAAATAACAATATGGGGTCTACATGGGCACAAAAATAACAATAGGGGGCTACAGTAATAATAAAAATAAAGGGGAAAAAAGATGAATGGGAATAAATGATTTTAATAATCCCTTGTGGAGGGGAGTTTGGAGAAAATTTCATGTTATCACTTGCCTTGCTTCATAATGATGTGCTCTCTCTCTCTCTCTCTCTCTCTCTCTCTCTCTCCACACACCTTCATTCCTCTCCCTCCTCTCTCTCCATCCCCCCCTTATCACTATTTTTCTTTCTCACCCATCCTTATTTTTTCTATCCCTCCTTCCTATCCTCCTTTCACAACAACCCTCTCCATTTCCATATGTCTCTCTTTCTCTCCCCTGCTCTATCTCCCTCCTCCTCTCTCTCTCCCCCCAACTTTGTCTCTATCTTCCTCCATATCTCCCTAAATACCACCCACCTGTATCCCTCTCCTCTCTCTCTCCCTCCCTCTCCCTCTCTCTCTCTCACTTCCACTTTATAATTATACCCCCTTCTTATTGTTAGAAAAATAGAAAGTTAGAAATATTTTCTTATGTTGATAATTACTTGTGATATCTTTGTGTTCTTTATTAAATTTCTTATGTTTCTCTATTATCTTTGCTTCATCAAGAAATCATAGAAAAAAAATATGAAGATCAATGACACCATATTTAGACACTAATCTAGGGATAAAACCCTTATATAGGGGAAAACCCATCCAGACTCTTCCATTATAAAAATGAAGTTGAGAGAGATCAAAACCCTACACCAAAATACCTTCCTCCTCTACTAAGTCAACCCTTCCTTCCAATACATGATTTCTCCAAAGTCACCAAGTGTCAGCTTTTCAAATGCAAGTTCAACCAAGAATATCAGCTCCAGCTTCAGCATTTTGACCCCCAACTTCATAATTTCAACCCAAATTCAAGATTGTAGTTTCAGCCCTTCCAACAACTCAACAGCTTCACACATGTGTGTGTGTGTGAGAGAGATAATTTCAACATATTCTTCTTGATGAATACCTCTTTCTCATTTGTTATCCCTTTCCTCCTTGTCCTTTTAATTTCACACTTTTTCTTGTCCCAAAAATTGTAGATCGAACTTGATGAGAGAGTGCTCCAAATGAGGTCGAGTTGTTGCCTTTATATAGGATATTTTTCCCTTCAATTAGGCTGATTTGTATAGTTTGAGGCTGACTTGGTGGAGGATGCCTAGAAGACCTATTTTACATCAAAATAAATTTATTTCTTGATATTTGAAGCACAAAAAGGGTCTTTTACATTATGACATAGACAATGACACTTGAAATTAACCCTATAAGCCTACAATTGAGGCTCTTACTTATAAACCATTGACCCAAGATTGCAACACATGCTTTAATAAGGTAATTTCTTTCTTTTGAAAAAATACATTACATCATGACTTAAATAAAATTATGAATACTGACACCATCTACATTCTTCAACACTCCCTCTTAACTAGGGACATATTCATAAATACATATATAGTGAGGTACATGGAAGATCTCAAAGTGATATGCTTTATGAAGAGTCACATCAGATGTAGTGGTACATATTAGATACCTGACTAGGGTACTCTAATCAGGTGGGACTAAGGTGAACTCAAGATTTATCCACTCTAGGTACCATTAGTATTTTAAGCTCTATCGTAAACCCAAGGATCTACGTGTGTATCCAAGGTCAAAGCTCCATGAGAAACACTGCCCTCCCTACTTTGGGATATAGGCATCAACACATAGGCTAGCTAGATGTCCTCCCAAGTATCTTGCCATAGGATGATTCATCTCTCCTTTTCAACTAAATAAGATATATACTCGAAGCATGCTTGAAACGTTTAATATTTTTATGGAGAGATCCTACAAAATCACAACCCCAATTAGTAATAAAATTTAATATATATATATATATATATATATATATATATATATAAACAGAAATATTTGGATTCTTTAATCATTCTGATGTTACTTATATCATCATCAAGTTATCCAAATACATATTTGTTGGAATATTTTTTCTTCTTTAATTTCTTCAATAGAAAAAAATATAGCCTCAATAATTCTCAAGTCTTTGTGAACATCTATTTGTATTAATTTCATTTTTCGGTATCATTCTTAATTCAAGGTATTATTTATGATTGTCATAATATTCCCTCTCTCTCAATTGGGAAGATAGACCCTTTCTTCTATCCAGTCTCCCACTCAACTTAGGTATATCAAGAGCTTCATAAAATTAGAGAAAATTCATCCTCTCAAAGCTTCAATCATGGAATCAAGGTTATCTTAATCACCATCTTCACTATGAAAATATTCAACATATTTAATATTATGTACCTACAAAACTTTATATAAAGTACAACCAAATACAAATATATAGAAGCATGAAGTCAACTATATGAATATCATGTCATTATAATAGAAGTGTCAAACCATTCATGCTTTAGACATCAAATACCTAAACCTAGTTAGGTTCATAATCAACAAGGTTCATATTGTTTATATTCTATATTTCAACTTCTTACTAGGGTTTTGCATAAAACCTAGAATCCATCTTTGGGACACGGAGCTTTATATATCAGTAATTCAATCAAATAAAAATCCAATCATAGTATTATACATCTAAGGTTTCAACAATATGCTTTTATAATTACATGTTAGACTCTACTAGGGTTTGTTGCAAAAACTTTATTTTATCATCATAACTAAATCATATCGAAAATAATATCATCATATTCTATAATATCAATATCTACTAGGGAATTATTACAAGCACAAATTAAAACATGAGAATCAATAATAAATTTAACTGTTGACAGTGTTGGACCTGCCAACATTCAGGGGATCTCCCTAATATGAAGTCCGAATTATACCTCACACCATTTGGTGTAGGATTATCATCCGGTATATGGCCTCGTTTCCAAATTCTTAAAGATTTTCCTTGGCTCTAACTATCACCAAGAGAGGGGGATGCAATGGTGCCTTCGAAAAGAAATAAGGTGTGCCTGGTGATTGTCTAGTTGTAGATGTGTCCAAGTTCTTATATTATGGAGAGAGGAAGAAAAGTGAGCCTCTGAAAGAGAGTTAATAGTACTGTTAGGAATCTGTAATTTTAGCAGATTGGTAAGACTAAAACTGCAGAAGCAACATTATTTCAACCAACTTTGGGATTCTAGGATCTAGCCCTCCTGAATCCAAAGAGGGATCTCTCTATGAATGGGTTCAAAAGATGTGCTCTTTTAATAACTAAAAGTTGTGATATTAGGCTAGTTATGAAGAGCTTGGGTTTTTTTTTTTTTTGTTTTGGTTGGGAAAGGACATGATGAAGGTGAAGGCAGTTTCAAAATGAAGGGTGAAGGTGTTTTCTGGTGAAGGAATGATTTGGCTGATAGAAAAGGCAAAGACATTTTTAACCCATTGGGCTATGGAGTCATAGGAGGATTTTAATTGGATAGTAAGGTTCAAGAAGGATCCATGGGGCAAGTCACTTATGTCAAAGGATCTCTTATGGTGATTTTATGGAATGAAACAGATAGGAAATGAAGAACAAACAAATGAATATATAGTAAAACAACCTAAGATCAAGTAAGTTATTTTAAACTATATTGCTTCAGCATGTACTTAAAGAAAAACATGAGAGTATTCTGAGATCAGGTTAATACTTTTAAACTAGACTGCTTTGAAGTACTTTCAGTTAGAAAACATTGAAAGACAGTTTGAAAAAGCTTAAGATCAGGTAAGTGCCTTTAAACTACCCTGCTTTCAGCATCTTCAATAATAAAAACATAAAAGTATTTTGAGATTAGGTTAGTTCCTTTAAACCAGCCTGCATTGAAGTAATTTTAATTAGAAAACATTAGAAAAAATAGTTGAAAAGCCTTAGATCAGGTAAGTGCCTTTAAACTACCCTGATTTCAGCATATTCAATAAAAAAAAAACCATAGATAACCGTGACAAAGAGCAATTTAGATCAGGCAAGTGCCTTTAAACCAACCTGCATTAATTTACTCTTTAAAGATAACTTTCAAATGAAGAAAACATAGACAATAAAGCTTTCAGTAAGAGTAGGGTACTGTTGAGAGTAAATCCTAGCTCTATGTTTGTTGCTCTTTATTAGAGAAAATGAACAGAATGAAAACATTAAGCAAAATAACAGTTGACAGTGAGGAACACATCACCATTGACACAAATCAAGATCCCATAAATCAGTAGCTTGTATTTGATGTTTGAACTAGTTACAATCAGCAAGCCCGGTGGGTCTGTACAACTTCGAACTTCTCATATCAGCTTATGTATCTTCGAGTTGCAAACATGGCATCAGTAGCTTTAGAAACTATTACATACATTCATATGTCCAGGGACCAACATTTTCTCATCTTCTACAGAAGTATTTATAGAAGAATGAAGAGGTGGGAGGATTTCCCAAGGGTCAAGTATTATTAATTATGTAATCAATGCAATTCTTGGCCTTTGGGAACCGGGAAAGGAATAAGGTGGGAATGTAATCATTTATAACTCTACTTCATAACTTTGTTTGTGTCTTTAGAGGCCTAATGATTGAAAAGATCTGCTTCTGGATTGTTCTTTAACATTTTAAATAGTTTTGCTGATAATTTGGAGATAAGTCCCTTGATTAGTATTATTTGTTCGGCAGCCTTTGATTTTCTGTGAGGCTGTAGGTGCCTGATCAATAAATTCAGCTTCTGATTGAATATTTTGAGGCACAAGTGGCGTCGTGATAACTAAAGGGATAAATTTTCCTCATTTTGTGGCGGTGGAGGCGTTCCTATTGACAAGACCCTTTAGATCTTCTTTAACTTGTGTTTTGAATCGGGGATTAGGCTTTTGATAAGCATCTTAGATGTAATCCCCACGAATCTATCCTTTAATCCTCTGTCCTGGTAAGTTCTGGTCTTCTGCGCTGATACTCTTTCACTGTGTTAAATCCATGGTTTTTGCTGATATGCAGGGTTGCGCAGGGCTATGTGGCATCAGTGCTTGGATAAGCACCGATGAAACATGAAATTAGAAACCTGCGAATGATTCCTGATAAATCGAAGGCAAGAGTATCGTCACCCTCAGCCTACGAATTTTCCTCAGTATGGCGAAAAAACATTTAAACCCTGCAAAATACAAACAAAAGTTATAAAATCCTGCGTAAATAGGTTGAATGCTTTAGAGGACGTGTGAAAGGAGAGGGGCCATTGGATGGCATCATCCAATGGTCGGGATTAATTGGGAGAGATCATAAAATGGGAACAGAAGTGAATATTGAAACAAGGATATGATGTCTTCCAGAGGCTTCAAGAGATACACTTTTCTATAATGAAACTCTTCCTTGAAGGTTGAACAATGTTTTGGCCACCTTTTGATGGAACAAATTTTATAGGTGGCCAATAGTGGCTCCACTTGGGGATGGTGCCTTCTTGAAGGCATCAAGAACTTCAGACTTGCATTCTCTGGGAGGCTGACCTGTGCCATATCCATTATATTCTCTGGGAGGCTAACCTGTGCCATATCCATTATATTCTCTGGGAGGCTGACCTATGCCATATCCATTATATTCTCTAGGAGGCTGACCTATGCCTGATCCATTGGGTTGTGCTTCCTTTGCTGGAATGATCTTACTATGCTCTGAAAACATGTTAACAGCCATGAGAAATCATGGATCTTCATCTACAAGCTTTCTACCTACCCAATCCTACTGACCTAGCATTTTTTCTTCATTTAGAGTGCATTTGGACTGGAAAACTCTTTACAACATCTTATTTCTTTTGAAAGCGTAAAAATAATCTAATTCTACTCCTTATTTCTCCCTGAACTCAGATTAAACAATTGAGTTCAGATGCTTCTCTACCTATTCTATCAATCTGTTTAGGATTAAACAGTCTAACAGATTTTATTCTCTAAATTCTATAATGGAAATTTAAAAACAGTCAAGTCAAGATTAAGTTGTTTGACTTGCTGTGATCTATGGCATAAAAACAAGTTGCACATAGACATTTATTTTGCCGAAAATTTAAAACAAAATGGAAGGCTTTAAGATCTAAAATTTGAGAGCACTTCCTTCATCTTTTTACAAGTCTGTTTTGACTTTGTTTGAGTTGTTCTTACTTTGTCCTCTGGTTCAGATTTTGAGCTAACTAGAACCAGATTTACATCATTTTGACCCAGCAAATAAAACAGATTTGAGTCATCTCTGTTTTGAAACCTAAGGTTAAGATTTTGAGCATGTTTGAACCTTTAATTTCTATCCTAATCTACTGATTGATAAGCCAATATTTAGCAGTTTGGCAAATCAAATTCACTATCCTATCAGTAGGAAATTTAAAACTAATCAGTCAAGATTAGATAGTTTGACTAACTAGAAGTGTGTTATTCAGGAGTGGCATTTAAGCTTGCACACTTTCAAAATTTCTTTCTCTTTTTGGTATGGGGCTGTACCTTTCTTTTTTTCACAATCTGCCCTCTTTTCTTTCTTTTTTATTGTTTTTTTACTTTTAATTTTATGAGACTGAATAAAGCAAATGGTATTTATAATGGAAATGAAAGCTTTAAAATGGAACTCAACAGTAGTAATGCTTAAGGACCCTGCCATTGACAGGACCCCCAAACAGATCTGTGCCATCTAACTCTTGTAGAAAAAAGGCATTAGGACCAACGGTGGACTGGATGATGTAAGGACCTTGCCACAAAATGTCAAATTTACCATGTTTACCCTTATCCTCTCTTTTGGAATCCCATTTGAGTACCTTATCTCCAATTTTGAAAACACAAGCCTTTTTTCTTTTGTCGAACAACTTCTTTATGTTTTCTTGCACCTTCTGAGCCCTATTGTAAACCTCTTCCCTTGTCTGCTAGAGATGTATTGTCTGACTGATCCTCCTAATCATGCTGTCATCTTCTGACTGTATTTCTTGGATTAATTTTATTACTGGTATACCTAGGCTGGTGGGAAACACTGCATCTGCTCCGTAAATAAGCTGGTAAGGGGATATTCCAATGGAATTTTTTGTGGTCAATCTATCTGCCCACAGAGCATGCACCAACTTGTTATGCCATGATTTTTTGTTCTCTTCAAACAACTTCTTGATGATGGTCACCAAACTTTTATTTGATGATTCGGCTAGCCCATTACCTTGAGGGTAGTAAGCAGTAGAATGACCAAGTGTAATCTGATACCCGTGAAAAAAGTCAATCATCTTTTTGGAACAAAAAGCAGCAGCATTATCAGTAATAATCTTCCTAGGGAATCCAAATCTAGACAAGATATGGTCTTCAAGGAATTTTATAATGACAAAATCTGTGGCATTCCTAGAAGGGATGGCTTCAATCCATTTTGTGAAGTATTCAGTGACTGTGAGAATCCATTTGTGTTGGGCCGACGAAGTGGGATGTATTTCCCCTATGAAATCTAGGCCCCATTGTTGAAAAGGAGCTTCAACAGTGATAGGTTGTAATGGTAAAGGGAGAATTTTTCTTTTGCCTTCAAAAATTTGGCATTTGTGACAGGTGACTATCATTTTATGGACATCCTGGAAGAGGGTGGGCTAGTAATAGCCAGATCTAAGGATTTTATTTGCTGTGGTTTTCCAGTAAAGATGACCTCCACACTCTCCTTCATGGAATTCATGTTTGATCCTCTCTGCATCAACTGCAGGCAAACATTTAAGTAATAAAACATCAACATTTTTCCAGTATAAAAATTCATTTAAAATGAAATAGTTCCTACCTTTCAACTTTAAAAACCTTGCCTTTTTTTTTTGATAAATCAGGAGGAGCATTAAGATTTGCAAGCACATACAAGATATCAGTGTACCAGGGTGAGTTTTGAAACTGCTTTTCGACAGTGGGAGCAGGTAATTCTTCCTGTTCATCCAAGGCATCTACCATGTTAATTTCAAGGGCTTGTAGATTAGATTCAGCCATTAGTTGAGCTAAGCCATGACCTTTCATAAGTTTGGTTGGTCTGATTTCCAAATCATACTCTAATATAGCAGCAATCCGTTTACCTCTCTTTCCATCTGGGTCTTGTGAAAAGATGTCTTTTACCACTATATTAGGTACATAGGAAATGATGTGGGAATGTAGAATATACACCCTGAATTCCTTTAAGGCCTTTACCAAAGCATAGGCCTATTTTTCCATTATGTTATATTTCAAGGGTGCATCCCTTAAAGCCTTGCTGAAAAAAGCAATGGGTTGTTCCTGTCCCTCTGGGTTTTTCTGCAACAAGACTGCAGCCACAGTATGCTCTGAGGCAAAGGAGAAAATAAGGAACTCTTTTGAAAAGTCTGGGCTGATTAGGACTGGTGCCCAGGTGAGTGCATGTTTTACCAATTCGAAAGATTTTTTGGTTTCTACAGTCCACTTCACTCCTACTTCTTTCTTGAGCATATTAGTCATGTTTCTAAGGAGCTCTGCTAAGTTGGGAATAAACCTCCTCAAGAAGTTAATCTTTCCAATAAAGGACTGCAATTATTTTATGTTCCTTGGTTGGCTAATCTGTAGTATTCCCTCAACTCTATTTGGATCTATTTTAATCCCTTCTTCTGATATGATATGGCCGAGGAGTTTACCTTCTTGAAGGCCAAACACTGTCTTTTTGGGATTTAAAGATAACCCAAACCTTCTACACTTTTCAAGGACCTTTCTTTAATTTTTTAGATGCTCTTCATTGGATTTGGAATAAACTGTTATGTCATCAAGGTAGATTACAATGAAGTGCCCTATCTCCTCTGAAAATGTAATGTCCATGGCCCTTTGGAAAGTGGCCCCAGCATTCATTAATCCAAAAGGCATTTTCACATACATGAAAGTGCCCCAAGGAGTGGTGAAAACTGTCTTGAGTTGGTCTTCTGGGAGTACTAAAACCTGGTTATACCCTAAAAAACCATCTAATAGAGAAATCCTCTTTGAACCAACTACCCTTTGTAGAATGTGTTCCATTTTGGGTAAAGGGTAATTGTCTTTTAGGGAGGCCCTGTTAAGGTTTCTGAAATCAATACACAATCTGATTTCTCCTGTCTTTTTCCTCATGACTACAAGGTTAGAAACCCAATCTGAAAACCTCACAGGCACAATGATTCCTGCCTCATACATTTTCTTGATTTCCTTTTCTACTAGAGGCAGTTGTATTGGATTAATTCTACGCAGTTTTTGCTTAAATGGTTTTTGGTTTTCTTTCAAAGGGATCTTGTGCTGGATGATTTCTATATCGTAGGCTTTCAAGCCTTCATAGCTCTAGGCAAACACATCGAAAAACTTTTTAAACATGTCAACGTATTTCCTTTTCATGTCTGGTGGAAAGGACTTAGCCAATTTAATCATTTTTCGCTGATCCTCGGTGCCTATGTTGCATTCCTCGACCTCAGGCTCTGTGTATTCTATGGTGGGCTTCTTTGCTACATCGTTAAAATCAAAGAGGTCTTCTAACGGTGCTAGCCCCCTAGGTATGTTCTTTTCTTTTGACGACAATATCTCAATGTCTTCGTTTTCTGTGTCCTTGTATTCTGCAGTATGAGTGTCAAGTTATTTATTTAACATGTTGATTTCTATGGGACCAGATTGTTTTTCTTTTTCAGGGGAATTTTTTTTTAGGCGATTTTCATCGGATTTAGAATCCAAATCAGATGACTCAAATTCATTCCTGCCCAGCAGAAAATCCTCTATCTCTTTGTCACCTTCAAAGACCTACCAATATTTTTCATTATCTAGCACTGCTGGTCTAAACTTAATTTGAGTTGTACAGTCTTTGGTTTCAAATGGCGTTAAGCATGTTCTAGTCGCAAAAGCTAAATTGTGTGCAGCAATATTTCTTTTTCTTGGAACAAAAATCAATGTGGACTCCTCAAAATTTTTTAAAAGGTCCATGAAATTGTTTCGATAAGCTCTAATCCTGGTATGATTTGCGTTATATTCCCCATTGACTTGTTTAACGACTAGTTCTGAATCCCCATACACATTAATTCTTGTGGCTCCTAACTTTTTTAATAGATGTAAGCCTAAGAGAAGGGATTCATATTCCGCTATGTTATTGGAACACTGAAAGTTTAATTTGCAGGAAATGTTTTCTGTGTGGTTGTTTTCAGTGTTGGTAATCCAGACACCTGCACCAACATTGTTTTTAGTGCATGACCCATCAAAATACATACTCCACAGAGGACTATTTTCGGTTTCGTCTTGGTTATTGTCCCCTTAAACGAACGTGCTCAAGGGTTGTTGTGAAATCTCGGTACTTAGTTGTATTTGTTTCAACTTCTCAGGTTTGTCATAGAGCTGAGTGTGAGGGGTAGTCTGTTGTTTGCTATCTTGGCTTTGTTCACTCTGGCCCATTGTTTCAAGACACTGTTCCAAAATTTCTCTCTCATTTTCTTCCATATCTAGAACTGCATTTATTTCTAGATTTGGGGTCTCTAACTATTTATCTGAGTCACTGTGTTCTGGCTCTGACTGTTTTGTGGATTCATTATTGCAAAAGATAAATGAATCCAGGTCAGTATGGACAGAATAAATGGGAGAATTTTCAGGCTTTTCTGGGCTACTGACCATGAATTTCATGTGTGACTCTCTGTGTTAGTATGAATCCTTTGTCGAAGTGTACGAAAAAGGACCACTTTAGCTACGCATAACTAATAGCCCTAACAACAAAAGTGGCCACCAATATCTTCATATCTGCAGTTAGTTAGACAAGAAAAGAGCTGCAAAACACCAGATCTATGCATGGAAAGACATTAAGCAGTAAAAACAAGGGTTTGCTCCATATACCAATAGACAAGACAAGAACAATTTTTGAAAGAATTTTTATATTAATTGGGCACTTGGGAGGAAAACAAGAAGGCGTATCCAATTCTCCTCAGTGGGATGGGTTATTGGAAGTCCTCAGCACTTCAGATCTAAGATTTCTCTCTCTTGTTGGTGTAGAAAACCCAATGCAAAGAATAGAGCTCAATGGGAGCTCACACAACAAATGATGGAAAAATGTGACCAAGTGTATAGATCTAGAGTGATCTAATAGGCAACAAAAGGTGAAGAATGGTAGGAAAAACCCTCCTATTTATAACAAAATATTGGGTCATTCTAGATCTTGGTACATGGGTTAACCAGATCTAGATCCACTTTTTATGGAATATTTTATTATATTTGTTGGAGGGAAAAGGTGTTTGACTTGGGTCAAATCCCGTGATTTGTCAAAAATAAATAAATAAATGATTTATTTATCTTTTTAAGGAAGCGGTTAGAAGATAATCAAATAAATAATGATTTATTTAATTATTTAAGGAAGTGGTTGAAAGATAATTAAATAAATAATGATTTATTTAATTATTTGGGGGTGATTTGGTCATATTTAACAAGGAATATTATCTAAATAAGATTTAAATAATTATTCCTAGAAAATAATAAGATAAATAAAGGTTTATCTAATTAATTTCTTTGTTTTTGGGTTAAACATGATTGGGAATAATAATTAAATTATGGTTTAATTAATTATTCCATGAGGAAAATTAAAAAAAATAGGTTTGTTTAATATTTCCTTTTGGGGTTTCCTGTTTAGACCATAAACAACCTAATAAATGTGGTTTATTAAGTTATTTTACATAGTGAAAGCAATTTTACTCAGGGTAAAATTGGTCTTACATGGTGTACTTGGGTCCATCTAATGATAATAGGTTAGATGACCAAAAAATGGTGTAACACTCTGTACAGTCTTTTGAGTTGGCTAAAAACAGGAATAGTGGCATATGTCCCGTCCATCTGTATGGTACCTTGCAGCTTGGCACCCCATGATCTTGATAATAACATGCCATACTTAGGAGGCACATCAGCCACCACAACATCCATCACCATGCACTTGGCTGGGATTTGGGTAAAACTCACACAAATTTCTTTGATCAGGCCAAGTCACTTTACTCTGTTTGAATCAAAAGAATATAAATCCTTGTAAGGTTTGGTTATTTCTAACCCTAGCCTTTCCATTATCACCTTTGGCATAAGGTTGTGCGAGGCTCCAGATTCATGCATAGCATTATGCAGGATCTTGTCATGAACATTAAAACTCACATAAAAGGAAGGTACAGGTCCCTCTTGATATACACCTTCAATCTTAGGACAAAAAATGAGCTCTGGCTGGTCATCATTAATATTTACTGAGTCATTATTATCCTCAATATTTAAAGTCTTCAAAATTTGGGTCCTATATACATTCTGGGTAGGTAACTCAGTCAAGGGAATAGAGATTCTGATCTTTGAAATTTCCTGCTCTAGGCTGAAAAGAATCTGGTTCTTTGATGAACTTGTCTTAGCCTTACTAGCTCCCAGTCTATCAGCAACATCAACTTGCTGATTTTTTCTACTCGTTTTTGAAAAAATGGTATTAATAAGAGTACTAGCTGAAGTGGTAGTACTACTAATGTCCGCACTCTGTTTTTCATTATTTTGAGTGCCTTTCTCTCTATCTCTATCAAAATTCACAGCTACTATTTTATCCTTTTGTTTGACAATTTTAGGCTTGGTTGTAGTGTTGTTTTGTGAAGATTTGTCAGAGGTTTTGGTGTTGGGAGTTTGTTGACTGGTTTTGCTTCTAAGTTCATATTATTTTTGAGGCTCTATGATGCAATTTTCCATGTCCTGAAAATAATTTGCATTATCATCTTTTTTTTCATCATAAGGGGTATGAAAACCTTGTTCCTTATCAAAATGAATCTCAAAGTCATCATTATCTACTCCCAAAATGTTGATATCATCTTCCTCTGTTATCTCCTCTATTTCCTCAACCTCGCTTATATAGTTTTGATGAAAGGGAGGAGTGATCTGTTGATCATCTTTCCTAGGTTTGTTTGGAGGTTGGTTTCTTCCAAAATTCTGATTCTGGTTCTTGTTTTGAGGAGAAGTTTGGTTTTGAATTGCTTTTTCTCTCTCAAGGATGCTCATTTTCTTCATCATCTCCTCCATCATTCTTTCCATCTTTGAGTTGGAAGTACAAAGGACATTTTCCTCTCTGAAGGATACTCTCTTTTCGGTTTTCATTATTGCTCTCTTCTCCATTAGGTTGACTTCCACAGAAAGAGCACCCTTTTCCATATCTTTAAGAGTTGTAAAATCTCTCTCCCTTAGCTGATATGCCATCTCAAGATCAAACCCTTCAAGAAACTTGTTTAAAGTTGAGCCTTGTGGAGGTTTTAGTTCCGGGGAAAGTGCATTATACACACTATTGAATCTAGTGCAATAAGCTTGCAGACTTTCCCCAGTGTCTCTATGGATATTTTTATAGTCAGAAAGGACTTGGAGAGGGTTTTTATTTACTTCCCATTTGTTTAAGAATGTTTGATGGAAGGCTTGTAGATCACGGATACTATGGGGGGTTAAACCTTTGAACCATTTCCTCACTTCTCCCCCTAAGCTCTGAGCAAATAACCTAAGTTTGACGGAATCATCATCAATTTCATTTCTGTCAAAGTAGTCATTCATCTTATCCACATGTTGTGATGCAGTTGTAGCATTGTTAGCATCATATAATGGAATTTTGGACTGATAGTCCTGTGGAAGATTGACTAGTGGTACAGGAAGGAATAGGGGAGCATACCATCCGGCCATGGCAGGAGGTGGAGGTGGATTTACAAGAGGGATAGTGGGTTGAAGTGGGGTGGTTTGAACAGTGGATGTAGGGTGAGCAGAAGTGGATGGACCAGGAATAGACTACTAATTTGATCTTGGATGAGGGGCACCTAAGTTGTGAAGAAAATGCAAATTAGGAGGTGTTGTTTCTCTACTACCAAGAGGTTCACTTGTTTGTGGGGATGATAGTGAAGACTAAGAATCTAACTGATCTAAATAACTAAGAGACCTAGTTCTAAATGGATTTACTAAGTCAACTTGAGATTGTTGTAGAGCTGAAAGATTTTCAGGGACAGAATTGGCTCTCAAGGGTGATCTGAAAACAGTTGATAAATTAATCTTAGGAGACCTCCTAAGGATACTTTCTGGGTTATCAACTATCTCAAGTGGATCAGGGTCAGGATAGGCTCTAGTGTGAATCTTTCTAGAAGCCACTATGCTGTGTTTTTGAGACCCAAAATAAACCAGACAAGTTCAACCAGGTATGCCAATCTTTAAGAGGTTACCTAGTCTGTTTTGGAAAAATTTCAGTCCTGCAGTCTTGTGACTGAGTTTGAAAGGTGTTACAATGATAAGGGTTCTTCTCAGTGGAGTCTTAAGGTCTGTTCAGGATTGTGGAGTCGCCAAGTGAAATTTTTTATCTTTTTTTCAGAGGTAAAAGGTCTTATGGTCCACCACCATGTTTATTGAATACCAATCAGAAATATTTTCAGGTTTTTCTGAGTTCCTTTTCAGTTGTGTGGTTTTTTAAGAATATCCTAACTCTGTTTCAAAACTTAGCTACGGTTATGAGACAAAGAAATTTTACTCTTATGGCTAATCCAGCTGATTTTTCAAGGTTGGATAACGTCTTAAGAGAATCCTAGGGTTTACCTAGTTTGTCACTGATTCAATAAGTTCTATCATGATTGCCATTCTTTGGTAGGGTTTGAAAAAGGTTGCTTTTTACTCACAAGTTTTATGAAGTTTTTTAAGGGAAGTGTCCCGAGTGTGGTCGCCAGAAATGTTAGGAATCTGTAATTTTAGCAGATTAGTAAGACTAAAATTGCAGAAGCAACATTATTTCAACCAACTTTGGGATTCTAGGATCTAGCCCTCCTGAATCCAGAGAGGGATCTCTCTATGAATGGGTTCAAAAGATGTTCTCTTTTAATAACTGAAAATTGTGATATTAGGCTAGTTATGAAGAGATTGGGTTTTGTTTTGTTTGTTTTGGTTGGGCAAGGACATGATGAAGGTGAACGCAGTTTCAAAGTGAAGGGTGAAGGTGTTTGCCGGTGAAGGAATGATTTGGATGATAGAAAAGGCAAAGATAGTTTTAACGCATTGGGCTATGGAGTCATAGGAGGATTTTAATTGGACAACAAGGTTCAAGCAGTATCCATGGGGCAAGTCACTTATGTCAAAGGATCTCTTATGGTTATTTTATGGAATGAAACAGATAGGAAATGAAGAAAAAACAAATGAAGATATAGTAAAACAGCCTAAGATCAAGTAAGTTCTTTTAAACTATATTTCTTCAGCATGTACTTAAGGAAAAAAATGAGAGTATTGTTAGAAAATTATATATTATGGAGCAATGCAACACATAAAATATGCAAAAAATATAAGCACCCAAAACAAATAAAACCAGAGAGACACAGATATACGTGGTTCACCCAGTTTGGGCTACGTCCACCCCGAACAGCCAGTCCTTCCTTTCTATTATCCAGCAAAAATGAAGAGACAAAACCTACAACAGATCCGCTGTAATATCCTCTGTTCTCTCTCATAGTCTCCCTCTCTGTTTCTTGCTCTGAGAATACACACATAATACATAGCCACAATACAATGCCCTCATATATACAAGGGGGTTGCCTTCTAGGGAAAAAAACCCTAATCTAAACATAAATTCTACCGTCAGATCATTTGCCTAATGAACGGCCCAGATTGACTAGAAATTATTATACTTTTACAAGGCAATTTTACATTTTTTTTTAGCTTTGGGGGCATTGCCGCCCCCCCTGGACCCCCCACGACAGCGATTAATTACGGGCGGCATTGCTGCCCCTTTTAAGGTACAGGGGTCCAATGCTGTGATGCAAACTAAACAAGATAATCAGGCTCCACACCCAACAATCTCCCACTTGGAGACTAATTGTAGCAACTCCACCGCTGCTTCATTTGCTAGAAAATGACTCCTCTTTGGACCTGGCTATTCCTCATCTTCATCGTCATCCTTGAAGACCAATTGAAACTGAGCATGTTCTCAGTTTCTCCCTGGTTACAACTTTTTTTAGCATATCTGCAAGATTCTGGCTAGTGTGTATCTTTTCCAGCTTCAACTCTCCATCTTCCAATACTGACCGTATGAAATGGTACTTGAGATGTATGTGTTTAGTCCTGAAATGAAATGCTGAGTTCTTTGCAAGATGAATGGCACTTTGGCTATCACTGTATAACATGCCCATATCATGCTTCTTACCCAATTCATCCATAAACCTTTGTAACCAAATCATTTCTTTACTAGCCTCTGTAGCAGCAACATACTCTGCTTCTGTTGTTGAAAGTGTAACAACACTTTGGATTTTTGAAACCTAACTGACAGATGTTCCACCTACAATAAATACATATCCTGTAGTGCTCCTCCTGTTATCACTGTCACCTACCATATCTGCATCAACATATCCCTGTAGAGCAATGTTTGAACCACCAAAGCATAATGCTTGATTTGTGGTACCTCTCAAATATCTGAGAATCCATTTTACTGCCATCCAATGTTCTTTTCTTGGATTATTCATGTACCTTCTTACAAATCCCACTGCATGTGCAATATCAGGCCTTGTGCAGACCATTGCATACATTAAGCTTCCAACTGCTGATGCATATGGAACTTTAGACATATAATCCATGTCTTCTTGGGTCTTTGGGTACATCTCCTTACTAAGTTTGAAATGGCTAGCAAAAGGTGTACTAACTGGTTTTTCATTCTGCATATTAAATCTTTTCAACACCTTTTCTATGTACTCATTCTAAGATAGT
Organism: Pinus albicaulis; assembly: GCA_034641835.2. Classification (NCBI taxonomy): domain Eukaryota; kingdom Viridiplantae; phylum Streptophyta; class Pinopsida; order Pinales; family Pinaceae; genus Pinus; species Pinus albicaulis. The sequence continues at coordinate 537,279,753 of CM076576.1, read as the reverse complement.
GTTAATTTGTGATTTTTTCTGTCTCTAGTTATCCTCATACCAAGGATTTGTTTTGCAACTCCCAAATCCTTCATTGCAAATGAATTTTCCAATTTTCTTTTGAGCACATTTATTTCCTGCATGTTAGACCCTGCAACAAGCATGTCATCTACATACAATAACAATATAATATAGCTGCCATCATTTTTCCTTTTCAAATAAACACAATGATCAGAGTGACATCTAGTATAACCTTGTTCAGACATAAACTTGTCAAATTTTAGATACCACTACCTTGGAGCCTGTTTTAAGCCATACAAGCTCTTCTTTAACCTGCACACCAATTTTTCTTTCCCTTTACCTCATATCCTTCTGGTTGCTGCATGTATATCTCTTCCTCCAAATCTCCATGGAGAAATGTTGTCTTTACATCTAACTGTTCAAGATGTAAATCTTCTGCTGCTACAAGACTTAAAATAGTTCTGATTGAAGTCATCTTAACAACAGGAGAAAATATTTCATCAAAATCAATACCTTTATTTTGTGCAAACCCCTTCACCACAAGTCTAGCTTTGTACCTTTGTTTTCCTCCATCTTCTTCCTTCAGCCTGTAAACCCATTTATTCTGCAATGTAGTTTTACCTGTAGGCAACTTGACTAAGTCCCAAGTTTGGTTATGCATTAAGGAGTCCATCTCTTCTTCCATGGCTTGCTCCCACTTCTTCCTACTTTCAACTTGCATTGCTTCTTCATAACATTTAGGTTCACCAGAATCAGTCGACAATAAATAATATAATGAAGGAGAGTATCGTTCAGGGGGTCTACTTATCCTGGTAGATATTCTAACACCACTTTCAGGTGTTTGAGGTGCCTGTTGCTGTTGTGGTGGTTGCTGCTGCTGTGGTTGTTGATTATTATTATTTTCAGGCACCTTTACTTTTTCAGATATCTCATCAAGAACCGCGTATTCCTTTCTTTATTTTTCTTGTTTCTTTTCCTGCAACTGATTCTTATACAATACATTTTCATTGAATATTACATCTCTTCTCCTAATGATTTTGTGATTTTCATAATCATATAAGCGATAACCAAACTCATTAGCACCATATCCAATAAAGGTACATTTCTTTGATTTTTCCTCAAGCTTTGTTATGTTTTCTTTATTAATATGGACAAAGGCCTCACAACCAAAAGGCTTTAAAAAAGAGTAGTTTACCTTATTACCTGTCCATGCTTCCTCTGGAATACCACCATCCAAGGAACTTGAAGGCCCTCTGTTTATTAGATAAACATTAGTATCTACAACATCTGCCCAAAATTGTAAAGGCAATCCTACATGGAATCTCATGCACCTTGCATGCTGCATGATTGTTCAGTTCATCCTTTCTGACACACCATTTTCTTGTGGTGTTCTTGGAACTGTCTTCTCTCTACGAATTCCATGCTCTGAACAGTACCTATCAAACTCTTTGCTGCAATACTCACCTCCATTGCCTGATCTGAGACACTTCAACTTCTTTCCTGTCTCAATCTCAACCAAAGCTTTCCATTTCTTGAAAGTATCAAATACATCAAATTTATTCTGAATACAATAAATCCATGTTTTTCTAGTTGCATCATCAATAAAAGTAACATAATAACGAGAGCCACCGAGAGATGATACCTGAGTAGGTCCCCATACATATGTATGCACAAGCTCCAATTTTTCGCTCTTCTTTTCTTTCCCAACTCTGAGAAATCTGACTCTCTTCTGTTTTCCATAAATGCAATTCTCACAGAAATCCAAATCAACATTCTTCAAACTTGGCAGCAAATTTCTTGAGTGAAGAATTTTCATCCCCTTCTCACTCATGTGTCAGAGCCTATGATGCCATAATGCTGCATCTACTCCTTTGGAAGTTAAAACATTAACAGAGTTAGAAATACCATTGCATAAATAAAATGTACCAACTTTTTCGCCTTTTGCTATTACCAGGGCTCCTTTGGTGACCTTCCAAGTTTTATCCGTGAAAGTTTTCACACAACCTTCACCGCCTAACTGCCCTGTTGAAATCAGATTTTTCTTCAGATCTGGAACATGCCTTACCTCCTTTAGTAGCCATTGGTTTCCATTCTGTTGTTTTACAAGAACTTTACCCATTCCAACAATTTTACAAGGTTTATCATCACCCAAACGAACTTGTCCAAAATATCCTTGAACATAGTCATGAAAATATTTCTTATCAGGTGTGGCATGGAATGAAGCCCCTGAATCTACAACCCAAGAATCGGTAACATTTTCGAAAGAAAGAATCAAATCATCTTGTAACACATCACCTGTCACATTTGCTTCATGATTGTTTTCTTGCTGTGTGTCTCCTTATTTTCCCTTCTGAGATCTATAGTCTTTCTTTAGGTGTCCTTTCTTTCCACAATTCCAGCACACTATCCCCGATCTAGAATTGGATCTGCCTTTCCTTGATTTACTGTGATATCCCGAGCTCTTTCCTCTTTCCATTCTTCTTCCCCTAGACTCTGCACTCAAAGCATTACCTGATGTCTCGCCGGAGCTTTTCCATCACATTTCCTCGCTAAGGATAGCACCCACAACATCATCAAACTTTAAAGTACTAGATCCAGAGACAGAGTTACTAATGGCCATTACTAAACCATTCCAACTCTCTGGAAATGAGCACAAGAATAACAGAGCTCTAACTTCATCATCAAAGTTTACCCCTACATAACTTAACTGACTAGTAAATGTATTAAATTCATTTAAATGGTCTAAAATAGATCCACCTTCCGACATCTTCATATTAAATAGTCGTTTCATAAGAAATACCTTGTTTGAGGCCGAGGGCTTTTCATACAGTTTCACCAACATCTGCATCAAACCCTCTGTTGTTGTTTCCTTCGAAATATTGAAGATCGACGCCGCAAGCAGACACAAACCGTACCCGTTCCGAGTGCTCTTCATCGAGAATGTTCCATTCGCGTCTGTCATGGTCGCTGCCTTCTTTGTTTTCTAGTCAATGGTAGGTACACAGATCTTTCTCGATGGCGTATAATCTTCCATTCGCATTCTCTCCATGCTGGGAAGTTTTGGTCATAACTTTCGGACTTAAACTTACCATCGTCCGCCATTGCTCCCACACTCGAACCAGAACCCTTCTTTCCCGTGAGTTTATCACCAAATATACCTTCGGCTCGATACCAGCTTGTTAGAAAATTATATATTATGCACCAATGCAACACATAAAATATGCGGAAAATACAAGCACACAAAATACATAAAACCGTGAGAGTATTACGTATATACGTAATCTACCCATTACACGTCCACCCCAAATGTACTGGGTCCTTCCTTTCTATTATCCAACTAAAATGAAGAGACAAAACCTACAGCAGATCCGCTGTAATATCCTCTGTTCTCTCTCACAGTCTCCCTCTCTGTTTCTCGCTCCGAGAATACACACATAATACACAGCCACAATACAATGCCCTCATATATACAAGGGGATTTCCTTCTAGGGAAAAAAACCCTAATCTAAACATAACTTCTACTATTAGATCATTTTCCTAATGAACAGCCAAGATTGACTAGAAATTATTATACTTTTACAAGGAAATTTTACATCTATTTTTAGCTTCGAGAGTGCTACCCCCGAACCCCCGCCAGGGGGGGGCTTTGAAAAGCGCTGCCGCCCCCCCTGGACCCCCCACGACAGCGATTAATTACGGGCGGCGTTGCCGCCCCATTTAAGGTACAGGGGTCCAATGCTGTGATACAAACTAAACAAGATAATCAGGCTCCACACCCAGCAAGTATTCTGAGATTAGGTTAATACTTTTAAACTAGCCTGCTTTGAAGTAATTTCAGTTAGAAAACATTAAATGACAGTTTGAAAAAGCTTAAGATTAGGTAAGTGCCTTTAAACTACCCTGCTTTCAGCATCTTCAATAAGAAAAACATAAAAGTATTATGAGATTAGGTTAGTGCCTTTAAACCAGCCTGAATTGAAGTACTTTTAATTAGAAAACATTAGAAAAAATAGTTGAAAAGACTTAGATCAGGTAAGTGCCTTTAAACTACCCTACTTTCAGCATATTCAATAAAAAAAAACCACAAATAACCATGACAAAGAGAAATTTAGATCAGGAAAGTGCCTTTAAACCAACCTGCATTAATGTACTCTTCAAAGAGAACTTTCAAATGAAGAAAACATAGACAATAAAGCTTTCAATAAGAGTAGGGTACTGTTGAGAGTAAATCCTAGCTCTATGTTTGCTGCTCTTTATCAGAGAAAATGAACAGCATGAAAACATTAAGCAAAATAAAAATTGACAGCGAGGAACACATCACCATTGACACAAATCAGGATCCCATAAATCAGTAGCTTGTATTTGATGTTCGAACCAGTTACAATCAGCAAGCCCAGTGGGTCTTTACAACTTCAAACTTCTCATATCAGCTTATGTATCTTCGAGTTGCAAACATGGCATCAGTAGCTTCAGAAACTATTACATACATTCAGATGTCCGGGGACCAACATTTGCTCATCTTCTATAGAAGTATTTATATAAGAATGAAGAGGTGGGAGGATTTCCCAGGGGTCAAGTATTATTAATTATGTAATCAATGCAATTCTTGGCCTTTGGGAACTAGGCAAGGCATAAGGTGGGAATGTAATCATTTATAACTCTGCTTCATAACTATGTTTGTGTCTTTCGAGGCCTAATGATTGAAAAGATCTGCTTCTGGACTGTTCTTTAACCTTTTAAATAGTCTTGCCAATAATTTGGAGATAATACCCTTGATTAATATTATTTTTTCAGCAGCCTTTGATTTTTTGTGAGGCTGTAGGTGCTTGATTAATAAATTCAGCTTCTGATTGAATATTTTGAGGCACAGGTAGCATCGTGATAACTAAAGGGATCAATTTGGCTCATTTTGTGGTGGTGGAGGTGTTCCTATTGACAAGACCCTTTAGATATTCTTTAACTTGTGTTTTGAATAAGGGATTAGGCTTTTGATAAGCATCTTAGACGTAATCCCCACGAATCTGTCCTTTAATCCTCTGTCCTAGTAAATTTTGGTCTTCTGTGCTGATACTCTTTCACTGTGTTAAATCCATGGTTTTTGCTGATATGCAGGGTCGCACAGGGTTATGTGGCATCAGTGCTTGGATAAACACCGATGAAACGTGAAATTAGAAACCTGCGAATGATTCCTGATAAATTGAAGGCAAGAAGATCGTCACCCTCAGCCTATGAATTTTCCTCAGTATGGAAAAAAAACATTTAAACCCTGCAAAATACAAACAAAAGTTATAAAATCCTGCGTAAATAGGTTGACTGCTTTAGAGGACGTGCGGAAGGAGCGGGGTCATTGGATGGCATCATCCAACGGTTGAGATTAATCGGGAGAGATCATAAAATGGGAACAGCAGTGAAGATTGAAACAAGGATATGATGTCTTCCAAAGGCTTTAAGAGATACACTTTTCTATAATGAAACTGTTCCTTGAAGGCTGAACAATGTTTTGGCCACCTTTTGATGGAACAAATTTTATAGGTGGTCAACAAGTACCACCCAAGAAGAGACACACATGAACGAGAATGATGCATCTAACACCCAGGGAATATTCCACAAGATATGTGATGATAAGTACAACCAATGAATGAGAAAGGTTTGTCTAATATATTGTGGAATATTTCAAAAGGATGGGACAAAAATAATAATAATTACAACAAATTCTCAATAAGGTAAGTACTAAGATAATCGAAATAGTTCAACTAGTTAGCGAATGTGAAAGAAAACATGAAATACAAATATCCGCAAAATAGTCTTAAAAAAGTTCACAATCCATGCATGAAAAAAATATTGGTCTCGAAGGATTTTTTTATAAGTAAAAGTTGCAAGAACATGTATACAATGTACATCACTAGTTCCGGTAGTGGAGCGTTGGAGGCACTCCTTGCTCCCCAAAAGAACTAGCTTATCTCTCTAATGATTTTCAAGAGAATCCAAGGTGAAAAGTCCTTTACTCTTACAAAGAGTGGGTACATATAACAATGAGGAGGTGACACTTCACCTTCCTTGTGACTCTTCATTTTCCCTCATGACTGTTTGACTTCCTATGACTTTTCAACTTCACATGAATCTTCATATTCCACATGTTATCACCCAAAAATTTTCAAAACATCATTGTGTCAACTTTTCTTTTGGTCATGATTTCAAGGAGGTCTTAGATAGGTTTTGAGTCATTTCATGATTGAAAGGGTAAGTAATAGGATTAGAGTCTCAAAAGTGTGATTTTCATATCCAAATAAATTTTGACAACCTTATTCCATGGTTTAAAGGACTCATATTCTTTTTAGAAGTTGTATCTTAAACCCTTCGAAAGGTTTTCTCAAATTAGTCACAAAACCACACTTTCGTAGCGTAGCCAATGTAAAAAACCAGTTTTTTGCTATGAAAGCACTACTACTTTCGTAGCACACTACGAAGCTGCTGAAACAACCTTTTTTCATCAAAAAACTCTATTTTCTCGTTTTAGTAGTAAATTTCCAAGGAGGTTTATAGGCAACGAAAAATGATTTTTTGAAAATTGAAGGAGGTTTTTCTTCCTAACATACCTAGCTACAAAAATTTATCTCACTTTTCTCATAACTGTTAACATTTGAGAGATACAAGGCTTTCTTTGAAGCCATATTTTCAGAAATCAGAATTTTCCAGTTTTACACATGTTGTTAAAAGATAGTTTCTGGGCAGTAGGAGAGGTATTGCAAAAAACCAAGAAAGGTTTTTGTTCAAAATATATTGGTATCCAAAATATTCCTTCAGTTTCTCAAAATAAATTTTGGATGAGGAGATACAAGCTCGGTCTCAGCACCTATTTTTCAGGTAAAAACAATAAAACAGGGAAATGGAACAAGTGCAGAAAATGATAAATCTTAAATCAGTTTGTCATTAAGAAGAAGACCAGTTTTGAGGTAAAACACTTTTAAAGTCAATTTTTTATGATTTTTCATGTTGATAGCAATCTTTGAAGAATGTTAAATATTCTCAAACTGTAAATTTCTGAAAACTGCGTTAAGGGGAGCATACACAGCAGTTTCGTAGCGTGCTACGAAACTGCCAAAGATGAGTTTTTGACATTTTGCATATGTATTTTGGAGGTAAGGATTTTTTGGTTTCAATTTTTCTTGTTGTTGGTGGAAAGATGAGGATCACATATGAAGAATCATATTGAAAAGTAGAGGAAAGAATGGTTAAAAGAAGTGTTTTACAGTGATATAAAAACTGCGCTATGGAAACATGTTATTTTCGTAGCGCAGTCATATCTCATATCCTTTTACACTTTTTCAAATATTTATTTTTCCACAGGTGAAAGATTGAAGTTTCAATGGTATATCAGCACATGTGACACATATAAAATAGTCATCAATGTTAACAAGCTGCTTGAAGATAAACATGGAAGATAAGGGCTAAAAAATAGGAAATCTGTCTCCTGATTTTTGGGGCAGTTTTTATCATGATCAATATGATTACCTCAAAGGTTGAAGCATCATAAAAATTTGACTTCATGGGATTTCATATGGAATAATATGTAATAATTATTACATAATGTTGTTAGGAGCATATTTAAATCATTTTAGTCCTATTTGTAATAGGACTCTGTTTTAGGTTTGCAACTATCTTATGTAATAAATACCATGTTATATGGTTAGGTTAGGTGTCATAGGTAGTAATTCGAGGTGTCTAGTGGAGGATAAGCTTATCATATATTGTAAATCATCTATAAATTATCAAAGGGTCGAATTAGCAAGGGGTTGAAGACTTTTTGGCAAAATTGGCGCATATTGTAAAAAGATTGTTTCAACTAATGCAGAGAGCTTCTATTTGACCAACTTGACATTCAGAAGGGGTGTTTAGTGTTTTCCTACTCTATCAGTACTTCTTATATATCATATTTGTATTGGTGTTCATCTATATTACTTAGAACTCATCTTCAAGATGCTTTGACTTCCTTTATAAATGGACTGACTGTGTTTTTACATGTTTCAAGTGTGTGTCTCAGCACTAAAAACCCTGATATGCCTCAACTTCCATGTCAATTAAATTCAATGTTTTTCTGAGACTAATTTGACTCCATAATTCCCAATGTATACATGTTGATGTTAGCTTCAACCTACAGGTTGGAAAATTTTATCTAAGCATACCACTTTGTAAAGCTTTGGATTGACTGATATATACAATAATAATACCACTTTCCTTTCACCTGAGATTCACTACAAGAAAAAAGCACATTCGTGAGGGGTGAAAATGGTCACCATAAGCTCATTGGTGAGGGTCAAAAGAGCCTTCATCACCAAAAATTGAACGTCACCAAAGGTGGCGTCGCTAAAAGTATAGGTGTTGTGGTGACATTCAAGGTCCATCACCAATAATGATTTATAGTGATGAACAGTGACCATCACCATTTCATATGAGCAATGGTGATGGACAATAGCTTCCGTCACCAAAAAACTGAACTTCACCAAAGGTGGCGTCACCGAAAGTATAGGTGTTGTGGTGACATTCAAGGTTTGTCACCAATAATGATTTATAGTGACGGATAGTGATCGTCACCATTTCATATGAGCAATGGTGATGGACAATAGCCTCCGTTACCAAAAAACTGAACGTCACCAAAGGTGGCGTCGCCGAAAGTATGTGTTGTGGTGACATTCAAGGTCCGTCACAAATATTGATTATAATGACGGATAGTGACCGTCACCATTTCATATGAATAGCAACGACTTTTTGTGATGGACCTTTGATGGCCGTCACTATTGGTGCATATATGTGGTGATGTTCATTGACCGTCACCATAAACTCATTGGTGACATCAAGGTCTGTCACGAATAATGATTATAATGACAAACATTGACCCTCACCATTTCATCAACAACAACGATTTATGGTGACGGCCCTTTAATGGTCGTCACTATTGATGCGTATATATGGTGGCGTTCGTTGACCGTCACCATTTCATATTTTGGTGAGGGTCGAAAAATGTCACCATAAGCTCATTGGTGATGGTCAAAAGAGCATCCATCACCAAAAACTGATCTTCGTCATTCCCTATGTATGAATATCAGGGCACGATGGAATCGAACCACCAACCTCCTACTTGTAAAGCAGGTGCTCTTCCATTGAGCTAGCACCCTTTAAAGAATTAGACTTTAAACTAGCAATTGCCCCTAAAGGTGCAAAGATACACCAAAGGAATAAGAACCAGGAAAACTGAAAGAATTCAGTGTCCTTGCCCCTATTTTTATTCTACGACACTCTACAAAGTATGATCTTGATCTATGACGTATTTGTGCCGAGTGGTTCTAATTTAATAGTAAATGTTATATTCATATCAAATAAATGAATAAATGAGAGGCCTTACGGGCTAGTTTTTAATCCTTACACCAAAATCTCTTAATATTCAAGTCTATGGAACAACTCGTTCAAATTTCAAACTGAAGTAGATTTTAAATGGAAAGCCTAAAACCAGCTAAGTAGTTTACAAGTTAACATTTTGGATATAACTTCTGTTCAATTTATATGACAAGTTATGCCATAACCTTGAAACTAGTTTCTTAGCTAAAAGAATTTCTTAAGTCAACAATGACAAAGAAAGATAGTCATGGCAAGCAAAATTCTCTTGTTTTTTCTAATGAGAATGCACATAACTTGATAAAGGTTGTATGAGAGTATCAAACCATAAACAGTTTCACTAAAACATGGAAATGACAAAATCTTGTTAGGCAACAAAAGTTTAGTTGAATATATGAAAAGAATCGAGCTAAATGATATAATTAAACTAAAAGTAACTGTAAAAAAATGAAATTGCTATCATATACCATCTGGTTTGGTTAGTTCTTCAGAAAGAGAAAGTGCAATTGCATGATCCAGCTCCTCATCTTGATTATGTAATGGACCATCCTAAACAAAAATCTCCACATACAACAATCAATGTTATTGTATTGGTAAGACTTTTTTTATAATATATCAAAGCATGTACTATGTAGGATAATAACTGGTAGTTGAATTACTTCTTTACTCGCATGTACTACCTTTGGTAGTTGAATTACTTGGAAATAAAAATCCTTATTAGAAGATAATGCAAAGAAAAGCAGAAGCCTTTGAATATGGATGGCCATCTTGATTTTATAGAGTTATAATTGAATACTAAAGGACTAGGAATTCTGCAATGAAATAGATGGATGCAGTGTAATAAAAAGAATTTGGATAATTCAGGTTGCCATATCTTTAAATGGAACCACTTTTTCCTTTTGGATTCCCAGTCTTTCATATGCAAATAAAATTTTCGATTCAACCAAAGAGCACAATATTTTGAAGTCTTAGTTGCCTAAAACAGGGTAAGGACAACATTTGGAAACATGGATGAATTTTGAAATGACGACTTTCAAAACCTTTGGAAACAGAGCAACGAACACTTCCACACACAGGTCCAAAAGTCATGACCAAGGATCATGAGCACACCTAATTCAGGGATGATTAAATATGAAACGAATTGGGCTGCAATTATACTCAATTAAACATAAAGAAATGATTAAAATCTATATAAATTACTTAGAATTCAAACATGACAACTTTGGAATATGGTAGAATGTTGGCATAAAAACTTTGTTCATTATACATTCTCTTTCGTTCAGTTTTGATGATTTACTTCCAAATTAAGTGTTTTCTTTGTTGGAGATAGAAATCCATACATCTAGGTTGAACCATTAATGATGCCCACAATGAAGGGGCATGTAGCTCAGTAGTACAGCAGCACACTGGCCAAGGGAAAATCTGGGGTAAAGCTTAGTATGTATAATTTTCAAAACGGGGATAGAGCTAGTTTTGTTTGAGGTTAGCCAGGGGACCTTAGCCAAAGTGTGGCCTGATGAGGGTGTTGGAAATAGGAATACACACATCTATGTTGAACCCTTAAGAGCGTCCCTCATGAAGGGGCAAGTGGCTCAGTGTTAGATCAATCCCACCAACCAAGGACTTAAAAGTTTCGAAAATGTTTCAAGTAACATACATTGTTAATTAGCCTATTGTGCTAGAAAAAACGGTGGACGACCTACATTAGAAAGTGTTTTCATGTGCCAAGTGGCTCATTGTTTGAGTAATCCAACCAACCAAGGACTTAAAAGTTTTGGAAATGTTTCAAGTGACAGAAAATTGTTAATTAGCCTATTGTTCTAGGCCAAACGATGGACAAATTGCATTGGAAAGTGTTTGCTGACCAATATTGAAGCCCCACCCAAGTTCGAAACTCAGTTAACCCACCTCATGAAAGGGCAAGCAGCTTAGTGTTAGAGCAATCCAATCAGCAAGGGACTTTAAATTTTTAGAAATGTTTCAAGTAATAGAGAATATTTAATTATACAGTGATATGTGGTTGAACAGTAAGTTTCACTGGGTGAAACTAATGAGACCACGGTTCAAATCCCATTGAGTATATGGCCTCACTAGGTGAAACTAACAAGACGGGGTTCAAATCCCATTGAGTATATGGCCTACTATGATCTCGCCTCAAGGAGTAGACTCCCCATTTCCTAGAGTCTCCACTCTTGCTAAATCATAAGATCTGGTATATCTGGCTTATATCTAGCTTACAGGTTGCTGGATATACTCTTGGTGTGATAAGATAGCCACAAAGGTTGATCCTGGACCTCTCCCAGATTAGACCAAGGAAGAAAGTTTTTGCTGAGCAATATTGAGGCCCCACCCAGGTTTGAAACTCAGTTAACACACCTAGCGTGTCTGTGGGCAGTTTCATAATGCATTAGGTTCAGGAGTATAGGGTCAGTCCCTCAGACATGACCCTGGGCCTCCTTAAAGACAAGCAGTAAGTTTAATAATTATCCTAATACCCAAAAAATAAAAAATAAAGGAAAAATAAAGAAATTATCCTAATACTGAAAAAAAAAAAGGAAAAAGAAATAAATAGAAAGAAAAATGACAGTAGTTAATTACTGATTCTCATGATAAAACAAACAAACAAACAAACAAACAAACAAAAATGAAAAGAAAACATACAATAGTTAATTAGTAGTTTCCAACTTTTCACTAGCATGTCCTTACATTTTTTGATGTGTATGTAGAAAGACTTTGACTTTAGGATGACTCAGGGGTTGCTTTGTCAAAGTTTACTTGCATGCCAAAAAATGTTCTAATGTCAACTGACATGGATAAAAAATGATCATAAAGAGATAAAATCTAATAAAACTTCTACAAATAGCATGGATGAAGTTCACACTTGACAACAAGAATGACGTGGGAAGAAACATCTAAAGCAAACTTTTTAAGGTTTCATATTTCCACTCCTTAATGATAGGTTTAATAAAATAATCAGTTCTTAATGAAGGTGCTACCTCCCCGTCAAGTTATAATCTTATGTTCCCACATTTTAAGAGTAAAATATAGCATCTCAAGGCACTGGGGCTGCTATAAGTGAAATTGTAAGTAGATAGATTGTGATGTTTGGAATTTCTAAGTGGCTGGTGTGGACTTCTTAAGCTATGGGTGGTTATTAAAAATGGATTTAAGCTTGAACCCTGGGGTTTTCCAGTTCATAATTAAGATAAAATCTATTCAATGGTCAGAAATTGAAAATTCCGAAGTTGCGTGAAGAGAAACACAGAAGAAGCACCTGGCAAATAGTCTTGGAGAAGAAAGTGTACCCACAACAGAATGAGCATCGACTCATGCTCAATTTCCAAAGGCCAAAATTATAACCAGTATGTATGGTAGAAGTTGGGAGAACCTGATAAGACTGACCATCCTGGGCAAAAAATGGTTTAGGAGACACCTTGGAGAAGCCAATTGAAGAACCAGTAGGAGAATAGGACATCTTTATCTTATACAGGTTTGCAACAGGATATGTATTCCCTGATCCTTTCTCTGAATCATGGCTCCTCACCTGAGAACAACTTGTGGGTATTGACCTAGAGGTAGAATGAAATCGGTGTGTCAAGCTTCTGGGAATAAATATACTAAGAAGAAACGGCTTAGTATTTTCTCCCTTACTCTTACCTAACCCATTTATATAGCTTCCACTTGTCTTCCTCTTGTCCTGCTTTCATGAACTCCTCTCCTCTGCTTTATGTTTTTCTGTTTGCACTTCCTCATTTGATCTCTTCTGCATGGTAGCCTTCTGCTCCACGAGATCACTCAAGGACAATTCATAAGCTGATTCATGCATTCCTTCAAACATTTTCATGAGCTAGCTAAGATAACATAAGTAACAAGAAGCCAACAAACATTCACAATTAATTATCAAGTTAAGAGAAATCTACCCTAATCTACAAGCATCTTGATTTCTCAACATGGTATCGGAGCTAGGTTGAAGGAAAGGCAGATTGAAGATAACAGTTTTTTGGCTTATTTGCTTATCCCTGTGGCACCTTAAGCAAAGTATCATACAAATTCTGTGACATCCTTTCCTTAAAATAAGAATTGAAAGAGGCACAGTACCTTTGTGATTCAAGTTGAAGAAAGACATCAATATTCTTGTGAACTGAGCTCATCAATAAAGGAAGGACCGAAATACTTAAGGGCTAGAAAAAGAGACCTATAATACATGCAAAGACTTTATGGCATTATCTCCGTAAATCAAGGATGAAATTCATATCTCTGTTGTCAACAAAATATTTGGCATAGGTACACATATTTGAGTCTCTATGTTGATTTATGAAGTAAGTTTCCTGTACTAATGTGAATTTCAGAGGCACCTTCTCCTATGATAAGCATACAATTCATTATCTTTATAATCTACAAAGCACTCAAAGAAAAATAAAATGGCCTATATGAAATCCGTTAAAAGAAGACAACCTATTGTGACAATACTTTCAGTGGCAATCTGAGCATGACTGTGTGCTCCTTTCTGAATCAAAAAGACCAAGTGTATTCATGATATTTGTATAGTTTGAGTAACCAAAATACTGTAGTTGACATCTATTACTATTGAGTTCAAAGGCTAGTCTGAGAGTATGAACAAGTCCAAAATTGCCATAATGATTGAAGCAAGTTTGTTTGGGAAAAAATGAATATCTGAGGTATTGTTCTTCGATCAATAAAAAAAGGTTCTGTGACACTTCTATGAGGTATCTGAAGCTTACTATAGCAACAAATATTTGAATATTCAAGGCATCAATGATTACACTAACATGAAATTATACAAGGTCTATCTAACACTATATAAGGCAGCTCGACTCATTTGGGAGACTATCCATCTTTGACATCTAAAAAGACCATCATCTTCATAATCAATGGAAATATGTCACACTGTGAGACGAAGGATAGAAGTGGATTGCGATTTGAAGTTAAAAGAAACCAAAACCATGTGGATCGTCTCTGAGGCATTTAAATGTACAAATGATGAACTTAAAGACATGCAAAACAAGTCTTATCTGTGACATAAAGGACTGATCATCTCTATACCCTTGTGAAAAATGAATCAAAAGTCTGCGATCTACTCTATGCTATAGGTCCAAAAGACTAAGGTACATAGTCTATAGAAGGGACCAAAATCATCACTGTGAATAAAAGCCAAGAATCTGATCAATTCCAAGTCTGAAGCTGCACTTAATGACATAATTTACATTTGTGAAAATTCTGAGCATCTCTATGACAAGTAGAACATGTATATTTTTTATCTGAAATATACAAAGACATACAAAACTGTTTGAATCATCAAGAATCAGAGTTCAGTGGCATCCTGTGCGAAAATCTGAGGGATGCTACTTCGTGACAGAATTTATTATGATGATATAAGGCCCATCTCTGTGACACTAGAATATGTAGCCAGTAGCGACATTATATCTCTTCATAAGGACTGTGAGGGTATGGGGAATCTGTGATTTATAATTTTATAGCAGGGGGAAAAAGGGCACATCCAATCAAGGTCAAGAAGAATCATCTCCTCCTCCTGAGAAAAGTCAAAGTGAAGTTCCTAAGAGAATTCAGAGTACTACATAAACATCAACTTTGAAAAGTTTAGAATATGGTATTTCATGCTAGACAACAATTGTGAACATTCCAATGCCTTTGGTTGAACTTGTGAAGTTTCCAACATGCAAGAAACAAATTGGATAGACATTATGATTTGAAGTTACAAAATCTCAAAGATCGAAATTATATGGGAAAGAGGATCCTCATACTATCCTCGCGTCAACCTATTGAAGATCAAATATGAACCCTTTGCATGAGCCCTTCTTCATTTCATTGGTGGTAACAGTTTGGATTTCGCACAACTGTAAGCTAGACTATGAAGAAGCCATCAATGTAATAGCACTTGAAGTTCCAAAGAAAATGGATTTGAAGACTTCAAGACCCTATCGAAATGTATGTGAATTTGATTCCCGAGAGATTCCTTCAGTGGGTTTGATCAAGAACCTCCAAGTCCATCCAACATCTTACCCTAATATCTTCATCATTATAGACACTGTAGTGTTGGACATTCGTGTAACAAGGGAATGCTGTTGTCACACAAATGGACATCAAATAGGACACATACAAATGAATTTCTCATATACTACCATCCTAACTCCTTTTGTTGAGACAATTATATTGTACAAAGAACCTTTCAGTGAAAACCATGTTGAAGCCCAAGGAAACTTGAGAATTGTTTCACTTGTTTGGAGGAAAGAATGGGATCATACACTGTACTTGCAGCAGAGCTAGCACCAAGGACAAAATTTACAGAATTTACATTTGTGAAAATTCTGAGCATCTCTATGACAAGTAGAACATGTATATTTGTGATTTGAACTATACAAAGACATAAAAAACTTTTTGAATCATCAAGAATCAGAGTTCAGTGGCATCCTGTGCGAAAACCTGAGGGATGCTACTTCGTGACAGAATTTATTATGATGATATAAGGCCCATCTCTGTGACACTAGAATATGTAGCCAGCAGTAGAATTATATATCTTCATAAGGAATGTGAGGGTATAGGGAATCCGTGATTTATAATTCTATAGCAGGATGATAAAGGGCACATCCAATTAAGGTCAAGAAGAACCATCTCCTCCTCCTGAGAAAAGTCAAAGTGAAGTTCCTAAGAGAATTTAGAGTACTACAAAAACATCAACTTTGAAAAGTTTAGATTATGGTATTTCATGCTAGACATCAATTGTGAACGATCCAATGCCTTTGGTTGAACTTGTGAAGTTTCCAAAATGCAAGAAAAAAATTGGATAGAAATTATGATTTGAAGTTACAAAATCTCAAAGATCGAAATTATATGGGAAAGAGGATCCTCATATTATCCTCGCATCAACCTATTGAAGATCAAGTATGAACCCTTTGCATGAGCCCTTCTTCATTTCATTGGTGGTAACAGTTTGGATTTTGCATAACTTTAAGCTAGACTCTGAAGACGCCATGAATGTAATGGCACTTGAAGTTCCAAAGAAAATGGATTTGAAGACTTCAAGACCCTATCGAAATGTATGTGAATTTGATTCCCGAGATATTCCTTCAGTGGGTTTGATCAAAAACCTCCAATTCCATCCAACAACTTACCCTAATGTCTTCATCATTATAGACACAGTAGTGTTGGACATTCGTGCAACAAGGGAATGTTGTTGTCATTCAAATGGACATCAAATATGGACACATACAAATGAACTTCTCATATACTACCATCCTAACTCCTTTTGTTGAGACAATTATATTGTACAAAGAACCTTTCAGTGAAAACCATGTTGAAGCCCAAGGAAACTTGAGAAATATTTCACTTGTTTGGAGGAAAGTATGGGATCATACACTGTACTTGTAGCAGAGCTAGCATCGAGGACAAAATTTACAGAATTTACATTTGTGAAAATTCTGAGCATATCTAAGACAAGTAGAACATGTATATTTGTGTTATGAACTATACAAAGACATACAAAACTTTTTGAATCATCAAGAATCAGAGTTTAGTGGAATCTTGTGCGAAAACCTAAGGGATGCTACTTTGTGACATAATTTATTATGATAATATAAGGCCCATCTCTGTGACACTAGAATATGTAGCCAGTAGCAGCATTATATCTCTTCATAAGGACTGTGGGGGTATAGGGAATCCATGATTGATAATTTTATAGTAGGAGGAAAAAGGGCACATCCAATTAAGGTCAAGAAGAACCATCTCCTCCTCCTGAGAAAATTCAAAGTGAAGTTCCTAAGAGAATTCAGAGTACTATAGTAACATCAACTTTGAAAAGTTCATATTATGGTATTTCATGCTAGACAACAATTTTGAACGTTCCAATGCCTTTGGTTGAACTTGTGAAGTTTCCAACGTGCAAGAAACAAATTGGATAGACATTATGATTTGAAGTTACAAAATCTCAAAGATCGAAATTATATGGGAAAGAGGATCCTCATATTATACTCCTTTTGTTGAGACAATTATATTGTACAAATAACCTTTCAGTGAAAACCATGTTGAAGCTCAAGGAAACTTGAGAACTATTTCACTTGTTTGGAGGAAAGCATGGGATCATACACTATACATGCAGTAGAGCTAGCACCAAGGACAAATGCAAGAAGAATGTGGAAGATGAACTTCGATTTTGAAAGTTCAAAACAAGGTAATGGGGCAAGTATAATCCTAACCTCTCTTCATAAGGTATTGATTTATTTAGCTATAGATTGGAATTCTAAGCTACTAACAACATTGCCAAGTATGAGGCACTTTTTCTTGGTATAACTTCATCTAGAGATCTAGGAAATAAAATTTTAGAAGTAATAGGTGGTTTTGACCTCATTGTATGCCAAGTGAAAGGGTTGCATGCTTGGAAAAATGAAAGGTTGAAAAGATATGGACAAGAAGTACCAATTGCCATAGACCAATTTGATATCTTGGGATTAGAAGTGGTGCCCAAGGCCATGACTGAAAAAGTCGAAGCTTTAGTAGTTTCAACCACCTTATTCAACCTTGGCCAAAGCTAGACCAAGGTGGCTGAATTGAGACGATTTACACACCTTCAATTCCATACAACATCAAGCATTGGTAAGATTTTGAAGGTGATGTAGAAATAGTTGGGTTCCCCGACAACACAAAAGAATTTGAAATGTATGAGATTGACATGAGGGAAGATGATTCAATAGAACAACGACCAACCAACAAAATCCCTTCAGGCATGGTTCCTTTGGAAGCAAGCTTCAACAGAGACAACATGTTGACAGGTAGAATTGAGAAAATAAAACCAAATGAGTATGAAGATACCAATGTAGGGATAGAGACAAATCCAATCTTGAGCAAGCTTCAACAGAGACAATCCGTTTACAGGTAGAATTGAGACAATACAAACAAATGAGTATGAAGATACCAATGTAGGGATAGAGACAAATCCAATCTTGATCAAGACTGGAAAAGTAATCACTTCGAAAGAGAATGAGAAGATTGGGTCTTTGATCAAAATATACAAGGACGTTAAAAGACATGACAAGAAATTAGAAAGAGTTGCAGTTTTTATTTGGCAAAGTAAATTTCATCTGAAGATTCATTCCGATTGTAGCAAAGATCACAAAACCCCTTAAAGAGTTGATAAATAAAGATGTAGTTTTTATATGGGATGATGCAAGCCATACAACATTCCATAATGTCAAAAATGTTATAGTCAATTCTCCAGTTTTGGTGAGCCCTAACTTTGAAAAATATTTTCTTGTTTTCTTCTTTTGCTTCTAATTATACTATTGCAGGAGTTTTGCTTCAAAATAATGAATAGGGAAATGAACTACGAATTGCGTTTGTGAGTAAAATGTTAAGGGATGCAAAATTGAACTATGCCATCATGGAGAAGTAGGCCTATGTTTTGGTAAAATCACTAAAGCATTTTAGAACCTACATTGGGTTTTCAAAGATTATAGCATTTGTTCCTCATCCAACAGTGAAGGATATCTTGTCACAACATGTTTTCTTGGGATCAAGGGGTAAGTGGGTTGCTAAGATTTGAGAATATGATTTAGAGATAAGACCCACAAAAAACAGTAAGGGTCAGAGATTAACAAAGATTTTGACCAAGGGCAATGAAGAAACTCTTGGAATCAACTTGGTTAATGCAGTTACATCAACTGGCATACATAGATCATCTACTACCTTAAGAATGTAACTAGACCCAGACACCTTCCCGAGCACAAGAAAAGGTCCTTGAGGTTAAAATATTCAAGATACTGCTTCAGAGAGCAAGTTTTGGGATGGATAAATCACAATGGTTTTGTTTTGGATCTGTTAGCCTGAATGAAGAAACAAGCTTGATCAATGAGATCCATCTAGTTTTGAGAGAGAACATCACATAGCAAAGAAAATTGTACATAAGATCCTTAGGGGAGGCTACGATTGGCCAACTATATTGAAAAATGTGTGTAGATTTGTCAGAGAATGCTATCCATGCGATTTTTTCATAGGACAATAGAAGTTAGCAACAAGTCCTCTCCAACCAATTGTAGTTGAAGCACCATTTCAACCAGTGTTCTGTACTCTTGAAATGGATCTGCTGATGATGATTTAAACTTCACTCGGTCTTCCTTAGAACAAAGGTTTGATTACTTTTTTGGCCCTTCATTTCAAATTTTTTTCGCTTACATTTAAGGTTTAGTTGAGATATCATTTTAGAAAGAGAGTGATGTTGATCCTATGAAGATATTGATATGTATGTTGTCCCTATCTGTTGAAGAACTGTGCCCTATATTGCGGGGTCCTATGAAAATTCTCTGAGGTAATTGCAATAATAGAAATGAAAAGCCTCGAAAGCAGAAAGTGATGAAGCTACCAAGGACCACAGATCAGCCTCTCTGAAGTGTTTAATGAGGGTGATTTCCTGAGACTATACAAAGCTACTTCCGGAATAACTGAAGGCCCTGATCAGTGAGTGTTTTTTTGAGCAAATCAAAGTCCTATCTCAAGAAAGATTCTAAAGCAAGAAGGACATAACAGGAATAGAAGAATTGTAACCTTTTTAATGTTTTTGATCTATCAATAAAAGAAAATGCAACTCCTTTTGAATTTGGCGTCTTGGACAAGGGCTATAGCACTCTTGAAGTGCTCATTCATGAAGAACCATTAGAAGAAGAAGCCACTGCTAATACATTTATGTGGTAGAAAAGTTGAGTAGCTACGACCTGGTCTCATATATATATCCTATCCCTATCTTCTAAAGAAACCAACCTATCAAGGGTGGTTGTATAGGCCGATCTTATTGCTTCTCCTTGAAGAAAATGTCCTGAATGTGTGAATTGGTAATAAGGCCGAGAGCATGCGTTCAAAGATTCTCAGAGGATTCATTCCTGTGTGAAATCATACAATGAGAACAATCCTATTACAACATATTGCACATGGAGCTGAGTTGGTATAAACCTATAATTTTTTATACAATGCAGACCTGAGATATAGAGACCGAGATCCTCTGTACAATTCCATATCTTATGCAGTGAGAAGGATCATCTGACCAAGAGGGAGCTGGTGCCTTGGTTTGATCAAGCCTCAACAAAGAAAGGATTTATGTGTCTCAGTGAAGATGTCCTTCAAGAGGGTATTAGAAATTTTCCAAACCCTCCTCTATTATCAGGTACAGTTCTTTGTTAAGATCTCTGTTAATGAGTGTTGTGTCACCTATCCAAGTTGAGCTGAGACTCTTATCCAAATAATATCTCTGACGAATCTAAGAAGACATGTTATGGCACCGTTCTAAGGCTTTCTAACCAGGATTGCAATAAAGAGGTAACTTATATTATTCTTGGCTAAGGTAGGTTTTCAGATGATGAGATTTAAAAGGAATACATCAATTGGTTGATGATCTTGATCTAAGTAGTCCAAGAGCTACTCTTCATATTACTAAATTTACAGGTGATTTAATTATCTTAATATGTGCTATCCTAAGTTACAGTATGACATCTAAGGATATTTTGAGATGTACTAAGGATATTTTATCGAAATGCTACAGGAGATCGAAATCTATTCTGCTGATATTGTTCATAGTTTGACTGAATCGAAAGAAATACAATATGTTGAAGTTATGGTTATAGGTTAAGGTATGATAACTAAAATAAGGGTATGTATGAATCAGCTCATCGAGACCCTTCACGAGATGAGGTATATACTATAGTTGAAATCAGCATACCATGCCTCATTTAAAATATTTCTTGTTGAGAATCTTCATACTAAAACTTGTCTGACAGTGACAAGTCCAAGGATGTTTTACTATATAAGATTAACAGGATGCAAATCTTATACTGAATCCTTATATTCAATACAGTACTCAGATGTTGGTACAACTACAGCATAGCCCGGATAATTAATTGAATCATTGTGTTAAAGACAACATAAATAATACAGATCAGCCAGATTGTATGAAAAAACCATATCTTCAAGTTACACCACTATCACATCACACAAATCACAACGTCACCTCTAGTATTGGACTAATGATGAATACCTTTGCTGGAAAAAATACTTGTTCCAAGGTGAAATGTCTTACATTATTGTAGGTTGCTTTCTTTAAATGTTGATGACACTTTGATCTGCAATCCAAGATTGTAGTGATGCACAAGCTTGCTACTCAAGCATGGTAAAATACATAATACGAAGCATTTGTTAAGGAGTTTGCATACCCTAACTTCTTTACTAAAGACAAGCCCTAACCATAGGCTTAACGAAGATCTAAATACAAACTTTAACAAGGTTAAACATACCCAGAATGATAACTAAAATAAGGGTATGTATGAATCAACTCACCGAGACCCTTCACTAGATGAGGTATATACTATAGTTGTAATCAGCATACCATGCCTCATTGAAAATATGTCTTGCTGAGAATATTCATACTAAAACTTGTCTGACAGTGACAAGTCCAAGGATGTTTTACCATATAAGATTAACAGGATGCAGATCTTATACTGAATCCTTATATTTAATACAATACTCAGATGTTGGTAAAACTATAGTATAGCCTAGATAATTAATTGAATCATTGTGTTAAAGACAACATAAAGAACACAGATCAGCCAGATTGGAATAAAAGCAAAAACCCAGACTTTGGAGTAATATTGGAAGATTCCCTGATTTACTACAAGGATAGGACCATGATATGATCCTCTCATGAATTGTTGGTTACTGATGATGAAGCTCTTTTAAAGCTACCTTCGGGATTTAAAGAAAATAAATAATATACTAATGATTACATTTTGAGTAAAGGTATGTCTTATCCCTCCCCGCAAGTATAGCAAAAGACACTTCTTTTGTTCGAAGTGCACTTCCAGAATCATACCATGCTTGATTGCATTAATAAATTATCTTCAAATTTAAATGGATCTCATGCTGAGCAAATTTCTAGATGGATACTTTGGGGGAAAGTCTAATCATATAAAGTATTGTAGAATCATCTATGGGAAGACAAGCTTAGGATTATGGTTTCCCCGAGTAAGAGGGAGTAAGAGTAGTTAAGTACTTTCTTTACCAAGATTTGGAATCCTAAAATGCAGAAGTCCAAATATTGCTCAGTGCTGCTAAGATATTTGCTGCTCGAATGTCGAATTGTAAGTCAGTATGTCTGTTGAAGCTTGTTAGTAAGTTGTGTGCCTTCATATATACATCTATATGCTGCTGGGTGGAGAAATGAGGCTCCTATTGATGTACTAGTCATCAATGCAATCATCAAGAACTAGTCTTGGTTTTCAGAAAGCAGTCTGACATTATTCCCTACATGAAGTGATCCTTGATTGAAGATTGAGCTCTGGGAGCTCCTGGGGGCTTGGGGTACATATTGAGCCATGAGCGACCATAGGGTGACTGATTCACCTTCCCCTGTGATACCCCATGGTGGTTGACATGTGTGTAGGGTGAGGGGTTCACCTTCCCCTATGATTGCGGACACATGTGTGTAGGGTGAGTGGTTCACCTTCCCCTACGAGTGATGAGATATGCATAGGATGAGTGGTTCACTTTCTCCTATGGCATATAAGCAGGATGAGCATTTCTAGCATAGAATTGTACGCCTTTGTGTGGTGCAGGAATTTTGGTTTATGAGTTTCCCATGTGAAGAAAGGCAGTGCTTTTTTTGGATTTGTTCATGATTTCTGAACTTGTACAACATGGTGTGTTGTCAACTCTCCCTGTTGTATAAACATGTGGAAAAAATTAGTACTTTCAGAAATCAACCCAAATCTTGAAGTTGTTTGAGTGTTCCTTTGTTTGTTTGAGGCCCCATTGCACACAACATTATGGAGAGAACAAGCCATTAAAGTAGATATTTTGAAAGGTGAATTGATGCCCATTTTTACCAGGTGGAAGCTGGTGGAAAGTAGGAGACACTGTTGAAGATGAAAGTTGGGACGTCACTTTGATATCTACACTGCGACGAATATGGATGCTTATAGCTCCCGATAAGATCATATTATTTGCTGCATTTTCTGCTCTAACAATGTTACCGATGAAATAGGTAACCACACTGTTACCTACTTTTTTTGGGTAGCATAAAAAGCACCTGATTTTGAAAAGTGGTGATGCAGAATCACCTCTTTTTTTTTTAGCACATTTTGACACTCTAATATTTTTATTTATGAAGTATGAATATTTGTTTTAAAATGTTAGTGATTTTCATGCTAATTTTGAAACGTATTGATGCAACATCAACTTTTTTTTTATAGAGCGGTGATTTTCATGCTAATTTTGAAACGTATTGATGCAGCATCAACCTTTTTTTTAGAGTGGTGATTTTCATGTTGGTAATAAAACACAAAACTTAGATAAAAAAAATTATATAAAAACAATATAAAAAATCAATAAAAATGTAAAAAAAACAAAAATATTCGAAAATTATATCAAAAGAAATGACAAAATTTGAAAAAAAAACACATAATTTAAAGAAAAAAACAAAAATTAACCCAAAAAAAAAAAAAACCATCAAAAACATTTTTTTCAAAGTTATTAAAACAATCCATATAATAAAAAAAAAAAATTAAAATAGAAAATTTAAAAATAATTTAAATTACAAAATAAAAATTTAGATAAAAAAAAATAAAATACAAAAAAGAAAAAAATAAATTTCAAAATTTAAATTAAAAAAATAATAATAATAAGAAAACAAAAATACAAATTTTAAAATTAACCAAAAAAAAACAAATTAAAAAAAAAAAAATTTAAAATTGAAAAAGAAAATTAAAATAAAAGAATTATAATAAAAATAACTATCATTAAAAAACGAAAAAAAATGAAAAAAACCACATGCAAATAATTAAAAAACAAATATCCATAATTTTTTTTAAAATGAAACAATTCATAAATTTTCAAAACGAAAAACCAAATAAACTAAAAGATTTAAAAAAAAAATTAAATTAAATTAAAATTTAATAAATTTAATGAATAAATTTTAAATTTTAAAAAATAATTAATCTAAAATATTAAATTTAAAAACAAAATTAAAAAAAAAAAACAAAAGAAAATTAAAACAAATTAAATTTAAAATAAAAAATTTGAATTAAAAAAAAATGATTTTAATTTTTTTGAATTTAAAAAAAAAAAAAATCAAATTAAAAAAAATAAATATTAAAAATAAAAAAAATAAAAAAATAAAAGAAGTTTTTGATCGTGGTGGCGTCGTTAGTTAGCCTCCCGCCTAGGTGGCGGCGGAGGCTGGCCACTAGGCAAGCGGGGGGCTACAACCCCCCGCTCGCCCAGTGGCCGGCCTCTGCCGCCACCTGGGCGGGAGGCCGATTCCAGGAATCGCCCTTCCGCGACAGGAGGCCGATTCCAAGAACCACCCTCGTGCCGCAAGAGGCCAATTCCGGGAATCACCCTCCCACCGCGGGAGGCCGATTCTGGGAATCACCCTCCCGCCGCAGGAGGCCGATTCTAGGAATTTCCCTCCTGTGGCGAGAGGTCAATTCCGGGAATCAGCCTCAGGCCGATTCCGAGAATCGCCCTTTCGCTGATTCCGGGCATCGCCCTCCCGCCGATTCCGAGAATTGCCCTCCTGCGGTGGGAGGCCGATTCCGGGAATCGCTCTCCTGCCACGGGAGGCCGATTCTGGGAATCGCCTTGAGGCCGATTCCAGGAATCGCCCTCTCACGTCCTCAAGCCGATTCTGGGAATCGCCCTGAGGCTGATTCCGGGAATCGCCCTGAGGCTGATTCCGGTAATCGCCCTCCCGCCGCGGGAGGCCAATTCCGGGAAGCGTCGTCCCACGCCGGAATCACCCTCCCGCGTCGAGGGAGGGCAATTCCCGAAATCGGCCTCAGGGCGATTCTCAAAATTGACCTCCCACCGAGGTCGATTCCGGGAATTGCCATCCTGCGCTGGAATCGCCCTCCCGCGTCGAAGGAGGGCAATTCCCGGAATCAGCCTTAGGGCGATTCTCGAAATCGGCCTCCCGACGCGGGAAGGCGATTCCCAGAATCAGCCTCCTGCCATGGGAGGGCGATTCTCGGAATCGGCCTCCCGCCTGGCGGCCGACCTCCGTTGTCACCTGGGCGGGAGGCCGATTGGCGGTGCCACCACAATCAAAAAATTCTTTTTAATTTTTAATTTTTTTAATTTTTAATATATATATATATATTTTTTAATTTGATTTTTAAATTTTTTTTTTTAATTCAAAAATTTTAAAATTATTTTTTTTAATTTAATTTTTATATTTGAAATTTAATTTGTTTTTGTTTTTTTTTTTATTTTTTAATTTTATTATTTTTTTTTTTTTGTAAATTTTGTTAATAATTTTTATTAAATTTTGTATTATTTTTTATTTAATTGATTTTTTTTTAATTTTTTCATATTTTTTTTATTATTAAATTTGATGTTTAGTTTTTTCATTTAATTTTTTAAAATTTAGTAAATTTTATATATTTTTATTTATTTATTTATTTGAATTTAATATTTTTTTTAAATTATTTATTTATTTATTATTATTTTTTTAAGTACATTTTTTTATTTCAATTAAAATTGTGTATTTAAATTTTGTTTTTTATTTTATTTTTTATTTAATATATATATTTTTTAATTTGTTTTTTTCAATTTTTCAATTTTAATTGATTTTTAAAGTTTTTTAACTTTTTATTTTAACAATGTCTTTTTTTTTTTTTCTTTATATTTAAAATTGAATTTTTATTTCAAAATTTATTTGTTTATTCATTTATTTATTAAAATTTAATATTTTTTTTTTAATTTAATTTGTTATTTTAATATTAACATTTTTTTTAATTTAATAAAATCTAATATATATATATTTTTAATTTAAGTTTATATATATATATATATATATATATATATATCTATATATATATATATATATATATATATATATATATATATATATATATATATATATATATTATTTTTTATAATTTAAATTTAATATATTTTTTAAACTCTATTTGTTTTTTTAATATATATTTCTTTAAATTTATTTTTTTATTTTATAATTTAATTTAATTTTTTTTTAATTTAATAAACACTTTCTTTTTCTTTTCTAAATTTAATTTCTATATTTTATTTTTTATAATTTCTTTCTTTTTTTAACTTGTTTTTCTTTTTAATTTAATATTTTTATTTTATTTTTATTTTTATTTTTTTATTTCTATATATTTTGAAATTTTAATATTTTATTTTTTTTTAATTTTTATTTTTTCTTAAATTTTAGGTTTTTTTTAATGTTTGAATTAAAATTTTTATTTTTTTATTCCTATATATTTTTAAATTTTAAGCTTTAAAATGTTTTTATTTTTTAAATTTATTTCTTTTCTTAAATTTTAGGTTTTTTTTAATGTTTGAATTTTAAAAATTAAAAAATGTTATTTCTATTTTTAAAAATGTCAAAAATATGACAATTTTTTTTTTTTTTTTGGTTATTCCAGCATCAACTGGTTTTGTTTTGAGGGTGTTTTTTCAATCATTTTTTCAAGAAACAATTTTTTCAAAAAAAACCAAGTGCGTTCTGGAATACACTTTTTTTGTTTTTGGGGTGTTTTTTCATGTTTTTTGAGTCTTTTAGGGCTAGAGTTCCCGTTTTGAGGTCAGGTTACGTATTTCATTGGTAACAATGTTCTCTAAAAAATTAGTACTGGATATCGGATTTGGCCTTCCTTCCTATTCAGCGATTTCTCGTGCGGGCCACATCTTGATCTGCTCGCGGTCAAGTTTAGCACAGAGAAGTTGAAAAATTTTGGGGTGCCTGCAATTGGGCTTCCACAATAATTCACAACAGCGGCTCTCAGAAGATTCCATGCTTCTTTCTCAGGGTCAACCGCGGGTGACGACGCCGTCAGGACCTCCTACCGATATAGACATAGGTGTTGAAGACTTCTTTGAAAGGTTGTCGGAACCACCACCCTTGCCCGATTATGGATTTCGACGTGACAACAGAGATTTTCAGGAACTATTTAGGAGATTGGAAACAATTGAATCCTCTAAACAGGCACTAATAAGAGAGGTCGATGAACTCATGAACAGAGTAATTGTAATGGAAGGCAAGAATGGTTCACTGAAGTAGTTGTTGAGATACAACAAGGAGCAAGCAGTTCACCACCACCCCTCTAATGACAATCTACACGCTGAACTTCTGGATCTGAAAAACAAACAGGAGGAGATCAAATCTCAACAAATGGCCTTTAAATAAGAAACAGAAACACACATCAGCTCATGGGCACAGGTTTCTAGAGGGAGGGATACCCCCCTCACTCCCCCTCTAGTCACAGTTGAGGAGGTGGTACAATCTAAACTCATGGAAGAATGTACTAGACAAGTGCGAGAATTGAACCTCAAAGTGAGAGGGCTTCCTTTGCCTCTCACATCCTCAGACCACATGGTGGTTGGGACCCTGTTCCTCAATGAAAAACTAGATCTTCAAGATATGACTCTTGATAGAGCTTGGCTTGGGTACGATTCCACTCTCTTTCTCCGATTCAAGTCGGCGGTTGATCGCCTTCAGGCTCTTAGAGCTAAGAGAAAGCTATTCTCACTTCCTAGTAAGATCTTCCTTGATGAAGATCTCACTAAAACACAGGTTGTTGAGCTCAAACGCTCTAGGGAGTTGGTTACAGCAGCACGTCAAGCAGGGAAATGGGCAGTTATAATTAATCTCAAAGCAGTGATTCGGGACACTTTTACACCTGGATGGAAACCCCATTCTGGGTCCTCCAAATGACTGGCTCATTGGGGGAGGCAACAAAGGGCATCCATTTTCGTTAATTGTTGGAATGGGAATGGGTCATTTTGGGCATCGCCAGGTCTATTATATTATTCTCTTCGACTGTCGGATATCTTATTCATCACCGAGATGCATGAGAGCCATGTTCGACCTCTCCCAGACATTACAGGTTACCATAAGTTCTCAACTTGTGGGCAGGAGACGAGGGGTTCTAGTGGTATCAAAGGTTCTGGGGGAGTTGATTGCTTCATCAGAGATTCCTTTCGGAGTAGGATTTCTTTTGTGGTTGCAGATGAGTTTACAAGGTTAATGTGGGTTTAGGTTCGAGCATAGTGTTAAAAATCAGTTGGTTCAAACTGGAAACTGGTCAAACCATTGGCCAGTGGAAACTGGTTGAAAAACCCGGTCAAAAACTGCATATAGCCTAAAAATTTGGTTAATGAGTGCTGACTGGCCGGTTCCATCCTTAACCAACCGGTCAGCACCTAAGTTGCTGTAGGGAGCCATGGACGGCCAACAAGGATGTTTAGGGCTGATTTGGAGGGAAGGGGAGGGTTGTTTCCCTCCAAAAACACCCTCCCCAATCCTTTATAAGCAGGGGCAACCTCTCCTTTGTCTCACACCATCTCATTTGTAGTTTTTGAGTTTGATTGAGAGCTTGGAGATTGTTGAGTGTTTGTTGGAGCAGTGATCTTGGAGGCTTGGAGTTGGAGTTGGAGCTATCTTGGAGACCCTCTCCAATCCTTTATAAGCAAGGGCAACCTCTCATTTGTCTCACACCATCTCATTTGGATATTTTGTGTGTTTAATTGAGAGCTTAGAGAGTGTTGAGTTTTTGCTGGAGTAGTGTAACAACATAGAGTTTGAAGCTTGCTACTTGAGCTAAGTAGTAGCCATCATTCCTCAAAAAGGAAAGGATACTGCATGGGCTCATTGTGATATGATTGATAGAAAAATGATTTGCAAATATTGCCAAAAATCTATTGCAGGAGGGGGTATTTACAGGTTCAAGCAACACTTGGCTGGGATAGGAGGCCATGTAAAGCCATGTGGAGCACCAAATGAAGTAATAGGGCAGAATACCTTCAGAAGTTTGAGACTCAAGTCACTGAACCAATAGAGAAGTTTGTGACTGGAGCAGTTGCAAAGTTTGGCAGTCGAGAGTCGGGAGACTCAAGTTCAACCAACTGAGTTTGAACTTTGATCATGATTAGAAGTTTCAACCTTCAAGTGATAATGTTGATCATTAATTAGAATTTAGTAATATAATATATGTAGATTTGTAGTAGATTGTCACTGTACTATGTAGGCCAATGGCCTCAATGCTCATAGATTGTAGCATTTTTTTTGGACTTTATGGGTCATTTGGAGCCTCATTGCTTATGTCTTTTTTCGATGATATGTATTTCACTTGGTGCCATAATTCCATTTTGATATATTCACCTTTACATGGTATGTAAATGAGAGAAATTTGCATATTTTGTCTCTATTGGCTTGGAATCATGGTTGCAAATCTTAAAAATAGTTGTTTTTATTTAAAAAATAATTATTTATTGTATTTTTTTTAAAACTAGTTCGTTTAGACCTGACCAATACCGGTTAGATTGGTTCCAGTCCGGTTACCGATTCATTAGGTCCACCAGTCCAGTCACCGGTTCCGGTTTTTAATACTATGGGTTTGAGGGGTCTCTCCTCTCCCC
Source organism: Pinus albicaulis (assembly GCA_034641835.2). Classification (NCBI taxonomy): domain Eukaryota; kingdom Viridiplantae; phylum Streptophyta; class Pinopsida; order Pinales; family Pinaceae; genus Pinus; species Pinus albicaulis. Next base: position 537,249,912 of record CM076576.1, on the reverse strand, counting down.
AAGGAAATTTACATTGTTGTTTGTTACTTCCCTCCTACTTCTTCATCATATGTCATTCATAATGGACCTAACAGGGACCCCTTTATCGATTTGTATGTCAACATAGCCCAGTATTCAGTAGTTGGGGAGTTTATTCTTCTAGGTGACTTCAACTCCCACACTAGAGCCCTCCAAATCCCTCTTCACAATCGGTTTGAGGACGTGTAATGCATCCAAGAGATTGATCAAGAGTCAGTGGGATTTCACAAGATGTCTAATGATGCATTGGGGCCCCTTACCGCCTATGGTCGACATCTTTTATACTTGGATGAATTTTAGGAGCTGTGGATTCTTAATGGCCTCCCGCGTTTTCCAAACTCCCACTATTTCACATGTAGGCCTCATGGTAGAGGAGCAAACATTGTTGATTATGTCCTCTCTAGCCAGAACATCCTCCCCTTCATTCATCACTTTTTTGTTTCCCCCATCCCCTTAGCTAACCATGCTCTTCTTTGTTTCTCTCATCGTGCTGACAACCCCCCCATTCTCAGCCCACCTCCCCCCAAGGGCTCACCACGTACTAATTTTTGTTTTGATGAGGGTGAAGTCTTGAAGGAAGTTGATCTACTGAAGATGAATTTGTGAAATTCTCTCTGTGTTGATGATATATTTCTCACAAAGGATGAGAACCTCTTTAGTGTAAGAGGGAGTTGATTGAAAGTGTTACATGAGCTTGATAAAATAATTGTTGAGAATGTGGCATGATGGATTGTGAGCCCATGGCTACTTCCTTGATGAAGAAAAATTTGCAAGAATATGTTGTTGAGCAAAGAAATAGCATTGATAGGTTGTTGGTGTTCGCTTTTTTTCAAAGCTTTGGCTAAAGCTGGACGAATAGGTAGATGTTACTAATAAAAGAAGTATTGAAATCCACCATGAATACCTTTCTTCTTTTGAGTAGGTTGAAGATTATGTAAGAAGCCTAGAATGGCTAAGGATCCCTTTGAGAGGGAACATTGGTTTGATAGCATCATCGGGTTATCGTAAGACCTATGTGATCAAGGAATTTGGTTCTGAGGCTTGCAATCATGAGGTACAAATTTCATCTCTCCTTGAGAGGATATTGATGGTGTACAAATTTCATATCTCCCTAAGAAGAGATTAATTGTGTACAAATTTCATCTCTCCCTAAGAGGAGATTGATGGTGTACTATTTTCATATCTCTTCAGAGGAGATTGATGGTGTACTATGTTAATCTCTCCTAAGAGGAGATTGATGGTGCATTATTTTCATCTCTTCTGAGAGTATATTGATGGTGTATTGTTTTTTTTTCATCTCTCATCTTGTGAGCCCCATGGTGTATGGTGTAATGGTGTAATGGAGATGGTGCATCAAGAGCTCCTCATCTACTACCTTTATATGCTCCAGACATAATGGTTCTGTTGGAAATATTATATTAGACATTTTCTCATCGAGTGACAAGTACTCTTAAGAGGGAAAAGTGGTCAATATGGCCTAAGTTTCCTATCAAGATCAGATACTATATATTTGATCGCACCAACCAAGCCATGAAAGAGGCCAGTGAAATTGAATCATATCATTTTAGAGAGATAAGATTCAGGAAACATGATCCTAAAGATTTGGTTATTAGTCACTGTGTTGCTGTGAACCAAATGTGGTCTTATACTCATGAGAGGGATACTAATGAGGAAATATTCAAGAGACTTATTTATCCATTGAGGTCAAAGAAAAGATAAATCAAGGGCCTCAGAAGAAGGCCGAACAGACCCATGCTTCACCTATTGTCAACCTCCAGGAAGAAGTTGAAAAGCTCTAGAGGGTGTTAGAACAGGTGAAGGAGATGAAAGAAGCATTGGAGAAAGAAGCAGACATACTCTAGAGGAGGATTGAAGAAGAGCAAGCAATGAAGGAGGCAGAAAAACTGAGAAGGAAAACAGAACAAGATGGCTTAGTGAAACAATTGGCTTTGGAAAATGAACAAAGAATCAAGAAGCAGGAAAAAAAAGGAAAAGAGATGAAGAGCTACAGAGGAAAATAGATGAGGAACTCCAAAAGAAGAAGGAATAAGCTATGTGGAAAGATAAAAGGATTGAACACCTTGGTATTCCATCATCTCTGAAGATAAACCCCACTCCTCAGTCTCCAGTTGAAACATGTAAGATTGAAGAGATGGAGAAGGAGAAATTTTTCCCCATGACCATGGCTGACCCAGTAGTAGTATTGAAAACATTCAATTATGAATACAAGAAGAAAAAATTCAGCAGGAGAGTTTCCAAAATGATAAGGTTGGGAGAGCAATTTTCACTGAGGAGGTTCTCATTCATGAAACAACCACTGATCCAGAGATGACTACAAGTGCCAGTATTACCATGGCCCAAGCAACAGGTGATAATGTTGCCATGCTAAAGAGAAAGGTCTATGTTGCTCAGTTGGAACTCAGTGCTGCTAAGAAAAGAATTACAGAGCTAGAATTCCAGCAGCAAGGTGAACTAGACTCAGTTAAAGATTTCAAAGGGAAATCACTTGAGATCCAAGAGGAACTGAGTACGGTTCAGAAATAATTCTACAGGAGCATTCAGGCATAAAAGATAAAACTCCTAAGTTTGATGATTATATAAAGAGGATGGTGCCTGTCAAGGAAGAATTGGAGAATATTCTAAATATGCTAGATGACATCATTCAATGGCAAATACAGTATCCTGATGAGGGGGTAGACATTCTTCAGCTCCATGACTTGGAGAAAATAATCTGTTTTTCTGAAGCTTGTAAATGTCTCGACAGGGCTAGAGCCTTAAAGGAAAAGGCTGAGGAAGCTTTCAAAATTTGCTTCAAGTTTGGACGAGAGGTTGATGCAGTCTTAAATAACTTCAAGTTGCCGATGTTCCAGACAACCTTTGGTCCTGTACCTATGGAGCAGTGCATAGAATAAAAGGAGAGAGTGATAGACAGCTGCAAGCAGGATATCCAGGCATTAAAAGTTATCACCAGGGACAACACAATTTATATGAAGATTTTCAGAATGCAATGCTGATCCAAATTAAAAGGAAGGTGTCTCTGTTTCTAACAAGGTTTGCATAGGTACAAGGCTTGGCAGTAAGCGAATAATGTTGAGTATTTAATCTAGGACCTGGGTTAATCTAACAATTTTTTTCCCCTTTATCTCATATAATTTTATAAAAATAATTTCATATAATTTTATAAAAAAATTGGCCAGATGAGAAGTTTCTATTTCTCTCAAAGCCTAAAAGATATTAATTTTTTTGCAATGTGCTCAAATGGGTTTAAAATTCGTAAGGTCACAACTCCACTAACATTTACAAGCAACCTCATAACATAAATAAGCAAAGAGAGACGGAATTAAAAAAAACCATCATATACATACTTAAGTGTCTTGTCGTAGCTTCCAGTTGCAAGCAAGTTCATTGCTGGAATCCATGAAATTTCCTTAATAGGTGCATCATGCATAGCCACAGTCACTGGCTAGCCCCTAGTCAGCAATGACCACATTTTAGCTTGTTTATCACAGCCAACAGAGAAAATAGCAGTGCCATCATCCTTCCGTGTCGAGCTTCCATGTCGAGCAGAGAACCTGCATACGAAGCATTACATAATAAAAAAACTTAGAAGCACACTCTGAAACTTCAGCAATGGTTCTTGCCATATGTAATACAGCCCTGGTTCCTGCAAGCATATTACAGCTTCTGGATAAAATTCAGAAGAAAAAATAATAGGTACTAGAATTCCAACCACAATCTGAAGCACCTCACTGGTTGGTGATGTGACATTGTTGCTTTTGGCATGCCAGCCCCAGTTTGAAGGAGCTTCCAACATCTAACATGGCAATCTAAGTTCAAAAAATAACAGAAGATCAAAACAAAACACCAGTCAAAATTATTACAATCACTATCCCCAAAATATCAGATGAATGAGAAATTCTTTCAGTAAATGGAGATAGTTGAGAACACGATGAAGCGTAGAAAAATTCCTACATTCACACTTACGGCGGCCTAAATCCCTCCTTTCTGCCTGTTTAAAGGTCTCCGGAAACCATCACTACACAGAATCTCTGAAAGCTTTGTTTTCGCAAAAATGTTTAATGGCCAAAACTGCTGAACCCTCAAATCTCCAGGAACCCTGTGCTCGTGCCTTAGCTTTCCCTCCAAATGATAAGCTGCCAAAGTTCAAATGTTTCACACACCCACCAAAGTTCAAATGTTATAATTTTTTGACATATGTTTTGTCATATTAAAAATAAATACAAGTTGTAAAATTTTATTACTTAAAAATGTTAGAGCATTACTCTATATTTTTTAAGTATATTTTTTTACTCATTAAAAAAATAGCTATTGAGATTAATCTAGGGTAAATAAAGCTAATATGTAGTAATATGTAGTAATAATATATTTTTAAGACATTAGTGAGACTTTAATTGTTTGTAGGACTCTTATTGTGATCTTACCTTATTGTGATCTCATTGTTTGTAGAACTTTTATTGTGATCTTATTATTTGTAGGACAAAGGACTTGAGTCCGCTAAACTCTACAAAGGTGTACATACTCTACCCCTTTAAATTTGAACCTATGACATCTTATAAGGAAGCACATGTTCTTAACCATAAAAAAGTTGACAATTTGCTCCAATATTCAAATATTAGGACCCATGGTCATCCAAATGTAGAAGCTTCTACTAAAAAAAAATCCATAGATAGACCTGAGGTTTGAAGGGGATTTTATTATGAAAAAACATAAATGGAAACATAGAAAAGATATTACAAAGAGTAGAGTAGTAGAACAAAATCCAAATTCTATTAATGGATGAAATAGAAAATAAGTATAAATTGCAAAGTGATAGACACTAAGCGGAATGGAGGTAGCTTCTTTATGAAGAGAGATGTGCCAACTACTCTTAATCAAAAGAAAAAATTACAAGATGTCAAAACTACCTTTGAACATAAAATATGATGTCCTAAGATCCAAAAACTCTAAAATCCAAAACCCTAGCCCTAGGAAATGGCGTGCCAAAAATTACATGGGCCCAAAGAGGCTAATTGATATATCAACTTCATGGGGCTACAATGTTTGCATGCAAACTCCATTTAGGAAATTTGTTGGACCAATACAATCCATATTGTGTGTCTTTAGCCTATGAAAAATGCCAAAAATGCAAGGGAAATGCCCAAAAAAGGCACCAGAAGTTTGAGACCTAAAACATTATAATATAACTACCAAGACGTGGAATAATGTTGAATCAATGTAACAAGTGGGTGGTCACTAGAATTCTATTGAATCAAATTTCCCCCCTTATGAATAAGTGGTCCATTTTGTGTTAAGTTCCTTCATCAAGTGGGGAAATTTTTGTTGAATATGGCTCCTAGTGAGACATGTGCGCCAAAGTAGGAACATGAGGTGCCTATGAGAGGTGGAAAATATGGTTGAAGTAGCTCCACATTAAGTATAAGGTTCAATCCAAAGAAAAGGGAATTTTTTACTAAGCCAGTGGGAGATAACAAAAACACATGTTTTGGGCGGGAGAAATGTTATTTTAACTGGAGGTCTAAAATCTAAAAGAAAAATGAATACTCCCGCCCTCCATTTTTCCAAATATCATTTTAATATCATACCCATTGTTTTTCTTGTGGATGTTGAGCGCACTTTGTGATTCTTTGTAATGTCAATAATTGATTTAAAAGGAAGCTTCAAAAATCAATTCAATTTCATTCTAATAAATTTATTTTAAAAACATTGATGGTGAACCACACAATGAGTGGTTCGAAAAGTGTGTACCTTAAAAAATTTATGTGATTTATCCATAAGAGTTGTAAAAAAAATTAATTAATTAATTATTAAAATAAAATTGAGATAAAATAGTAAATTTAGGAGAGGTTTTTGCAACCCATGGTTTTGCTCATGGTATTCCACCTTGCCAACAAGGGCGAATTAACCCAATCGTAGGTCCCAACTAGACCTATTGCTCTCGTTTGGAATGGCAAATCCCAATGGGTTTTAAGGATTATTATAAGGGTTAGGGGCATAATTAGTTAGTGGTTAAGGGGTTAAGGATTAGGGGCTTAGGGCTTAGGGGAATAGGGGCTTAGGGGTTAGAGGTTTATGGTTTAGAGGTTAGGGGAATAATGAGATAGTGGTTAAGGGGTTAGGGATTGGGGGCTTAGGGGTTAAGGGGTTAGGGATTGAGGGGTTAGGGGTTAGGGGATTTAGGAGCATTTATGGGTTAGGGGGATAATGAGTTAGTTGTTAAATGGGTTAGGGGTTAAGGGAATATTATGCATTTAGAGGCTAAGGGGTTAATATTATGCATTTAGAGGTTTATGGTTTAGGGGTTTAAATGGGTTGGGGGTTTACTAGGGGTTTAGGGGGTTAAATGGGTTAGCGGTTAAGGGTTTAGGGGTTAGGGGTTAAGGGTTTAGAGGTTTATGGTTTAGGGGTTAAATGGATTAGGGGTTTAGAGGTTTAGGGGGTTAAATGGGTTAGGGGTTGGTTTTAGTGTTTAAGGGGTTACGGGTTAAGATGATAGTTTCATTGGTCTCTGTTTGTGCACAATAGTTTCTTATTCTTTGCGTCTCAATGTAACACTTTTGCAAGTATTGTTGCTTGTTGCCATGTCTTATTTATTTATTAATTTATAGTATTTGTTAGCCATTGCTTTACATTTATTGATGAGATTGTCTATTGTAATCAAACCAAATGTATGTTCAATCTCTAGTTTCAAACTCAGCGACAGTGTTGTCACAAAATTTAAGTCCAGAGAATGGCCATCTAATGAAGTCTTAATAACCATACTGCACCTCATGACTACTCCAAAAAATCTTAAGTTCGAGTGTCCCACATTCATGAGAAATTTGGCTCTTATACTCTTTCTCCACCTGACTGTGTCCTGGAAATACCCTTGTTTATTGCAAAAACATCCTAATGTTGTCGACCTTGTCCCTTAACAGACCAAGGAAACATATGTGACTGAGAGGAATGGAAAGCACTACAAAGTTGAAGAGAGTACAAAATACTAATATGGTTTAAAGGATAAGCTTGAAGAACATAGAGTGTTGAAACAACTAAAAGTTGTCCCAAACAAATAGTTGATAATGCGAAACCTTCTTCTGTACCAGTCAAGCAAGACTACATTCATGTGAGAGCAAGAAGAGGCCAAGCGACTGATAGTCATAGCCTGGAAGATAGGGTATGGTCCCCCCTTTTTGATGAAATATTTGATCTACAATTTTGTCTATCGAAAATTAACCATTTTAACCTTTCCAACAAGGCGGAATTAACCCAATTGTAGGTCCCAATATGTCATGATATATATTAACTCTAGATATATATAAGAAGGAATAATAAAGACATAGATTGATAGAGGTGGCGAGACAAGGGGAGTCACTAGGGAGAGATGGAGATAAACTGAAGGAGAGGGGAGAGAAGGAATCGAGAGATAGAGAGAGAGGGAGAGGAGTGAGATAGGTAGAGAAGGGTAAGAGAGGGAGATAGTGACACAAATTAGATGGAAGGGGGGCAGAAAGAAGGGTAGAGGGAGGGATATAGTGAGAGGATTGGAGGGTAGAGAGAGAGAGAGAGAGAGAGAGCGAGGTAGGAGAGAAAGGGAGAGAGAAGAAGGACAAGAGAGAGGACTTAAGAGAGAGGAACCAGTATCATAGAAGAAAGAATATGTGACCAAATTACTCTATATGGAGATGGGAGATAGGGGTACCCTACCTACCTACTAAATGTCTAAACCAAATGTGGTTTAAACGTCTGTAATGGTGGTCGATTATACGAGGAGAGGATTTTATGAGGAGGCACTGGATTTTTAATGTGATGGTCTACGCAAATAGCTTGTAAGGCCCATTCATCAGGGTATTTGATGAAATGAAATGATTATCGATGATCACCAACTAATGGTACCTGCAGATATTTACTCTAACAATTCTACAGTTTTACTGTGCCAACAATTATACAACATTTCAACCTCATGAATTAGTCTCCTCTGTTCTCTTAGCTGATTCTATAAGCACTTATTGTTGTTGTCAAATCTTTTACTCTCTAGTCCCATTGAGCTATTTCAGTTATTTGTGGACATTGATCTATTTTCATTTCATTTCTTCAATTTTTCTGACTGTTATGCATTTCCTTTGGCCAATGCCTTCTTTCTTACCTATGTTTTTTCTGCTAGGGGCAGCAGGACCCATGCAGACCAACTAGAGCCTAGCAGGGGTAGCAGGAACCACACAACACTAACGCAGGCCCGGTTAGGGTAGCGCAGGGGCAGTGTAAGCTCTTCAGGTGTGACACAGGCCCTTATGGAGCAACACAAAGGCCGACGCAGGCCAGTTAGGCTGATGTAAAGGGATTCAGAGCAGTGTATTATTGTCATTTTTATTTCTCTATTGGGTGAACCAATTTTGGTGCCCAGGATTGTTGTACTTATATTTTACATAATAATGAAAAACCTCGAGAGCTAGCTACACTGGTTTTCCCACATTGGGTTTTTTCCGGGGATAGTTGTCCAAAAAATCCATGTGTCACTTTGTCTATGAGCATGATATTCAGTATTTGATCTGTATGTGTAGGTTTCTAGTTGTATTTAATATTTACTTCGCTAAGTTATTGAATATTTCAGAAATTAACTTGTAACTTAATTCAAGTAGGAGAGGTAAATCAAGATACTGCAATAGGGTTTCTTACATTAAGAAATTTTCACATTCCTTATGTCTAGCCCCATTAGGTCACCTAGGGCAACAATTTCCCAGGAATCTAGCTAGAGGAAAAATTTTATCTCCTAGAGGCAGCCATGGAAAATTTTAGGGGCTAATATTCGCAGTTGGGCTAATTTTCCATGGTTTTTCCAAAAAACATATTCGCCAATTTCCATTTTTTTACAAAAATGATTCGCCCAAATTTTACAATATAAAATTATTTTACGTTCAAAATTGCCAACATTATATAGACAATATATATAATATCATTATAAATGTGATAATTTTACAAATACATCAACAAAAAATTGATAGTTTGCATATTAGGGACGAGTGATATTCGCCAATTTTTTAAACTTTAAGATAATTTTCCATCCTTAAAATTTTCCCTGGAGGCAACTGCGTTGTTGGGTGCCCTCACTCTCCTAAAAAATTGGGCCAATTCTGACAATGGAATCTCCGGATACCTCAAGCCCTAGCTCTAGAATCAAGTTTTGCCTAGGTATTCCCAAGGATAGAACCTAGTAGGATCAATTTGACGTATCGAAGTAAAAGCACTTGTCTGATCCTTTCCCATCACCTTGTACAGGATAGGAACATCATTGATTGCTAAATTCCATCCTCGAACCTGAGCTGGGTCCACCTGGCCCCATGTGGTCCCATTTGGTGTTAAAGGCCTTTCATCAAGGACCATTTGGGAATCCAAGTTCCCAAAGGATTTTAGGGATCAAGAACTTCCTTCATAAGTCTTATTCTTCTCTCTCAACCCTTTGATCCCCCTCCTCTCTCCCTAGAATATAATTCCCTTGCTTAAAAGGAAAGCAAGTCCCACTCTTTATTTTATCTTAGGGAAATGGTTTCGAGGGTCACTTCCCACCTATTCATTTACCTATACTCTACAAGTGACTTCCTAAACTACCGGGACTCCACCCATTAGTGAAATTTTGTGAAGAGCAAGGAGCTTACCTGTGGTGACAATGGGCTAAGCCTCCATCGTTTCCCTTGTCCTAGCAGTTGCCCTCTTAGGAACCCCTTTTAGATCTACTACTAGTTTTAGTGGTAACAAGTTGTTCACAATTCCATTTGTGAAAAACTCTTTGGTATGCCCACTTTTTCCATACTACAGCTCCAAGATGAGAAGTCTAGGGCTATGGAGGCTTTCCTTCTTCTCACTGAATCAATCCTCTACAATATAGTGAACCAGGGCTAGTTGGTTGGCTCACTTAACTGTTACTTTAGTCCTTCAAAATCTGCACATCCTTAGGCCCTACACCTTCTTCCCTTCTACCAATTTTGTTGTCCTTCACCAGAACAAGAGTCAGGGCTCTTCTTTGACAGTAACCTAACAACCCTCCAATTATACTTGGCCTACCATCAATCTGCCCAACCACAGTCAATTATTTTTACTGATCTAGGGCCCACAATATTGTCTTCATATAGGGCTCTTCAAATCTGCCACCTAACAATGGTTTGAGACCTCTCAAGATCATTGTTCTTGTGTATTGATAATTTTATCTTTTTTGTCCAATCTATGAACAAATATGAACTACTCCTCTTATCATACTACTAACAATCTGTAGATGAATGAACTAGGGTCACAAATCAGCCACTAGCAGTCCATTTACTAATTTTTTATAGGTTTCTTCAGATATTTGTCTAAAACTCTTTGGAAATTCCACCAAAATCAACTCCTTTTCATGTCAATCCATTCTTCATATGGCACATTTCTTCTACATGCTCAATCTTCTACTTAGGTTGCACCCTCCTTTGGATCTCTTGTCTCCACACATACTGAATCTGCAAACCATCTTCTAGATCTTCGGTCTTTATTGCAGAAATAAACCTCGCTCTAAGGGTCACAAACCATCTTCTTCTATGAAAATTTTTCACAGTCTTAAGGTCATACCTTATGAACTAAACATGCTAGGAAATTTTCCTAACTAGGGAATTATATTTATGTACTTCTAATTGTTGTAGAACAAACCCTACCCACACATAGAAAAAGCATGACTCTTGCCTCCATAAGAGACTCGACCTAGCTCATATGGATCCATAGATTCTAGGCATTTATTTGACTGAATCTTGACATGAACTTTAGATCTCAATGTCGACCCTCAAACTAGGGTTAACTCAGTCAATATTATGCCTGCGTCGACTTCTGTTATGGCTATAAATTACAGTGCAAACCCTCCTCCATTTATGTTGGTCTTTATCAAAGACCTTGCGGCCTACTAACCACCACAAGGCAAGATGGTATCAACCCTCTCTTCTATTTCATGTAGAAAATCTAACCAACGGGATTCAATCTGATCTTGTAATCATGTACTAAAACAAGATACTGAATCCTTCCTACAATTTGTGGAAACAAAACACAATCGCACAACCACATATAAGTAAGAGAAACAAGTTATCAATAACACAACACAAGATGTATCTGGGGAAGCAACTTCTCAAAACCCTATATCTATATTTTTTATTAAGTCAAGGAATCATGAAACAATGCAATGCTTAATCTCTCGAGATTCTCCAGCACTCTGCCAATTGTCTCCTGCTGATCTAGGAAAAATCGGTCTAGTACTTATCCAATGCTCAACCTTCCTTCAGCCTGCCTTCCTCATGCCATTCCTATGGAATTATATCCATATTAATTAGGAAAATCAACCTTCCTTGATTTCGCAATCCATCATGGCATCCCAATGACTTTATAATTACACATGTGAAATTTTCTATAAATACAATTGATAGTTATGTTCCTCTCAATTGTGTTACAATAAGGATCAAGGGTATTTTTATTATTTAAAATAAGATAAAACCCTAAACAACCAAAACCCTATCCTGAGGAGATGTAACACCAAGAGTTTATGGGCCCCGTTGGGGCTAGTTGGGCAGCCAACTTCTCGGGGTCGTAACTTGGTCATATGATCTTCATTTGACGCACATGGTACCTCGTTAGAAAGATCTCTCTGATGACTACAATTGCTAATACAATTTCTATGAAATTCCGAAACCTTTCATGCCCAAAAAACATCGTTTCGGGCCTCAAAACGACTTCAAAAGTTTAGGACCCAAAAAACTGACAAAAATAGTAAATTGTGCTATAATTAAGGAAACTAAAAAACTGAAAGAGACAATGGAGAGGGCCTAAGTGGAATAGGCGGGTGGCCACGAATATCCACCTCGATCACCTTAAATCAAATTTCTTGAGCTAACTCAATCATCATGACTTAGTTAATTGACACAAGTTGTTATGAGATGAAATTAAAATTTATTGTCCAAATTATTTAAGGGAAAAATAAATTAGACACCTCACATTCCTCACTCATGGTACATAGAAATTCCCCACCAGTGTGCGTGCATTTTTTTTTTCCTTTCTAGTCACCAATTTCACTGTTTCTTGTTGCAAATTTCAACACTCCCTCTCAAAAAGAAAGGAATGCAATCTATCCCCATCCAGTACCTTTGGAATGTTCTGCATGCTACACTTCTCTAGTGTTGTTTGCACCTGCAAATCCTAAAAGTGAATAGCCTCTGAACAACTGAACCAGTATAATGCATCTGTCATCAAAGTCTTCTGACTGCTGCTAGCTATTGCACATGTCTAGTACTGGATTCTCTACACTGCTACTGACATCTGCATCTGTGCCCTTTGAACTGTTGCTAACTCTATTTGTGCTCCAGTATTTGACATTTGTCACTCTGATTTTTTTCTTGCTAACATATGACTACATCAATCCAACTGATCCTTCCTACTACTGATGTACTGTGGGCTCCTCGTAACCAGGTTCGATCCATGAGACACACCATCTCAATGGACCTTGCCCAAATTTCTTATCTTGGGATTATGTCTACACATAACCCCACGTTACACCTCAAGGTATGGTTGCTCCCTCTTCCCATCTGGCTCGAAATTTCCCCCTCATGGAGGTCTCTTCTTGAGTGGATGCTTCCACTCGGTCTCCTCTCTACTTTTCCAACTGTGGCAGCTACTCCACAACCTTCTGAGACTGCTTCTCATGAGGATGCATGTTGAGAGGTAATTTACGCTCCTTCTAAACCACCAAGTCTCTAACTTTTGCCTTTCTCCTCAAATATTTGCATGCATATGGTACCTCAAGTGCAAATAGGTTTTTGACTCGCGCATAGTGTAATTATCCTAAATTTACAAAAATTTTCTAAAAAAGAGTTGATTTTAAATCGATGATATCTCCCTCATTCGAGCTCCAATTTGACCAATTTTTTTTTTTCCATTTGGGTAGATTTTTGCAAGGAATCCAAATATTCTATTTGTTTTAAAAAATTTTACACCAAAATCTTCAGATATTCTCTACAAAATAGCCGCCCAAAAAATTCTTGCTATGATACCATGTATAAAATCTAACCAACGAGATTCAATTTGATCTTGTAATCTTCTAAAAAAGATACTGAATCCTTCCTACAATTTACAAAAACAAAACACGATCGCAAAATCACATATAAGTAAGAGAAATAAATTATCAATCACACAACAACATGATGTATTTGGGGAAAGAAACTAATCAAGACCCCTCTATCTTTATTGTGTACTAAGTCAAGGAATCATGAAATAATACAATGCTTAACTCTCATGATATTCTCTAGCACTCTGTCAATTGTCTCCCGTTGATCTCGGCAAACTCGATCTAGTACTTAGCCAATTCTCATCCTTACTTCAACTTGCCTTTCTCATGTAATTCCTAGGGAATTAACTCCTTATTAATTAGGAAAATTAGTCTTCCTTGATTTCACAATCCATCATGGCATCCCAATGAATTTATAATTGCACATGGGAAATTTTCTTTGAATACAACTGATAGTTATGTTCCCTTTAAACTCTGTCTCAACTGGGTATTCCTCGAAACTAACATGCATGCAACTATTAATAGTGAATTATTAGTTATCTAATTGATCACTCATTGTGAATTAAATCTAATTTAATTCACTGGACCTCTCACTAGATCATCACTTAATTAGAACTAGTTAAACTGATTTTAACTCATTTAATTGAGTTAATTACACTTGCACCCCACTAATGCATCAACTGCAACTAGACCCTAAAAATATTAGAATCCCTCTAGATGCCTCATATTAGACCCTCAAATTGAATTTCTTGAGCTAACTCAGTCATCATGACTTAATTAACTGACATAAGTTGTTATGAGATGAAATTACAATTTATTGTCCAATTTATTTAAGGGAAAAATAAATTAGACGCCCCACATTCCTCACTCCTGGTGCATCAAAATTCCTCACCAGTGTGGGTGCATTTTTTTTTGTCCTTTCTGGTTTCCAATCTCACTGTTTCTTGTTGCAAATTTCAACATTTCAAAATTTGATGTGGCCTTCACACAAAGACACCATTGAAATCACATGCCCATATTCTCATGAGAAACCTCTCTTAAGCTTGATCTGCTAGAAGAGAACCAACAATATGCCATCCTACTTCCTAGCGCAAACTGACCATTAAGGTATGCAACATTCTTATGAACCCTCACATGATGATCTTGCTCTTGGAGGATGATCATGACCTCCCTTTAACAACCCTTACTCGGCCCTCATACTCGACCTACTTTAGGACTACATCTCTCTTCACCCCCTTGATGTGCCAGATAGTGGGAATACATGTCAAACATGCTAATATGTGCCAAGTGATAAGGCATGCCAAGATGTGCAAGGGTGTGGCAATGCATGTCAGGGCTTGTCAAGACAAGAAAAGGGAGAAAAAATTTAAACTACAAGGAAATGAACACATAAGAGGGTTAATAAGTCATCAATTTAGCTTTTCCAAGAGAGGCATGCTAGGCACACTAACACCAGGAAGAAATAGGTGCCAAGTGCAAAGTCTTAGTGCATTCTTAGTGCCAAGTATTCCTTTGTTGCTTCTCATCTAATTTCCAACAATTGATCATCACAAATAAATTTAATATTAAACCATGCTAAATCATACCAAGGCATCTCAACATATTCCATACATGCTAAGGCTTTCCAAGCGCCAACACGTGCTAGAGAGTGATAATGCATGTTTATGAGTGTTAAGGAGTACTAGGAAAAAACATTAAGGGAGCACTAGGTAAAAATTCATGGAAGTTAATAAATACAAGGAACATGTACTGCCAGATACTAATGTTAATGGTGAGTGTTAGTTGTCATGCCAAGGAGGGAGTGACAAGGTATGATAAGCATTAGTAAGGCATGCTAGGGAATATTAAGGCATGTCAATAATTCCCAAAGTGTGCTTGGGGGTTCCAAGGTGTGCTAATTATATCATGTGCCAATTAATAGTGCCAATATATGCCAATACATGCTAGGTGCTAAGGATGTGGCGCAGGGTGCCAAGGTATGTCAGTATGTGTCAAGGTGATGCAGGGGCATTGGATTTTTGCCAACAATGTGAAAGATTGTTCACATGTTGTGGCTAGATAGGTTCAAAAAATTCATTTACTGATGGGTGAAAGTTAGTTTTTCTACGAGGGTTGGATCCCTCAACAATTTGTTAAAATCTATTCTGTAATAGATAGGCTTGAACTAGTATTTAGGGGAGGTTGAACAATTTCGATTTGTTTGAGCTTATTTAGGTTTAGTTGATGAAATCTAGGAAGATATGTTGTAATTAGGAGTTTTTTTTTAACTAGAATAATCCGATCCTCAGAAGGAGGTTGGTTGCATTGTAAAAAAACTATAAAATGTAACCTCTGGAATAGAGGAATTCGGAGCTGGCCGTGGAAGAATTGATTGTGAGAATTTGATCTCTGTTTTGAATAAAATTACAGAGTTTATTTATTTGGGTTACTTGGAAATTTCCAGGAGGTTCATCTCCTTTCTAAAATCCAATTAAATTCATGTTCTCTGTGTATAAATTGAGTGTATTAAGCTCTGTATAAAAGACTGGGTGAATTCGAATAAGTTCTGGTTTTCTTTGTTTGTGATCAGAATCGAGAATTTGAAGAGATTCAGGGTTTTAATTGAAGATCGGAAATGATCATAGGTCTCTGTTTATTGAGTTATACAATGAAAGAATATTTTTATGCAAAATTTAATTTGAACGAAGAAAAGGTGAAAAATCGTGTTTAAGCACGATTTAAACCAAATCTTTGAGGTTAAGTGGTTTTGGAGAAACCACTTACAATGTTGTCGCACTGCTTTTGGATGGTGGGCAGTTTTATTCATTTGGAATGAGATCCAATCATAACATGACATGTCACCGGTGAAATACCACCCATTTCGCATAAATTTTTGTTGATAAAGTTCTAGGGTTGTTTGAACGCGATTGTCGTTCGATCTTAGGCGCTGGAGATCCTACGGTATTCGCATTGAGAGTTACATGGGGAATAACACAAAGGTATGGAACCGATGTTTATTCCATTAGACTTTTATTAAGATTTTTTAAGTTCGAATCCATTTCGAAGGTGTTTAAATTTTGATTCCAAAGGGTTCTAAATTTTAATATTTCCGAAGGTCTTAAAGCACTGTTTGAAAAGTAAAAATATTTACTTCTGAAGGGTCTTAACATTAGCTTGAAGTGAGTTGAATGATTCCAAAAGATTTGTAATATTGTTTACATAGGATTGGTATTATTTAAAGAGGATATTTTAATGTCCATATCATTTATCAAATTTCATAAATTTGATGAATGAAACCAATCATAAGGAATAAGATCAAACTCCTCCGGAGTTAGAAACAATTGTAAGCAAGTTTGAAAGGCTCTCCTTAACGCCTGCACCCACACTGCCATCACAAGGCAACAAAAGGAAGAACTAATAAGAGGGTTAATAATTCAGGACTTTATCTTTTTGAAAAGGGGCATGCTAGGCACACTAATATAGGTCCTAATACATGCCAAGTGGCATTGTGTGCCAAGTGTTAATGTATGTCAATGCATTCAACCAAGGTGTTCTAGGGCATGCTAGGGACTATATGCAACATGCCAACACATGCTAGGATAGTTCCATGTTGTGCTAGTGCATGCCACCATGTGCTTGGGTGTCAGAGTCGTCACAACATGTTATAGGTACAAAGATGTTCCAAGAAATGTTGGGTGCTAAGAAATGTTAGTGTGTGCCAAATCATTAATTTAAGGTGTGCCCAGATTGTTGAGGATTGTTAGGTCTTTCTCATTAATAGAATTTTCAGAGCTCGATTATGTATTAAGTAATATATTTCCTACACACAATAGTGGAACTTTATCTAAATGGAATTTTATAGATAAAAAACTTAATAGATATGAATCATGTGTTGACTCATAGGAAATCTCTATTCGAATAGTCATTACTTGAGGGAAATGATACACGCTTAATACTTCTTAAAAAATTGACTAACCCTAACCACTATGGCCTTGGACATATTATAAAAAACTCTCCATAATAATGGTATTAAATCGTTATCTTTTGACAAAAAATATATTAACAGGAACATAGCATCATCAAAAACTCATTGGAATGATCAATGATGATGGAAATTTTTTGATCATCACCAAAAGTAACAAAAAGATCATTGGTGACGGTCATTAAAAGTTCATCACTAGAAGTGTCACCAAAGAGAGAATTAGTGATGGGCCTTTAACGACCCTCACCAAAAGTGAAATGTCTTTGGTGACGAACCATAAAGGACCATCACTATATACACTTATAGTGACGGTTTTTGGTGATCAATGATGACCAACATTTTTTGACCGTCACCAAAAGTAACAAAAAGAGCATTGGTGAGGGTCATTAAAAGTTCGTCACTAGAAGTATCACCAAAGAGAGAATTATTGATGGGCCTTTAACGACCCTCACCAAAAGTGTCATTGAAAATGTCTTTGTTGATGGACCATAAAGGACCATCATTATATACACTTACAGTGATGGTTTTTTAATGACCGTCACCATATGTGACATTGGTGACAGACCTTAAAGGTCCGTCACAAGCATGACCCTCACCAAAGTGCTTTTTTCTTGTAGTGATTCTTAGTATATTTCAATGATTTTATGTCCTATCATTTGAATTTCTTTTCTTCCATAGTTTAAGTGCTTATTACTCATAATTCATGACTGATCATGATCTGACTTCATTTAATTATTTATCTATGGTGAAATCCCTTTCAGTAGTTTTTCTTTCAATACCTTGATGTCTCATTACTCAAAATTCGTGTGCTACATGCTCTGACTTCCTTTGAACTTCAAGTTCTTGGGATTTTCTTGAATGTGTTATTCTTTCATTGAATTATATACAAGCCTCAGCTTCCACAAGGAAAGCCTTTGTCATCTTTATCCATATCATTGATTCCATAGCCTAATGGTAGCAAGCATTCATCTTCTCAACCTGAACCAAAAAAAAAAAAATATAGTTACCCATCTATATATATCCCATATCACTAACCCTTGAGAGAGCCCTCTCAGGCTGAGGAGGCTAAGCCTTAGCTAAAATATTGGTTTGAAAGAGTTACTCAGAGTCTACTTGATGAGCAGCCTATCAGGGTCAGATTTTGTGATAACATTTTGGTGCATCTGCCAGGAGCTTGAATATTATTCATTCCCGAAA
The DNA here is from genome assembly GCA_034641835.2 of Pinus albicaulis. NCBI lineage: Eukaryota > Viridiplantae > Streptophyta > Pinopsida > Pinales > Pinaceae > Pinus > Pinus albicaulis. The sequence goes on along the minus strand of CM076576.1, from coordinate 537,231,676 downwards.
TCAAGAAGCTAAACTTCTGAAGGTAGCAGGAGCTCAGGAAAATTTTCGAGGCTGCATCTACCTTGGTGACTCCACACATCAAATAAAAAATTCGAAGGTGACTCCACTGCTTGAAGATTAGTAGCTTGATGAAGTTTCAAGATGAGTTCCATTTCAAGAATGAATGTCAGGTATGCCCATATGAATCGGTCTCATATCCTTGGTTTTCCAAATCCTATGCCAAAGGTTGAATGGTTAGATGATCTTCCAATATTCAAAGATGAAAAGAAAGACAATGCTGCTCTTCATTTGGTTAGGTTCCATATGCATGTACACAGTCTTAAGGTTTAGTTTCCTAAAGATTGTCTCATGAAGATGTTTAATACCACTTTAGAAGGAAAAGAATGGTCTTGGTATAAAGGTTTGGCAAATGGTTTATTATATTCTCTTGCTAATTTCCATGATGTATTTTATGAGATTTATAAAGAGTACCATCCCTCCTTATTTCTGGTCAAATATTGTTGTAAACATTCTATGAGTTTTATTCAATATTTGGAATATTTTTATGATGATGATGAATTCATGGATGAAGAAATTTTAGAGGCTCTTCATAACAATACATTTCAACACCAAGAAGAAATGATAACATCCCATAAAATGCAACATGAAAATCAGCAGGGGTTTACTTATGAAAGCCATGTTACATCCTTTGAGATTGATGTAAAGATGCAGCAAACTTGCTAGTATTTTGATCATAAAGAGAATGAAAATCATTGCAAACAACAAGAAGAAATACTGGAAGATAGCTTTTATAACCCTCAAGAAGAGGAAAAGGTTGATTTTTTATGTCATACTTTGCAGCAGCTTACATCAAAGAATGATCATAATAATGAAGAAAATTACATTGTTTATGGGAATCATTCAGAAAAGCAGTTGGATAGCATATAAAAGGAATCTTGTGTAGCTGAGAATCAGTTGTCTAAAGATATAGAATGTTATGATGATCATCAAACTAACCATGTCTTCTTTGACCCTATAGTTGAATACATGGCGAAGCTTCGCACACTAGTATTTCATTTTCATTTGCATTATGAAGATCAGATACATTATAAATTGCTTTGGCCATCTCACTATCATGGTTATTTTGAGGTTGAAATTAGTCAAGAGCCTCATATATCAAAAAATACAATTGACTGGCTTCATTGGAATTTTCATGTTCCTTGAGCTACAAATGGAGATTGCAACTGCTAGGGTAGGTAGGAGTATGTGAAAATAACCTCAAGGTTGACTGAGCATTTTTTTTAGTAAGTAGAGTTTGAGTGCTTCTTGCAGAGATCATCAAACTTGAGCTCGAGGTGAAGGCCATAAAAGTTTGAAGCAGATTGGGCAGAATTTTAGAGTTTTATTTTAAAGGATGGATAGCAGCACTGGAGCTACTGTTTCTTAGTGTACCACAGGGGCACACTATCCCAAGTGGATCCACTGTTATCACCCTAAAATTTTCAAAACATCATTGTGTTAAATATTCTTTTGGTCATGATTTCAAGGAGGTATTAGATAGTTTTTGATTCAATTCATGATTGAAAGGGTAAGTAATAGGCTTAGAGTCTCAAAAGTGTCATTTTCATATCCAAATAAATTTTGACAACCTTATTCCATGGTTTAAAGGTCTCATATTTTTTTTAGAAGTCATATCTTAAACCCTTCGAAATATTTTTTGAAATTAGGCACGAAACCACACTTTCACAGTGCAACAAGTGTAAAAAACCATTTTTGTGCTACGAAAGTGTTGCTACTTTCGTAGCACGCTACGAAACTGCTGAAGTGGCCTTTTTCATCAAAAAACTCTATTTTCTAGTTTTAGTAGTAAATGTCCAAGAAGGTTTATGGGAAACTGAAAATGAATTTTTGAAAATTGAAAGAGGTTTTTCTTCCTAACATACCTAACTACAAAAACCTATCTCACGTTTCTCACAAGTGTTACCAATTGGGATATGCAAGGTTTTCTTTGAAGCCATATGTTCAGAAGTCAAAATTTTCTAGTTTTACACATGTTGTTCAAAGACAGTTTATGGGCAGTAGGAGAGGTATTGCAAATAAACAAGAGATGTTTTTGTTCAAAATAGACTTTTCTCCAAAAGCCTCCTTCAGTTTCTTAAAATAAATTTTGGATGAGGAGATACAAGCTCTGTCTCAACACCTATGTTTTAGGTAAAAACAGTAAAACAGGGAAATGGAACAAGTGCAGAAAATGATAAATCTTAAATCAGTTTGTCATTAAGAAGAAGAAAATTTTTGAGGTAAAACACTTTTAAAGTCAATTTTTTATGCTTTTTCATGTCAACATCAATCCTTGAAGAATGTTAAATATCCTCAAACTGTAAATTTTTGAAAAACTGTGTTAAAGGGAGCATACATAGCAGTTTCGTAGCACGCTACGAAACTACTGAAGATGAGTTTTTGAAATTTTTCATATGTATTTTGAAGGTAAGGATTTTTGGGTTTCATGTTTTGTTGCTGCTGGTGGAAAGATGAGGATCAGAGATGAAGAATCAAATTTTAAAGCAAAAGAAAGAATGGTTAAAAGAAGTGTTTTATAGTGATATAAAAATTGTGCTATGAAAACAAGCTATTTGTGTAGCGCAGTGATATCTTATCTCCTTTTACACTTTTTCAAATATTTATTTTTGCACAGGTGGAAGATTGAATTTTCAATGGTTTATTAGCACATGTGACACATATAAAACAATCATCAATGTTAACAAGCTGCTTGAAGATAAACATGGAAGATAAGGGCTAAAAAACAGGAAATCTGTCTCCTGATTTTTAGGGCAGTTTTTGTCATGATCAATATGATTACCTCAAAGGTGGAAGCATCATAAAAATTCGACTTCATGGGATTGCAGATGGAAAAATATGTAATAATTATTAGATAAGGTTGTTCGGAGCATATTTAAAGAGGTTTAGCCCTATTTGTAATAGGACTCTGTTTTAGGTTTGCAACTATCTTATGTAATAAATACCATGTTATATGGTTAGGATAGGTGTCATAGGTAGGAATTCGAGGTGTGTAGTGGATGATAAGCTTATCCTATATTTTAAATCATCTATAAATGATCAAGGGGTCGAATTAGCAAGGGGTTGGAGACTTTTTGGCAAAACTGGTGCATAATGTAAAAAGACTGTTTCAGCTAATGCAGAGAACTTCTATTTGACCAAATTGAGATTTAGAAGGGGTGTTTAGTGTTTTCCTACTCTATCAGTACTTCTTATATATCTTATTTGCAGTGGTGTTCATATATATTACTTAGAACTCATATTCAAGATTCTCTGACTTCCTTTATAAACAGACTGACTGTGTTTTTACATGTTTCAAGTGTGTGTCTTATGACTAAAAACCCTGATATGCCTCAACTTCCATGTCAATTAAATTCACTGATTTTCTGAGACTACTTTGACTCCATAATTCCCAATGTATACATGCTGATGTTAGCTTCAACCTACAGGTTGGAAAATGTTATCTAAGCATATCACTTTGTAAAGCTTTGGATTGACTAATATATATAGTAACAATACCACTTTCCTTTCACCTGAGATTCTTAGTGTATTTCAATGAGTTTATGTCCTATCATTTGAAATGTTTTTCTGCCATAGTTTAAGTGCTTATTACTCAGAATTCATGACTAATCATGCTTTGACTTCCTTTAAGTATTTAGCTATGGTTAAATTCCTTTCAGTAGTTTTTCTTTCAATACCTTGATGTATCATTACTCATAATTTGTGTGCTACATGATTTGACTTCCTTTGAACCTCAAGTTATTGGGATTTTCCTGAATTTGTTATTATTTCATTGAATTATATACAAGCCTCAGCTTCCATAAGGAAAGCCTTTGTCATATTTATCGCTATCACTGACTCCATAGCCCAATGGTAGCAAGTATTCATCTTCTCAACCTGAACCAAAACGAAAATCATAGAGTTAGCCATCTATATATATCCCATATCATTAACCCTTGAGAGAGCCCTCTCAGGCTGAGGAGGCTAAGCCTCAGCTAAAATATTGGTTTGAAAGAGTTACTCAGATATTACTTGATGAGCAGCCTATCAGGGTTATATTTTGTCATAACACCACACATGTCCTTTGGACTTTCATTTAAAATACATTTCTGAAAAATATTTTACATCATCGTCCACAATTGTGTGGCATGTAACCACTCATGACTTCTATCATGGACTTCTTGATGATGTTGAAATTTCAATCCATTTTTGTTGATGAGTGTTGAGTGTCTTCATAAGGATGCTTTCCTTTTCACCTCTAGATGGATTGGTCATAAGGATTCTTCAATGATCTCAAGTCTTGAATAGTGGTCTCAAACTAATGTACCTTTTCTTTCTCTTAATTGATCATCTTGCGTACTCAGTTACAAGAATTCATTCCATCATTCTTCCATCCTTCATATCCTTCTTCATCATCTTTTCATGACATAATAGGGTACTTGTTCCTAAAATTCATTCATGAAAAGATGACATCAATCTGAAAACCCCTAGTCTAATATTATGCATGTTGATGCTTTGACTAAGTCAAAATCAAATGGAGGGCTGATAAGAGGGCTTAGTGACTACACAGTTGCACAAATCAAGCATGAAATGGAGAGCCTTGAGCCTTGAAACTATGCAATTCACAGTTCTGGCTGGGTAGAGGGAGAAAATTGCATAGTTCCTGTTAGTCATCAGTAATGTTTTCCTTTTTATAGATGACTAAATGCTTATCCTAGATTTCTAGAAACAAAATTCATGAATATTTTGAGTTCTATAAAGATCACTGCCTTCATTATCATTAGGATAATTTTTTCACTATTTCACTACTCTATCAAGTTATGGCTAGCCTATCACTCCTAGAAGACCCATCATGGGCTCATGCCACTCATTTTTGTCCCATTTTCACATCCATGACCTCAGTACTCTATTCTGCATACCTATAACCCTTCCACTTCCACCTCAGATTGCCAAGTGGCCTAACCTTTTCCCCTATTTACCAAGTGCCTCAAGCATTGGTGGTATCAAGCTATCCCTCTAGGCTCTTTAGATAAATCAAAATCAGTATTTTTGGGTCTACAATGCATAAATTTTGTCATAAACTCTGTTTTACACCTAAAGACCCCAAGTCAAGTTTTCAGCCAAAGACCAGCCCAAAGAGCCTCCCACTAGGTCATTTAGGGTTTCATAAGTTATATGATTTTTTTGGTGTCCTTAATCACTGATTTACATGTGCCAAGAAGATGAAATCAAACGGAAAGGAATGTCAACACTTAATTGTCCAAAATAGATCAAAAATCCCTCAAGAAGGGCCTCATTGGTCCACACAACATTATGCAAAGTTATAGTTGTGTATCTTAAACATTTCTGCAAGAATGATTGAGATGGATATCATGAAAAAAATGAGGTAAGGCAAAAGGAGAAATCCTCACTAAAGGACATCTAGAGCAAAGAAAAGGAAGCAGTCCTATGTTTAAAGAGTATCAGGGTGAGGGAGGTCAAGTTTTCAAATGCAGACAATTTCCTTCAAAGGGTCAAAGGAATGAAAGTATAGTTTTGGGTTACATGGTAAAAAACTGACATGAACATGAGTTCATTGTTGAATAACTGAAGTTGGAAAAATCCAAAAAAAGACAAAGGATACCAAAGCAACTATGTCATGGCATCTTCAAGAAACCAGAAGTGGCCAAGAAGAGACATAGCAGGCTTGATTTATAATCTTTGTCAAAATTGGACATATCACTGTTAAAGGTCAATAAGAGGGTTCCATCACCAAAGGGAGAAGAATTGCCTTGAAAAGTTTTCAAAACACCTAGAAAAAGGTCAAAAGGATATCAGTCAAATGACAAAAGTGATTGAAAAACATTACAAAGTGGGTTTAGGAAAAAAAAAAATTGCATGCCCAAGGCCATAAAAAGTCAAATTCATTTTAACACTTGATGCATTGTGCATTTGTGTTTGAGGAAAGAAAGAAACCCTTCAGGAGAAATTTATGAGAATTTGGACAGTTTTTGGGCCAAGTCCCTAGCGCTATGTGCAGACCCTGGCAGTGCGCTAATGCAGGTCTCCACATTGTAAAGTTTACTTAGCACTGCACATATATTGGATGGCGCTACGTGAATAGGTTGGAAATACACATAGGGGTAACCAAGACCCGATAAACTATTTCAAGCTCGACATTGCATGCACAAAGCACCCGACAGGCCTAGTGCTGCACCCAGAGGTTGGGCAGGCCTGCATGAGATGGTGTTGCACTCAGACAGAGGCTCGAACTGCCTGACACTACGCACAGAAGGTGACCCGACACTGCAGGTAGGGCACTATGCTTAGAAAAAAACCCTCCAAATTGCAGAGAAGGAGCCAAGGATTCAAAGAAAGTCCTCCAAATTGGTTTTAGAACCCTGCAAGCAAGCAAAATGTGGTAGGTGGCCTTGTTATCATCATCCTTGAAGTGTTTTCATGTTTTTACAATTAAGGGGAAGCTATCAAACCCTAGTATCAAAACAAACCCTAAGTCTTCATAATTACCACTCTCCTCTGACCTCCAAGCTAAGATCATCAGTTAAGGGGAGTGAATTGGGGTAGTTACACTTCATGTTCAAAGACTAAGCCCCATTAAGCTCAAGGAAAATCAATCATAAACCTAACCTCCATAACCCTCATTTGCAAGATCTGCCAACACCATTTTCATTTTACTCCTCTTGCCTAAGTTTTCCCACCATCAGCCCTAATGAACATGTCAGGAGAAAAAGATAGTAGCAGCAGTGAAAGAGGCCAAGTGCCTATGAGGCCAAACCACAAAGGAGGGAAAGTGAATAGATTTGAAACCCAAAGCACAGTGGCTGTCACCTCATCTCCCATGATCCTCTCATGTTTCCAGAATGTAGGATGCTTCCAATTTTGTGACAGATTCAAACAAGTGCAAAGCCACCCAGAGCTTACAAGGCATTTCATTCTTAACCTGCACAATAAACAGTCAAGCCTTGCAGGAGTGGACTTTGAATTATCAACAGATTCCATCTCTAATGCTACTAGTATCCTTGCTGTTGGTGAAAAGTGGTTTAAGAAATCCAAATTGGACAAGAAATATTATGAGCCATTTGTCAAAACTAGGTACAGAGAAGACTACAAGGAAATATTCCCTTTCTCACATCTCAAACAAAGATTTGCACCCTTGATGAAAGTCATTATGAAGTACTTTACCTGTGTGGGTAGATACTCCAGTCTTTACTCCTACCATGTTAGACTCCTCATGCATTTCACAAGGATCAAAATGCTCAACTTGCCTTACTACTTTTATAGGAGTATGGACAAAATGTCTTCTGTGGTCTAGAGAAGGAGTCCTTCCCAACAAATGCAAAGTTTGTTTCACCATTCCTTGATCAATATGGTGGTTTTACATCAATTGGAATAGAAGGGCATACCTTGGGATGTATTCATAGCACATGAAGTCTTCACAAGCCCACACTCCCTCATCAACCTAGATTTCCCTCATCATCTACACAAGTTCCTTCACCTCAATAAAACTTCCCCTCCTCTCCTTCTCTTGATGCATCAAATGAAGAAGGAAGTGGAAATAAGGAATTAAGTGAAAATGAGGGATATGATGATAATGAGTCAAATCAAAACGAAGAGGGTGAGAGTGACAATAAATCAGTCCAAAGTGAAGAACAAGCAGATGATGAGGAAGAGGAAAATGAAGATGAAGAAGAAGGAAATGATGATGAAGAAAGGGGAAATGAGCATGATAGTGATGAAGATGAAAGCAGTGAGCATGAAAGTGAACAAAACGGTGACAATATGGAAGAAGATGACAATAACAAAAAGGATGATAGCGAGGAGAATGAAGAAATTGAAGGCAACAGTGATACCAATGAAACAAACCATAGTGAGGAGGAGGTAAACAATAGTGACAAAGAGGCAGGTGATCAAGAAGACAGTGAGGGACAAGACAACAAAGAAGAAAATTGTCATGACAGTCATTACAGCTGTCATGACAGTCATGACAACAATCAGCCCCTCAGTGATAATGACAACGATGACAGTGTAGAGGATAAAGAGGAAAACAGTCATGATGGTGAACAAAATAAAAGTGAATAAATTGCAGAGGGTGATATTCCTAATGAGGATCACAGCCATGAAAAAGACACCAACAAGACCACAATCACACCTCTTTCACTCACATATAAGAGAGGGCCAAGGCTAGTGTTTTCTGCCTCCAAAAGGCAAGGTACCATGTCATCCACCTCACCTCAAAAGCTTGACAAGGGAAAAAAAAAGATGAAAAAAGGTGAGAAAGGTAAGAGAGGCAAGAAAACTAAACAAAAGCCCCAATTCATGGACCTTGATAGTGATAAATAAGATGAGGAAATGGCCACTAGAATACTACTCCAAAGAAAAAATGCACAAATTAGGGAGCTAGAAAGAGATTTTGACATGGCATAGTGTATCATTCAGTATTATAAGAATTAACACAAGCATTTTAAGAAGAAGAAAAGGGGCCTTGATCTCCAGAAAAAGATGGCCAGGCACTATGCAATGAAAAACAAACTTGCTTGTGCCAAACTCAAAGAGGCCCTCAATTAAATTTCAAACACTAAAAGGAGGAAAAGACCAATCTACACTTGGAATTTTTGAATTAGCTTCCCTACAGGTCTCTCAAACCCCTTGAAGGGTACATCCACCAATTTTGAAGGAATTTGGACAAGTTTTTGTTTTTTGAGAATTTAGAGGACTATAAGCACAGCACCATTGGAGCTCCTCCTTTCCCTCAGGCATCCTCAGAGGGAAAACTCTACATTTTTGGATTCCTCATGACTAGCACACTATTCCCACCAAATTTTAGAGTAATTGGAGCATTTTTGACCCCTCAAAAGGTTAAAACATACCTCATTTTTCACCATTCTGCCTCCTTTTTAGGCCTGGCACTGTGCTCAGAGAAGTCTTAGGGATTTGAATTTTTTAACTAGTTACATGTGCTCAATCAGGAAAAGAGAGGTATATCTGGAAAAACAACTCAGCAAGCTTTCCAACGGTCCATCACAGAGCACAATCTGACATCGGGAAGGTCCCAAAAACTTGGCTGTAATAGGATCTTTTTTCTACCTAAGGTGGCGCTGCGCTTATGGACATTACTGTGTGTTTTGGGCCAAAAGTCAACAAAACACACTCATTTATTGCAAATCATATTTTAGTGTCTTTTGAGGCAAATCACTCTAGAATTAGGTGCAAGAATTTATTTTGGCATTTATTTCATGGCATATTTTGTGCCTTGGGCCTTGCATGGTCTCTTGGGCATTAATGACATTTATGAGTGATTTTGACATTTTCCAACCCATCTAGCATTTTTTATCTCCTTTGATAAGATAAATAGAGCATGAGGGCTTCATTGTAAATGTTGGAATTTGATGAGCTTTCAGAGCAATACTTGGTTTTTATGAGTTAGAAGAAGAAATTGATGTTGTGGATTTTGTGAATGGCCTTGCTTTGATTGATGATGAAGGAGGACAGCTTGCAAGATCCTCGAGCATGGTTAATGGTGAAGTGTCTCTATTTATTTCTTTTTTTCATGTTTATCATTATGTTCATCTTTATATGTTGCAGTAGAATAGAAAAGTATAGGCTAAGAAATGTTGTTTGCTAACAAATGTTGTTTGAGGCACCTTATTCCTTCTTGCTTTCTATTTCCTTTATTTTTTCCTCTATTGGGTTTGTTTAATGAATTCTTAATTTCTCCTTAGATCTACACATGCTTGTTTATTCCACGAATGGTTAAATATAGTAGTTTAAAAATATTTTTTATGGTTAGCCCTGCCTCTTTGATACTATTTAAACTCTGTTTTGGAATCTCTCTTTGAAGTATTACTTGTTAGGTTTTAGCCAAAGAGGCCATGTTTTGATCATGCCCTTTGTCCATGCTTGAGAAGTTACCTTAAAGTTATTTATAGCTTTATCATTTATGTTTAGGCGTTCCCTCTTCATTGATTAAAGTTATTTGTTATCTTGAATGTTTTCTAACCTTGAAGGTGAAATCACTAGAAGTTAAATGAGTTTCTCACCTACTATATTTCATTGGAATTGTTCATATTGAATGCTTCTTTTCTTAAAGTGTAATCTAAAAGCTATTGGTTTTCCCTGTCTTATGATTATTTCCCTATGTTAATCAGTATTTGGGACTATCTTGCTTAAAAGTTTTTTTTTTAAGGATTATTTACTGCCCTTACACACATACTATGCTCACCAACTTAATGTTCATTTTATTTCACACATATCTTTAAAGATACATTTGACTATGATAGATTTTCCCTATTATGCATCATGTTTCATTGTTGAGATATCCATGAATTTCATTGACTCCATAACCCAATGATTTGAAGACCTCTCAGTCCACCTATTCTACTTGGTGATCTTTCCCAGCCAAAAGAAACAACAAACCCTACACTTAACAAATAGCCTAAAATCAACCATCTAAAGAAAATAATTTCACATCATTTGAATAAAATAGAGAGAGCCCTCTCTGAGTCCAGGAAGGCTAGGTCCTAGGAATACAAAGACTAGTCTGATGTTACCCTGTGCATTTGGTCTACCAATCTGCTAAATCACGAGACCCTATCATAATGGCAATCACTGTGCGACCTTCTGAGTTAGTGACAATCTAAGTACCCCTTAGGACTTTAGAAACCCTTTTTAAATAGTATCCATTGATTTATAGCCACCTCATCACTATCACTAACATAATGGTGATCATGGTGGGACCTTTGAGTCAGTGACAATCTTAGTATCCCTAAAGGAACTCATAAAACCCCAAAAACATCCCTAGATTGGTTTTTTGTCAGTATTGGTGGTGGACCATACACACATAGCCTCAAAAAAACTAAAAAAATCCACTCGGAGACTCCACTAACCTCCAATAGGCCTGTTACATCACTAGTTCTCATTAGACTTCCCTAGGATTATGTCAAATCAAGGTCAGAGAGGTTTAGAAGCCTAGTCCCATACTGTGTGATTTTACCAAGCACTAAGAGAGGTCAACCTTCTAAAAACAGTCCTAAAATTTCAACCTCTCTACATTTTGAGTTTGAAATCGGGCTTCACAAAGGATCAGTGCCAGATCTCATCTAGGCCCAAACCCTCCCACCATAGTTGATGACCCAGAAAATATTTTGTGGAAAAATCCTAACACTGGAAACTTAACTACTGTTAGGACCATTCATAGAGCAAGCTTTATCCCTAAACATCTTACAACCTTGCAAGATCCCCAGTTTGACTTTCACCATACAAAGAACCTTTTCAGAACCAAGTCACAAAGTGATATTGACTAGATTGGCCTTGAGCCCATAGATTCACAACATAGTTTTAGTAGAGAAGCCTCTCCTTCCACTCCACCTGACTTTCAGCTTCTCCATCACTTTAGCTCTTTCCATACCAAATCTGCTCATAATCAGTTTGCTGGTCCAAGTACTTCGACCATTCCCATCCATACCACCACTATGCAAACCACTCCACTTCATCCTACACCTCCTCTCAGAAACCCTCCTCTTGTAAATCCTCCATTAGCTCCCATAATAACAGCTTAGTATTCCCCCCTAGTTTTAGCACAACCTCTAGTACCTTTACCAAATGACTACCAATCCAAGATCCCTCATTTCACAGGAGCTAACTCAACCACTTCCTAACAACATGTAGACAGAATGAATGATGCCTTTGACTATATGGAGTTGGAATAAGAAACCATTAAAATCAGGATTTTTTCACAAAGCTTAGGAGGAGAAGCCAAAAAATGGTTCAAAATATTAACTCCTAAGACCATACATGATCTCCCTTCCCTCTACCAAACTTTCATAAACAAGTGGGAAATCAAGAAAAACTCCCTCCAAATCCTTTCATAATATAACAATCTTAAGAGGAATTCAAGGGAAAGTGTACAAGATTATTGCACCAGGTTTAATATTGTCTACAATGCCCTCCCACCTCACTTGAAACCCCCACAAGGCCTAGGACTAGTGCAATTTCCTAAAATATTTGATCCAGACATGGCATACCAATTGAGAGAGAGAGACCCCACAACTTTAGAAGAAATTAAAAGCGCAGCTATTAGTGCAGAAGCCAACCTCATTGAAAAGAGGGGTAGGATGAGGTTAGAAAAAAGAATCACTTACAAAGATGAAACCATAGCCTCAACCTCGTCATCCGATGCCAAAATGGACATCCTAATGAGAACAATGGAGAGAATGATAGAAAAGATAAACTTGAATGAAAGGGAACCTCCTAGGGAAAACCAAGAAAACCCCCAAAATAGAAATAGGAATCCAAATTTTAGAAGAGATCCTCCCCAAAACAGACCACGAGATAATGACCAACAAATTAGGGCCCCTTTGCAAGACAATTATCTAGATGAAGAGGGAAAAGAGAATGAAGAACCTGAATAAAGACATGTAAACTTAATAGGTTTTGATAATGCGGGTGATGTTTTTATCATTGAAGAAGAACAAGGTTTCTTCACCTCACACCAAACTTAAACAAATTATGAAGATTCTTAAGACTACCAATTGGGATTTGAAAATTCCAAAATGGAAGCCCATAAGGAATACGACTTTAGGAGTAAAAGAAACCAAGAGACTTCCAAGAAAAACAAAATAGAAACTGCTGTTAGGAAATCTCATGAAAGCACTCCTAAGAAGACAACAGACAATGTCAACACTATGCCTAAGAAAACTGATCCAAGCAAAGAAAAAATCAGCCAGCAAAATAGTGACCCAAACTGCCCCAGTACATCAACTAGTGGCCCTAAAAAAATTCTATTGTCTAAATCCCCAAATCAGAATCAGAAAATTAAAAATGTAGAAAAGTTCATGGCTAATAAAACTGATGTAAATATGCCCAAAACAAAAGTACCTTTCATCTTTGAGGGAGACATTTCCAAAATCAAGATAACTGTACCTCTCACTGAACTGGTTACTCAAGAAGTGTATAGGTCCCAAGCTTTGAAAGTCCTGAACGTAGAAAATGATACTGATACTTTAAACTTGACAGATGATAAACCAGAGCTGTTGTTTGGTCCTGAAGTAGAAGAAAAATACCAAGAAGGAGCCATTCCCCCTTTCTATGTTAGCTTAAACATACATGACAAAATCTTTCATAATGCCATGCTAGAATCTGGTTCCTCACACAACCTCATGCCTAAAGTTGTGATGGAGAGATTAGGCCTAGAAATAACTAAACCTTACAAATACTTGTACTCATTTGATTCTAGTAGAGTCAAGTGTTTGGGCCTAATCAAGGATCTTTGTGTCAATCTAGCACAAATACCTGCTAAGAACCTAGTCATGGACATAGTTGTTGCTGACATTCCCCCTAAGTATGGCATATTTTTTTCCAGATCTTGGGGAGCCAAACTTCAGGGAAACCTTCAACTAGACATGTCCTATGCTACCATTCCTATTTTTAACCATACAAGGAGACTATATAGGGAATCCCAGATGAATTATGTGATAAGTAACCTAGATAGGCCAAACAATACCCCTATCTATTCCATTCATTCAAACTTAGACTCATTCATCTTGTATAATGAAAATGAAATTGGTGAAAAGTGAATGAAAATGAAAAAGATATAGGCCCACCAGAACAGTCCAATCTATCCTCAAATGAAGAAAATATCATCAAAAACTCTAGTAGCCCTAAACAAAAACATAATGGCGAACATGAACTAGAAAAACTTTGGAACATGAGCTTTGATGGCTCTATGGGAAAAGCAGGTTTAGGAGTTGGTGTCTGGATACATAACACAAATGAAAGCTATTCATACAAACTATATTTTCAGTGCACTAATAACATTGCAGAATATGAGGCTCTCCTCCTTGGTTTGCATTTTCTCAAAGACTTAGGAGCCAATAAAATATATGCCCAAGGAGATTCAGAGTTGGTCATTAAAAAAATAAAAGGTGAGTATTCAACAAAGAATCCAATATTGAGAGAGTACATAAATGCTACCTTAGATCTCCTCAAAACCTTTGAGAAATATCAGCTCATTTTCATCCCTAGAGCCCAAAACTGCCTTGCTAATGAGCTTGCCTTTGTTGCCAGCAATTTCCAAATACCCCATGCCACTGAACAATATGTTGTCAAATTCAAAAACCGGCCCATAGTGCCTGACAACATAAACCATTGTCAAGTTTTTGAGGGTGATGAACAAACTGATGACTTTTTTCAATCTAGGAATGAATTCACAAGAACCAGACCAAGCCTAGAGCATGATGAAGGTGTTTTTGTTGAAGAACAAGCCCATAAAATAGAGTTGTCCTCTACTGTTGATATAAATCTTCTTACACATCCTTGTGATACAGAATTGTTTGAGGATATAGAACAAAGGGACCTTGAGGTTTTACATTGTAAAAATGATACATTACCAAGGGGACTTGCACCATTAGAAGAGTTGTTCAAGTTTAATGATGTGGCTAAAAAACCAAAGATAGAATCCACTGAGAATGATGTGGAGGAGTATAACATAGGCAGCCTAAAGGAACACAAGATGATCAAACTCTCCAAAACTCTTCCTCCTCACATAAAATGGAAATATATTGAGCTTTTCCAAGAGTTTAAAGATGTGTTTGCATGGGGTATGAGGATTTGAAATCATATGATACAAACATTATTCAACATAAAATTCCTCTTAAGGAAAATTAGAAACCTTTCAAACAAAAGTTGAGGAGAATAAATCCTGTCTTACTACCTTTAGTTGAGAAAGAGATTAAAAAGATGTATGATTCCGTGATCATAGTTCCCATTAGATACTCAGAGTGGATTTCTAACCTTGTGTTAGTTAGGAAGAAGAGCGAGGAGATTATGCTCTGCATTGACTTTAGAAACCTGAACAAAGCCTCCCTAAAAGATAACTACCCCTTGCCTAAAATGGATCACATACTTCAAAAGGTAGTTGGCTCTAAGAGAATCTCACTACTTGATGGTTTTTCTGGTTAAAACCAAGTGCTAGTACTCCCAAGTGATCAACACAAAACTACCTTCACCACACCTTGGGGTACATTCATGTATGTTAAAATGCCATTTGAGTTGATGAATGTGGGGGCTACTTTCCAAAGGGCCATGGACATAGTTTTTGGAGAAGACATAGGCTACTTCATATTCATTTACCTTGATGACATCAGTGTTTACTCTAAGACTAATCAAAAGCACTTAATCCACTTGAGGAAAGTTTTTTAAAAGTGTAGGAAGTATGGCCTATCCTTGAATCCCAAGAAAAAAATGTTTGGTCTCCAAGAAGGAAAACTCCTAGGCCACATCATCTTTGAAGAAGGAATCAAAATAGAACCCAAAAGGATTGAAGGCATATTGCAAATCATCCATCCTAAAAATATTAAGGAGTTGCAATCCTTCATTGGGAAGATCAACTTTTTGAGGAGGTTCATCCCCAACCTTGCTGAGCTTTTGAGAAATATTAAAAACATGCTAAAAGGGGAGATAGGGGTTAAATGGACCTTGGAAGCTAAACAATATTTTGAATTGGTTAAACTAGCACTCACCCAAACACTGGCTCTAATCAGTCCTAATTTTACCAAAGACTTCTACATTTTCTCATTTGCATATGAACATACCATTGCTATAGTGTTATTGAAAAAGAACATGATGGGGCAAGAACATCCCATAGCCTTCTTCAGCAAAGCCCTTAGAGATGCTCCTCTAAATTACAACATCATGGAGAAACAATATTTTACCTTGATTAAGGCATTGAAAGACTTTAGAGTTGATATCATACATTCTCATATCCTTGCTTTTGTTCCACACACAGTTGTCAAAGACATTTTGAATCAGGACCTTGATGGTAAAAAAGGAAAGTGGATTGCTTTTATCTTAGAATATGACTTAGAAATCAGACCCACTAAACTAGTTAAAGGACAAGGACTTGCAAAACTTATGGTTGAATCAAATTCAAAGAATTAGATATGAATATGGTTGATGTTTTAGAAGAACAAGAAGAGTGCACAACCCCCCATGTTGAAGAAGTATGTTTGAATTCATCTTGGTATGTTGATATCCTATATGTTCCTTTCTATCTCAATGCTCCTGCTACATTATCAAAGACAAAAGCTAGATTCCTAAAACAAAAATCTTTAAAATTCTGCATTATGGATGGAGTATTATATTGGAAAAATTTTGTAGGTATTTTTCTTAAATGTTTACTTGAGGATGATGCAGATAAAATCATGCATGAGTTGCATGAGGGAGAATGTGCAGGCCACCTTTACTATAAAACCATAGCTAAAAAAATCCTTAGAGATGGCTACTATTGACCCACCCTTTTTCTGACACCCACAAACTAGTCATGACTTGCCATAAATTCCAAATCTTTGATGGCAAGAGAAAACTATTACCTTTGCCTTTACATCCCATTACTGTTGAAACTGCTTTTCAACAATGGGGTTTAGACTTCATTGGAGAGATTCACCCCGCCTCATCTTCCCAACACAGGTGGATCCTCACTGCTATTGATTACTTCACTAAGTGGATAGAATCCATCCCCTCCAGGAATGCCACCAACTCGTTCATTATCAAATTTCTTGAGACAAACATCCTGTCTAGATTTGGTTTCCCCGGAAATATCATCACAGATAATGTTTTTTCCTTTACATCCAAAAGAATGGTTGAATTTTGTTATAAATATCACATCACATAAGGACATTCCATAGCTTATTACCCTCAAGGTAATGGGTTAGCTGAGTCCTCAAACAAAAGCTTGGTCAGTATCATCAAGAAGCTTCTGGAATAGAATAAAAAAGCATGGCATGGAAATCTAGTAAATGCACTATGGGGTGATATACTAAACACCAAGAAATCAATTGGTAGGTCTCCCTATCAACTAGTGTATGGCATGGATGCCATTTTCCCAACATCCTTGGGAGTTTTGGTGGTAAAGCTTCTCCAAGAAGTGAAATTAGAAGAAAATTACATGAAAAGGAGGCTGAACCAAACCATTCATTTGTAGCAGACAAGGGAAGAAGTGTACAAAAAGACTCAAGCAGTGCAAGAAAACATAAAGAAAATATTTGACAAAAGAACTAAAGCCAACAATTTCCACATTGGAGACATAATGCTGAAATCGGATTCCATGAGGGAGGAAAAAGGTAAACATGGTAAATTTGAGAATTTGTGGAAAGGTCCTTATCTCTTTCAGTCAATTAGAGGTCATAATACTTTCTTTTTACAAGGACTGAGTGGAGAATAATTATTTTGAGGTCCTGTCAATGGAAGGATGCTCAAACACTATTTCTTTCAAGAGTCCTAGTTTCAAAATTTCATTCATTGTACATAACATTGCATGATGGGGTATCATTCAAAAAAAATACAAAAACAAAGAAGGATAGAAAAAGAGGGCATATTTGAAAAGAGGTACATCCCCATACCCAAAAAATAGTAGTACTGAAAGTGTTAAGCCTAAATACCACTACTTGTTCCAAAGGAAGATCTTGTTCAGTCATTTAGCCTAATCATGGCTGAACATGCTTTTAATTTTGTGTTGATAAGTTAGTGAAAGAGAGCTTGTCAAATCATTCAAACTTGTCTTTTCAAAAAGGATAGATTGGGAATGAAAGATACTGGTTCCACATGCTCAAAATTGAACCAAAGAGGAAGATGGGGATGCATACCAAATGATAAATCACAAACCTTATTTTTCTAGTTTTGTTTATACAAAAATAATGTTTGTGTGAAGCTTGTTCCAATGCCACAACTCATGGTGAAACAGCTTGTTTAATCATGCTTCAAACCATGTTTTCAATTTCATGTCAATAGCTTAGAAAATGAAGTCTGTCATACAGCTTAATCTTGAAAGTTAGTTAGTCTAGGTAGAGAACAAATGAGTTCACTAGCATAATGTGAACTCTTAGGAGTGATAAGAGTAGAATTAGATAGTTTGTTTTGCTTTGAAAGAAAATAATGTCAAGGGTTTTCCAGTTCAAGTGCACTGAAGGAAGAAAATTTTTTAGACAAGTAGATTAGGTAGGTAGAGGTGAAGTTGAGCTAATCATGTTTTTCAGATTATTGAGGTCACAACTTTAAATAACCATCAACAAATGAAAAGAAGAAAAAATATTCCCAATGGATGAGGCACTGGTCTTCATAAAACCAGAGATCTGAAGTTCTAGACACCTCCTGAAAGGAGCTGCCCTCCCCAAGTGGAGGCACTGTTAGTCATCAGTAATTTTTTCCTTTTTATAGATGACTAAATGCTTATCCTAGATTTCTAGAAACAAAATTCATGAATATTGTGAGTTCTAGAAATCTCACTGCCTTCATTATCCTTAGGATAATTTTTTCACTATTTCACTACTCTATTAATTTATGGCCAGCCTATCACTCCCAAAAGACCCATCATGGGCTCATGCCACTCATGTTTGTCCTATTTTCACACCGATGACCTTAGTACTATGTTCTTCCTAGCTATAACCCTTCCACTTCCACCTCAGATTGCCAAGTGGCCTAACCTTTTCCCCAATTCACCAAGTCGCTCAAGCATTGGTGGTCTCAAGCTATCTCTCTAGGTTCTTTAGATAAATAAAAATTAGTAGTTCTGGGTCTGCAATGCATAAATTTTGTCATAAACCTTGTTTTAAACCTAAAGACCCTGAGTCAAGTTTTCAGCCAAAGAGCAGCACAAAGAGCCTCCCACTAGGTCATTTAGGGTTTCATAGGTTATAGGATTATTTATGTGTCTTGATTCACTACTTTACATGTGCCAAGAATATGAAATCAAATGGAAAGGAGGGTCAGCACTTGATTGTCCAAAATATATCAAAAATCCCTCAAGAAGGGCCTCCTTGGTCCACACAACATTCTACAAAGGTATAACTATGTATCTTAAACATTTATGCAAGAATGATTGAGATGGATATCATGCAGAATATGAGTTAAGGTAAAAGGACATCTCCTCACTAAAGGAAATCCACAACAAAGAAAAGGAAGAAGGCCTATGTTTAAAGAGTATCAGGGTGATGGAGGTCAAATTTTCAAATGCAGAAAATTTCCTTCAAAGGGTCAAAGGAATGGAAGTATAGTTTTGGGTTACATAGTAAAAAAATGACATGAGCATGAGTTCACTGTTGAGTAACTGAAGTTGTCAAAATCCAAACATAGACAAAGCAGACGAAAGCAACTATGTCATGGCATCTCCAACAAACCAGAAGTGGCCAAGAAGAGACATAGCAGGCTTGATTTATAATCATTGTCAAAATTGGATATATCAATGTCAAAGGTAAGTAAGAGGGTGCCATCAAAAAAGGGAGAAGAATTGCCTTGAAACGTTTTCCTGCAAAAAGGTCATGTTATCACTATAAAAATTTTCTGAAACTTGGTTAGTTAGGCTTGTTCCTAAGTCATAGTGCTAGACAAGGTTAGAGTCATTTTTATATTTATAAAGGTCTAGATCATGGGTTAAAAGTCTCATTTCATCACCAAACAATGTTCATTAACCTTGTTTCATTCTTCAAAGATATTATGCCACATTTTGAAACCCATTTTTAAAGTTTTTTTTTGAAAATTTGATGAATAAGCCACGAAACCTTGTTTTCGTATCGCACTCAGTGTAAAAAGTTGATTTTGCACTACGAAAACATTGGTGATTTCGTAGCGCAAAAAAAAAAAATTGCAAGTCATGCACTACGAAATCGGGGATTCTCAGTTTTTCATTTGAGCTGTCACATCTGTCAAATATAGTTAAATTCCTCATCATTAAAATTCATCCACGAGTCCTCATTCACACATGCAACCATTCATTGTAATTATTATGGGTCATTTATCATCAATTAGGGGTCAGTTGTCATTGGTCCTTTCAAATTTGAAAAAAGTTAGCTGTTTTCGACTTAATTTATCTCATGCAAGACAATAGTGCATGCATGCTTATGTTTTGAGGAAGAAATTAGTGGTGAAAGACCTAAGTTTACCGAAACAAATTCAAGTGAGGCTGTAAAGTTTTCAAGCGAGGCAGAACTGAAACAAATTCAAGAAAGGCTTCTCATTCAAATTTAGGTTATAACAGGATTTTCAAAACTTGCTATCAAGTGAGTTTGAAATTCATTGCTAGTGGAAGCAGAATTGTTATCAAGCAAGGAAGAATTATTATCAAGTGAGGCTGAACGCATTTATCAAGTGAGCCAGTTCATTCAACAGGAAGCTCTGATTTCTAATTTGCTAATTTGCTGAAGATACAGGGTTTTCAAAGGGATTATCACAGATTTATGAAGATACAAGGTTTTCAAGAAGAAAATGGCTGAAGAAAGAAGGACTCATAGGTCTGGTCATTGCCTAAGAACAGAACCTTAAGGTCTAGAAGCCCTTACAAGAGACAAGTCTGTTGAAGAAGCCTTTAAGAAAGTAGGTTGCTAGAGGTTTTGTGAAAGACTTCAAGGAGGGAACACTCAAGTCACCAAAGAATTTTCCATAAACTTTAGAGGTTCAAACTCAAGGATTGGATTCCTCAATTTACTAGTTTCCCCTGAAGTGATATGAACAGTTACAAAAATTCCGAGAGGAGAATATAGGTGGTTTAAAAACTTCAAATTTGACATGGTACCCTGCAAAATATTTCTAAAACCAGAGTTTATAGAGGTTGACTTGAACAAAGCTATGCCAAGGAGCTATGTCAAAGATACATTTTCCATTTTGATCTACAATATTCAGAGGTACTTCACCTACGAAGGGAGATATCATGAGGTGTATACCTATCACTTTAAACTCTTGCTTCATTTCATAGGGATAATATCTCTAGATTTACCTTTTTATCTTTTCAGAAGTTTGGCTAAGATGTCTGATAAGGTACAAATGAAAGTTGAGTAATGTGAAACCTCATTATTTCACTATGGCTTAGTAAAGTTAATAGTCTTACATCAGCTGCAGAAAGAAAACAGAGATTGGGATGAATTCCTCTTTTCGAGTAGAATTAAGATTGAAGGAGTAGGTGTTAGTCCTCAAACTAAAGAAGAAACTCCATCAAATATTACTACCCCTATAGAAACAAATTCAAGAAGATTTGTTAGGCTTAAGCCTCAAAAACAAGTTAAAGAACCAATTATAGGAACAACATTAAATATCCAAGATACTCCTAAATCTGCACAGAAGAAGAAAAATATGGTTAAGGAGACAATTCTAGAATAGTCAACCAGTAAAAAAGATCAAAAGAGGTTGACTAGGAGTCAAAGGTTAAAGGAAAAGGGTAAGGTTGTAGTTATAGAGGGGTCAAGAGGTAATTTAAAAGATATACTTCAAGCTATTGATATTCCAGAGTCTCCCCTAGTACAAGAAGACTTCATCAAACTAGATACAGGTGGCAACAAATCAAAGAAATTGAAGACATCGAAAAGGTTAGATTTTTAGGATGAAGAGGCAGAGTTTATCTTTAAACCCAGAAAACCCTCAACTAGGCATTCCAAGAAGTTGAAACAGTCAGACATGGAGAAAGATCAAACAGGAGGTGAAAGTGCTAATGTTTTTGAATAAAACACAAATAAATCATTTTCAATGCCTGAAGAAGACAGAAACAGGGTTTTCAATATTCAGAAGGAAAAGAGTAGCTATGAAGATGTCAAATAGAAACTCAGATTGGAAAATAATGAGATTGATAAGTTGAAGAAAAAGGTGAGAGTGCATGCAAAATAAAGGGAAAAATTTGAAAGGATGAAAGGATTGTGGGAGATGGAGAAAAATATAAACCCTGAATTAATTGATAGTCAATCTCAATTCTTCATACTCAATCAATTGATTCAGGCTGGCATGAAGGCTGGCATTCTGAATCACTCAATGGCTCAATCAATTGATTCAGGCTGGCATGAAGGCTAGCATTCTGAATCGCTCAATGGCTCAATCAATGCATGGTTGGTGAAGAAATTTGCGGGCGTTCTATAGTCACTAGGTAGGAACCCGCGGTTCCATATGTTAAACCCCGTAGGGCACTTTCATGGGTCTGGTAGCGTGGCTCATACAATCAGGCTCTAATAATTAAGTACTCCCAGCAATGAGAACCGGCTATCATACGCTGAGCTCACCTGTCTTAGAGTCAGTGTATATTACAGAATATCCACTTAGACCTTCGCTACGGGGTCAAATGAATCTAGGAATGGATCTTTTTATGATGCCTGTATCTCCACACTTAGACCTCTACTACAAGGCCTTTTACAGGTCAATTTTATTACTAGGAATCTACACCAAACGAGTAAGACTTAGCTGCCTTTTTGGACCCTACCTGCAATAAAAGAAGAAAAATTCATTAGGATGGTTAATACCAAGATAAGGGAAAAAAATATAAGGCTTAAGAGGAGAGTAGAAGTCCTGGAAATACAACTAGCACAGTTTGAAGACCAGCCACAACTAAAATAATTGCAAACAGTAAGTGTCATCCTTTAACAGATTTTTGAGGTTATGTGATAATATCTCATTTTGGAGCTGATTAAAGTTGATGTTTATGGGTTATGAAAGCTGATATACACCTTGAAATAAATTATTAAAGGGTTTTAAAACTAAAATTTTGGAAGGAAGCTGTGAAAAGTGAAGACTCAACAATTTCGTAGTGTGCTACGAAACTGCTGTAGGATGCAGTTTGAAGAAATTTTTGCAATTTTCAAAGGTGAAAAGGGTTTGGTTTTGAGTTTTGATGCTGGTGGGAGGTATATGTAGAATATAAATGAAGAAATAGAAGGTTTGGCACATAAAAATGGAGGTTTTAAGCATGATTTTGAAAGGAAAAGTCCACGCTACGAAAACAACAGACTCAGTAGTTTCGTACCGCAGTAGTTTTGTCAGTCTTTGCACCATTTTGGAGGTTTGAGATTTGCACAGCTGAAAGGTTGAATTAAAAAAGAAGGTTATAAGACATTTGACACATGTTTTGAACTTCACTTCTTCAGCAATTGGTTCGAATGGACATAAATGAGGCATTCAACTATTATATAGGGAACATGCTCCTATTTTGCAGGATGGATAAGAAGTAGGTTGATGGGATTTAACAACAAGAAGATAAACAACATCATGGTTGAAGTCTAGAAGAAAGAGTTGTCAAGCATAGTTTTTAATGATTAGATAAGGTTGTTAAAATTTGTTAAGATATAATAAATAATGTTTTATTCCTAGTTGAATTAGGACTATAAGACAGATAGTTTAACTGTCAGTTTGTAAATGAAGTTTGTTTAGAAGTTGATAGGTGTCAAATTCGAATTTCTTCTCAAATTTTTGGAAGGAATCCAAGGATGTAGTGACCACTCTATAAGAGGGAAGAAATTGAATTGCATAGGGTTGGAATTTTCATTGAACAAGCATACTTTTTGTAATATCAGAGAACTATGTTTTTATCCGAATACAGAGAGTTTTGTTTCATCACTCAGGATTCAGAAAGGGTTATGGATGTTTGATTGTCTTATGATGTTTCTCTTTAAATTACTTGCAGTGGCATGAATTTATGTTACTTAGAATTCAATGAAGGTGCTCTAAATTCCTTCATATGTTCATGAACTATGTTTATTCTCTGTCTTATTGTTCTATTGATGCTTCTAAACCCTGAAATGCCATAACTTCCATATGGAACTGATCTTTATGTTTTGTGAAACCACATTTGACTCCATTTACCCAATAGATGTTTTGTTGATTAGTAGTACAACCAATTATTCACTTTATTTAGTATATTCACAGAGTTAGCCATCTGATATTTATTTGCAAATCATTAACCTATTGAGAGAGCCCTCTCAGGTTAAGGAGGCTAAGCCTTAACTAAAAGTTTGGTTTGAAATTGTTACTCAAGGTCTTCTTGACTAGTAGCCTATTAGGGTCTGATTTTGAGATAACAAGTCAAAAGGATATCAGTCAAATGACAAAAGAGATTGAAAAAAATTACAAAGTGGGTTTAGGAAAAAATAAATTTGCATGCCCAAGGCCATAAAATTCAAATTCATTTTAACACTTGACTCATTGTGCATTTTAATTTTAGGAAAGAAAGAAACCCTTCAGGAGAAATTTCTAAGAATTTGGACAGTTTCTGGGCCAAGTCCCTAGCACTACGTGTAGACACGGGCACTGCGTTCATAGACCTTGGTGCTACGCTAATATAGGTCTCCACAGTGTAAAGTTCACTCAGTGATGCACGTATATCGGGTGGCGATGCGTGAATAGGATGGCGCTATGCATAGGAGGAACCAAGACCCAACAACCTATTTCAAACCCGGCATTGCATGCAGAAAGCACTCGAAAGGCCTTGCACTGTGCCTAGAGGTCGGGCAGGCCTACACGAGACGGTGTTGCACTAAGACAGAGGCCCAACCTACCTGACACTGTGCACATAAGGCTACTCAACAGGGCGAGCAGGGCGCTACGCTTATAAAAAAACCCTTCAAATTACAGATACGGAGCCAAGGATTCAAATAAAGTCCTCGAAATTGGTTTTAGAACCCTGGAAGCAAGCAAAATGTGGTAGGTGGCCTTGTTCTCATAATCCTCCAAGTGTTTTTGTGTTTTGATAATTAAGGGGAAGCTATCAAACCTTAGTACTAAGTCTTCATAATTACCACTCTGCTCTGACCTCCAAGTTAATATCATCAGTTAAGGGGAGTGAATTGGGGTAGTTACACTTCATCTTCAAATACTAAGCCCCATTAAGCTCAAGGCAAGTCAAACATAAACCTAACCTCCATAACCCTCATTTTCAAGACCTGCCCAAAACCATATTCATTTTACTCCTCTTGCCCAAGTTTTCCCACCATTAGCCCTAATCACCATGTTAGGAGCAGAAGATAGTAGCAACAGTGAAAGAGGCCAGGGGCCTATGAGTTCGAACCGAAAAGGAGGGAAAGTGAACAGATTTGAACCCTAGAGCATAGTGGCTATGACCTCATCTCCCATGATCCTCTCATGATTCCAAAATGTAGGATTCTTCCAATTTTGTGAGAGAGTCAAACAAGTGCAAAGCCATCTAGATCTTACAAGGCTTTTCATTCTTAACCTACACAACAAAAAATCAAGCCTTGCAGGAGTGGAATTTTAATTATCAGCAGATGCCATCTCTAATGCTACTTCCATCCCTGCTATTGGTGAAGAGTGTTTTAAGAAAGCCGAATTGGACAAGAACTATTATGAGCCATTTTAAAAACTAGGTACAAAGAAGACTGCAAGGCAATCTTTCCTTTCTCACACCTCAAACAAAGATTTGCACCCTTGATGAAAGTCATTATGAAGTACTTTACCTATGAGGGTATATAATCCAGGCTTTAATCCTACCATGTTAGAACCCTCATGCATTTCACAAGGGTCAAAATTCTCAACTTGCATTACTACTTGTATAGGAGTATGGACAAAATGTCTTCCGTGGTCTGGAGAAGTATTCCTTCCCAAAAAATGCAAATTATGTTTCACCATTCCTTGATTAAGATGGTGGTTTTACATTAGTTGGAACAGAAAGGCATACCTTGGGAGGCATTCATAGCACATGAAGTCTTCACAAGCCCACAGCTCCCTCAACCTAGCTTGCCCTCATCATCTACATAAGTGCCCTCACCTCAAGAAAACCTCCCCTCCTCTCCTTATCTTGATGCATCAAATAAAGAAGGAAGTGGAAATGAGGAATTAAGTGAAAATGAGGGAGATGATGATAATGAGTCAAATCAAAATGAAGAGGGTGAGAGTGAAAATAAATCAGTCCAAAGTGAAGAACAAGCAGATGATGGGGAAGAGGAAAATGAAGAGGAAGAAGAAGTAAATGATGATGAAGAAAGGGGCAGTGAGCATGACAGTGAACAAAACAGTGACAATATGGAAGAAGATGACAATGAAAAAGAGGATGAAAGTGAGGAGAATGCAGAAATTGAAGGCAACAATGATACCAATGAAACAAACCACAGTGAGGAGGAGGTAAAAAATAGTGATAAAGAGGAAGGTGATCAAGAAGATAGTGAGGGAGAAGACAACAAAGAAGAAAATAGTCATGATAGTCATGACAACAATCAACCCCTCAAAGATAATGACAAAGATGATAGTGTAGAGGATAAAGAGGAAAACAATCCCAATGATGAACACAATAAAAGTGAAGAAATTGCAGAGGCTGATAGTCCTAATGAGGATCACAGTCATGACAAAGGCACCAGTAAGACCATAGTCGCACCTCTTTCACTCACATATAAAAGAGGGCCAAGGCTAGTGTTTTCTGCCTCTAAAAGGCAAAGGACCATGTCATCCACCTCAGCTCAAAATCTTGACAAGGGCAAAAAAAAGATGAAAAAAGGTGAGAAAGGTAAGAGAGGCAGGCAAACTAAACAAAAGCCCCAATTCATTGACCTTGACAGTGATAAATAAGATGAGGAGATGGCCACTAAAATACTACTCCAAGGTAAATATGCACAAATTAGGTAGCTGGAAAGAGATTTTAACATGGCACAGCATATCATTAAGTATTATAACAATGAACAAAAGTATTTTAAGAAGATAAAAAGGGGCCTTGATCTCCAGAAAAAGATGACCAGGCACTATGCAATGAAAAACAAACTTTCTTGTGCCAAACTCAAAGAGGCCCTCATTGAAATTCAAACACTAAAAGGAGGAAAAGGCCAAGCTAGACTTGGAATTTTGGCATCAACTCCCCTATAGGTCTCTCAAACCACTTGAAGTAGATATCCACCAATTTTGAAGGAATTTGGACAAGTTTTTATTTTTTGAGAATTTGGAGGCTTATAAGCGCATCGCCACTGGTGCTACGCTTTTCCCTCAGGCATCCTCAGAGGGAAAACTCTACATTTTTGGATTCCTCATGACTAGCACACTATTCTCACCAAAGTTTAGAGCAATTGGAGCACTTTTGACCCCTCAAAAGGTCAAACAACACTTCAGTTTTCACCATTCTGCCTCCTTTTTAGGCATGGTGCTGCGCTCAGAGCAGTCTTGGGGATTTGAAATTTTGAACTGGTTACAGGTACTCAATCAGAAGAAAAAAAAGGTATATCTAGAACCTGGACTGAGCAAGATTTCCAACTGGCCATCACGGAGCGAAATCCGACATCGGAAAGGCCCCCAAAACTTGGTTGCAACAGGACCTATTTTTTGCCTAAGGTGGCGCTGCGCTTATGGACAACACTATGTGTTTTGGGCCAAAAGTCAACAAAGCAAACTCATTTATTGAAAAATCACATTTTAGTGTTTTTTGAGGCAAATCACTCTAGAATTAGGTGCAAGAAGTTATTTTGGCATTTATTTTATGGGATATTTTGTGCCTTGGGTCTTGGATGGTCTCTTGGGCATTAATGACATTTATGAGTGATTTTGACATTTTCCAACCCTATCTATGGTTTTTTCCCTCCTTTGCTAAGATAAATAGAGCATGAGGGCTTCATTGTAAATGTTAGAATTTGATGAGATTTGAGAGAAATACATGGTTTTTATGAGTTTGAAGAAGAAATTGATGTTGTGTAGTTTGTGAATGGCCTTTCTTTGATTGATGATGAAGGAGGATATCTTGCAGGATCCATGAGCATGGTTAATGGTGAGGTGTCTCTATTTAGTTTTTGTTTTCATGTTTATCAGTATGTTCATCTTTCTATGTTGTAGTAGAACATAAAAGCATAGGCTAAGAAATCTTGTTTGAGGGACCTTAGTCCTTCCTGCTCTCTATTGCCTTGATGTTTTCCTTTGCTGGGTTTGTTTAAGGAATTCTTAGTTTCTCCTTAGATCTTCCTATGCTTGTTTATTCCATGAATGGTTCAATATATTAGTTTTCAAATAATTTTTATGGTTAGCCCTGCCTATTTGATGCTATTTAAAATCTATTTTGGAATCTCTCTTTGAAGTATTACTTGTTAGGTTTTAGCCAAAGAGGCCATGTTTTGATCATGCCCTTTGTCCATGCTTGAGAAGTTTCCTTAAAGTTCTTTGTAGCTTTATCATTTATTTTTAGGCATTTCCTCTTCATTGATTAAATTTATTTGTTATCTTGAACGTTTTCTAACCTTGAAGTTGAAATCACTATAAGTTAAATGAGTTTCTCACCTTCTATATTTCATTGGAATTGTTCATCTTGAATGCTTGTTTGCTTAAAGTGTAATCTAAGAGATATTGGTTTACCCTGTCTTATGATTATGTCCCTATGTTAATCAGTATTTGAGACTATCTTGTTTAAGAGTATTTTTTTAAGGATTCTTTACTACCCTTACACACCTACTATGCTCACCAACTAAATGTTCATTTTATTTCACACATACCTTTAAAGCTCCATTTGACTATGCTAGATTTGCCCTGTTATGCATCCTGTTTCATTTTTGAGATATCCATTACTTTCATTGACTCCATAGCCCAATGATTTGAAGACCTCTCACTCAACCTATTCTACCTGGTCATCCTGCCCAACCAAAACAAACGACAAACCCTACACTTAAAAACTAGCCTAAAATCAACCATCTAAAGCAAATAAGTTCATGTCCTTTGCATACAATAGAGAGAGCCCTCTCTGAGTGTAGGAAGGCTAGGTCCTAGGACTCCAAAGACTGGTCTGATGTTACCCTGTGCATTTGGTCTACCAATTTGCTAAATCACGGGACCCTAACAGTTTCGGGAGAAAGTGAAACAAACTAAGGGGATGGGCACTAGATGAACATATTGCATAGTTCCGAGAGATAAGGGACATTAGGCCATTTCATAGTCTCATAGTTCAGATGCTTAGGGAGTGAGCTTGAAGCTGATGACTATGCAATGCGCAATTAGGTCGAGATTGGGAGGAGGAATTTTGTAATTCTGGGAGTCAAGGTCAAGGATTGAGCACAGAAAATGTGAATGCAACAATCCTATGAGGCAGGAACAGTGAATTTTTTAGTTCCAAGAGGAAAGGTCACAACTAGAGGACTGAAACTACATAATGTGCAATTCATGGAGGCTAGGGTGATGCTAGGTTGCTTGGTCGAGATTTTTTCCGAAAATGGCTAAGTATGGGATTAGTGAGGCTAGCATGAACAGTGATGAGACCTACACTTAGATTACATTTGATGAGTCAAAATCATATATCATCCATGACACATGAAAAATGCATTTCCTTCCATGTGATAGCTTTACAACAAGTTACGACAAGTGTGACACTAAAGGTACACTTTTCGACGACTGTGACGACACTTATGCGAACATGCTTCAAACTTTGGAAATGAGCGTGACATATGTTAACATGGTGAGAAAAATTCATTTACACAAAGATGGCCTCTTGAAACCACCAAATAGTATTATCTACATGATGTGACAACCAACATGTGAAAATACGACATTTTTCCTTTCTTGCATAAGGGAGAAAAACACTTTAAGAAAACACATGGAATGAGTTTCAAATTTTCTCATGACAATGAACAAGACCAAGGAAGGATCTGAAATTAGGTGAAGGCCAAAACTTTGGAGGGTGTTTTAGAAGCGAAAATAATTAACATACTGGTATATATATATATATATATATATATAATTTCACATCGATATCTAATAGGTACACCCATGACACAAACATTAATACATAAAATTTAGATATACAATAATTTTATTTAGAATAGGGTTTTGATCATACAGATGAATATACACCTAGGGTTTCATTCCTAGGATCTTACTATAAAAGTTCTTTTCACTAACCCCAAATCACCAAACCCTAAAATTCTAGGGTTTTATCATCTCATTTTCAAAACGCTAAAATTAAAAATAATAGGATTTATATACTTTATTTATAACCCTAAGCAGATTAGCATTTCATTAGTCAATATTGACATACCCTTAGCAATAAGATGCTAGGGTTTTGCATTGAACCCTAAGGGTTATGGTTTCACAAGAGTGATGAAAGGAGATAATAACAAGGATAGATTTAATCTAATTATCAATCACCCTAAAAATAATCTTTTTGATTCAAAACCCTAGACATAATGATGTCAGTAATGTAAATAAAATTTCAAAAGAAGAATGATCGTACCATTTTCATGAAGAGAATCCATGCTTCATCATATCTAGTTGCAAAAGAGCACCTTCCTATGCTCTTGATATCCATCCGGTGATATACGAGCCTGGAAACAATGTTAGTCTGGGCCTGACACAAATATGCTATCTGTTCGGGCCTTACTACAATACCCGGGCTTACTATGCTTTGATATCCATCCGACGATATTTGAACCTTACACAAGATGCTTGCCAGTCGGGCCTGCAAACGATGTCCATTCGGGCTTTAAACATATTTCTATGCTTGACGCTAATATGTTGTTATAGGTTTGACGGCGATATCCACCAGGCCTTGCCTTCCACCGATATCTTTCCGGGCCTGACAATAAGATGCTGAAATTTATAAAAAAACTTATAGTCTAATACATACCTTGATTTTTTCCTTAAAAAACCTTGTAGGACATCAATTCTTAAAGGACTTCCTTTGCAACAAAAATTCTTTCATGTTTCAAGTATATCCTTTGAAGTCTCTTCCATAATGTTTGTGTATTTTGCAATATTTCCTACCAAGGAAAATACAAATAAAAGGTTATTAGCATATAATTAAAATAAATATTGATATGAGAGGGAAACCAAACATAAAATAGGAAACAAAGCAAAAGATACTTATATTTTGGTAAATTGGTGAAGGCTCCCTCTTAATCCAAATATTTCTTAGGGATACCTTCAAAAATATTCTAAAAAGACATGTTAGGCCTACAAACTCTAGAAAAAAAAACATAAAATAAAATATTGCAAAACTTAATATAGAAGGATATGTGAGGCATAGTATTCCCTAAGAGTGTTTGGTGAATATATATTTGATTTTATATTCTCTTGTCTTGTTTCTCTTAGGTGGAGCTTCATTAGCAACATTCGTTTGTTCTTTCTCTCTCTTCTTATTCCTCAAATTCTCAAGACATTGGTTTTTATAGTGACCCATCTTATTACAATTGTAGCATTTAACCTTGGGTAGGTTAAGTTTCTTCTTTTGTGCTTTGAACTTCTTGAAGGTTCCCTTCTTCTTGGTATCAACATAATAGGCACTAGATTTGTTTTATTATTCATCCTCCTTGTTGTTTACTAATGGTATTTGGGTTTATTCCTGACTGCATGCATTCCACATTTGTTCAAACGTTGGAGTATCCTTCCAACTACTAATTCTTGATGCAAAAGCACTACAAGATTTTGGTAGACCTATAATAGCGACAATTACAAGTTTTTTTTGGTAAAACCTCATCTATTGCTTGGATTTCATCTCTTATTCTAGATATCCTTACAAAATATGATGGCAAGGGTAGCATATCTTGTCGTCCTTATTTTCCTTAGTTCATTCTTGAGATGAGATATGTGACCAATTTTCTTGATGGTGAATAACTTGGATAGGGATACATACATTGCTTTTGCATACTCTATATTAGATATGTAAGGGATGAAATTATCCTTCACTCCATTTACAATTAATTTCATGGCTAATTTATCAGTTTCCTTGTATTTTTATTTTTCTTCTTCATCTGTTAGTTCCTTGACATTTCCTTGAACAAAATCCAACACTTTATGTCTTGCAAGAATAATATCCATTTCTTCTTCCATGCCTTGTAGTTGAAGGCTCCTTCTATCTCGATTTCCAACTTCATTGAGTTTGTCATATTGCATCATTCTACTCCTTGTGACATTTCTTGAAACCCTTTTCCTATATCTTTCTTTTCAATAGATATAGAGTTAGCTATTTTCTTTCTTCTTCACCTTAGCTCTGATACCATATTAGAAAATTAGAAAGGAAAAAATATTTTATTTTGTTGGTAATTACTTGCGATATATTTTTCTTGTTTATTAAATTTCTTATGTTATTCCTTTATCTATGTTTCATCAAGCAATAATAAAAAAAAAATATGAAGATCAATGACACCAGATGTAGGCACTCAACTAGGGTTAAACCTCCTCTGTAAGGGAAAACCCAGTCAAACTCTTCCACTAGAAAAATCAAATTCATATAGATCAATACCCTATAACAAAATACGTGCGTCCTCCACCAAGTCAAATATTCCTTCCAATAGATGATTTCTTGCAAGGTCCCCAAGTGGCAACTTCTCAAATGTAGCTTCAACCTAGAATTTTGACTCCAACATGAGAACTTCGACCCCCAGCTTCTGAATTTTAACCTAGCTTCAAGCCTGCATTTTTTCCCTTCCAACAGCTTAGCAGCTTCACATGTGTGTGTGTGTGTGTGTGTGTGTGTGTGTGTGTGTGTGTGTGTGTGTGCATGTGTGTGTGTGTGTGTGTGTGTGTGTGTGTGTGTGAGAGAGAGAGAGAGAGAGAGAGAGAGATAATTTTAACTTGTGCTTGATTAAGACTTTCTTCTCCTTTGCTAGGGCTTTCCTCCTTATCCATTGAATTTCACATTTTTTCTTGTCCCATAAATTACAGATCAAACTTTATGGAAGAGTGATCCAAATGAGGTCAAGTTGTTGCCTTTATATATCATATTATGCCCCTCAATTAGACCAACTTGTCTAATTTGAGGCAAACTTGGTGGAGGAGGCCTAGAAGACCTAATTTACATCAAAATAAAGTTATTTATTGACATATTAATCCCAAGAAGGTTATTTTACATTATGACATAGAAACGGCCACTTGACATAAACCCTAGTAGCCTACAATGGAGGCTTTGACATATAAACCATTGACCCAACATGAAACCCATGCTTTAATAAGTCAATTTATTTTGGAATAAAATTTCTTATTATTTCTTTTGACAAATACATTACATCATGCCTCAAATAGAATTATGAATACTGACACTAGTTACATCCTTCAACACGTCTTTCTAAATTTTCCCCTCCCCCTCTCTCATTCTATCCCTCCCTCTTTCTCACCCCCCACCCCCTCAGTTTCCCTTTCTCTCCCTTACCCACTATCCCACCCTATTTTCCTCTCTCTCCTCCCGTCTCCCTCTTTCCCCCTCTCTCTCCCTCTCTAACTCTCCCCCTCTCTCCCTCTAGCCCCTCTTTTCCTCCCTCTCTCTCACTCTTTCCCACCCCTCACTCTATCACTTTCTCTCTCTCATGTCCCATCTTTCCCTTCCTCTCCCATATTCCCCTCGCTCTCTTTATTCCTTCCATCCCCCCATCCCAACCTCAACCCTTTCCCTAGTTGCTATCTCTACAAACATGTGTGTGTTCTTGGAGTTAAAAATGTACACGTGTTCCTAGAGCTACAAATGTGTGCACATTTTTAAAGCTAGGAACATGCATATGTTCCCAAATCTAAGAATGTGCACATATTTTTTTTAATTTAAAATTTTCCCAGGTGGGAATCTTATCCACGTGATATTTTGGCTGCTTCATATATAGGTTTGGGATAAAGTGTAATTTTGAAAAAACAGCTATTGATAAGGACAATATTTCTTTACAATTCTACTATTTGTTGTAGCGAAATTCCATTATTTAAGTACTCCAATTTAGCAGTAATGAAAACATATGCATTATGTTTTTCATGAAAAATAACATACACTATTAGAAAACTCAAAAATAACACAGTTTTACATAATTTCTATAGATAAAATTAATTAATTTTCCTACATTTCATCTTTTACAGCACATTTAAATTCATTGTATAAGTACTTCCAATCATCCCTCCAAGTTATATATATTGCATTGCCACTAACATGTTATGAGACACCATGCTCATCCCGTTCTTTGTATACATATATAATCATCTTAATTAAAAGAAATACTATGATAAATTTATTTATATACCTACTAGTAAATCAATATGTCATATAACATTATGACTGGGCTGAGAGGCTCATTCTACAATCCAATGTGAAGGGGATGTGCAAGTATGTTCATCCCTCTTAAAATAAAAAAAATATTCTCTTCACAGTAAAACAATAAAGGAAAAACTTATGAGTAAGATGTTTAAACCTTATACTTTTCAAAAATATTTTAATAGGTGATATCAACTTCCTATATATATATATATATATATATATATATATATATATATATATATATATATATATATATATAGTATAGATTAAAATATCCAATATGAATTAAATAAAATATTTTAACATGACATATACCTAAAAATATATTAATAACAAAAAAAGAGTTGATAAAATGGTCATGTAATATAATTTGATCTCGCACACTCATATTGCTAAATAATTAAATCAATATGTCATGATAAATAATTAAAAAATGTTTCTTAAAAAAAATTCTATCTATATTTTACTCATAATATGAAGAGTAAAAAAATGTCAAATACCTAAGTTATAGTGTTACAAACCTAATATTACATTAAATAAATACATAAGTATTCAAATATTACATTAAATAAATATTCAAATTCAATATGAAAAACATATGGTTACAAACACAATATAATATTATATATATAACAATATTTTTTTTTCTTTTATTATTATTTAATATGAAAAAGTTAATATAAAATATATAATTAAATGATAAAAAAAATACATATTTAGAAATTATAATTTATATTTATAATAGTGATTTTAAATTGTGATTAAATAATAATAATAATTATTACTATTATTTTAATGTTACGGTTATACCAACAATTCACGTATGAGAGCTTTTATTAGTGGAATAAAGAATCCCTTTATACAATAAATTAATGAACATATGCATCGCAATATTTTAAATTATTTTAGGAAGGTATGAATATACTCTGATGAGAAGTGGCGGTTTAGCCCTGGCTACTGCTGTGAGCTCATTCCTCCCTCCTTTTTCAAGTAAGTTTAGTTCCAATTTGGACTCCACGTCGTTAGGAAATGGAAATTTCTTAACTTTGCCAATGGATCGTTAGTTTTCTATATTTGGATCGGATCGCAGGAAGAGACCATTCTGCTACACCAAGTTATAAATAGTACCGGTAAAGGCATGGATTTTTTATTATTATATATATATATATATATATATATATATATATATATATATATATATATATATATTGTTGTAAATAATTATAATATGGTCAAGGGATAATGGTTGGGTTTAATTCTTTCTCTTCTCAAGTTTTACGAGTAAAAGTTTTAAGTTTAATGCTCACTCCACTCAAGTTTTATTCTTTAAAGACTTGTTAGCCTATGTGGAAAGTTTTATTCTCTAGAGACCAAGAGGTAATGGCTCTCTTTAATTCTCCCTCCACCCAAGTTGTATGAGTAAAAGTTTTAAGTTTAATTCCCACTCTACCCCAGTTCTATTCTCTAGAGACATGTTAGTTTATGTGGAAAGTTTTATTCTCTAAAGCCATGTTAGCTCATGTGGAAAATAAATTGTACAAATTAAACATTCTTGTTCATTAATTTCGATTTTTTTTTTATAGAAACCTAAAAAAGAAGAAATTTATGAATATCTTGAAATTGAGATGAATAATAGCAATTAATGTGATTTGACCTGGGTGTTTTCTATATATATAGGTGAATCATATTTAGTTTTTATAATTAGTTGAAAAAGAAATATCTCTAAAATTTATATTTTATTCATTGACATTTAATTTTAGTTGAAATATATATATTTATTCAATTTTTTTAATAAATTAAAAATCAATTTCATATAATGTCAATTTTATGAACATTTGAAATATGATTTTTATTTTACATTAATTTTTTTCAATAAAAGTTAACTATATTATATATTTTTATGTTGTATAAAAATGAAACTCAAATTTTAATAAAAGTAAAACTAAAAAATAAATTCAACTAAACTCATAATATATAATTGTATATTTACTTTCAAAATAACTATAACATTTTAGAAAAAATGTTCAAATATTACTTTCAAGCAATTATTTCTTTTTATCCCTCCTCATAGAGTCATCATAAAGTTTCAAATAATTATTATATAGTAATAAGATAACATCATTAGCAAATGTGTTTATCCATAAATAATATGATATAAATTTTATGTTATCTTTTCAACATTTCAACTTTAAAAAAAAAAACACTTATGCACATGAATATGAAATTTATTTCTATTTCAATTTCAATTCCAGTCATTTTCTTCACTTACTCTCTTTCCTACACACCTAGTTCTATTTTTTTAATTTTCTCGATATTATCCATCATCCATGTCCTTTTATTTTTCATCATCCTTATTCCTCTATGGTCAATTTTCCTTTTATGCTAATTTCATATTCATTTTCTCCACTTTACATTTTTCCTCTACATCTATTTCTCCTACACTTCCCATTTCCTCCACATTCTGACATCTTTGATATCCCCTTCTTTCTTGTCATAGTTATCCCTTATTCCTTTACATCCCTTTGCTTAAACACCACCTCACTCCACGTCATATATATCCAATCCTAAATGCATAGTGTATATGTTCATTATCCTCTTGTTTTCTCAAGATATATATGTGTCATTCTTAAATTAATCCATCTTGATCTTAGTCCAAATATATTTTTCCAAAAACATAT
This sequence comes from Pinus albicaulis, assembly GCA_034641835.2. Lineage (NCBI taxonomy): Eukaryota > Viridiplantae > Streptophyta > Pinopsida > Pinales > Pinaceae > Pinus > Pinus albicaulis. Next base: position 537,195,256 of record CM076576.1, on the reverse strand, counting down.
TTAATAAGTCTATTTTATTTATAACTATGTCAACATTTAGTAAATATTTTCATTTATTAAATATGTTATCATTTTTTATAACGACCTCAATGTAATGAGTTTTATCAGTTGATTGTATGTGACATTATATTGGCTTGAGAATGTGATTGTTTTAAGTATATATAGACATTAAAAATATATAATAACATTTAATTTTTTGGAAGATTATTGATATATTCATTATCTTTTATCAAATTTAAAATTTTACAAAATTTATTTTCCTTTTAATTTTAGAAGCTACATTCATGTAAATGACATTTTTTAGAGTATATTTGGAAATGTTGATATGTGTTTTCTTATTATTAGGGTGAAGTCATTTTACATAATCATTCATTTTATTAACCCAAGTTTATTTGAACATGTAATACGCTTAGTGTAGTATAGGCAAAAGAAGGAATTTTCCTTAATGTAACATTTACATAGTGTAAATTAATAGTGTAAATAATAAGGAAACACACATTTAAATCTATGTTAAGGCATAATTATATGTTAACAAAAAGAACCAACGATATTATCAATATGAGTTTAGCTAATGACTATCCACATGTTAAATTCATTGGGAACTATTGTCTCTAAAATTGTACAGGTAAATGCGATGACTCAAAGAAAGGTTTATCACTCTCATCCTCGCTCTATCTGTTCTAGTTGTATACCTACAACAAGCTATGGGGTGTAGTCCCTATGAAATGTGAAGATGAAAGACATGTCGGGAAAAAACAAGTTTGGGAGACACCACTGAAATGCCTAGAAATTTGGTTAATGATGATTAACAAGCTTAATTATTAGCACAATTTAATTATATTATTGAGATACAAATGCCTTATGGAGTCAAATCACTTGCACAATATAAATTAGATTCCAAGTTATCGAATGAATAGTTGTTTTTTCTTAGGATGCACACTATCATATATGAGACATGACACCTAGAACTAAGTGAAATGAAAACTGTTTGTTAATTTTAGATTAGATGCCTATTTAAGTTAGTTATTTCTCTCTATTTTTTTGAAGTTAGTCTCAAGCGTATGTTGTGAAGAGAAACTGAGGGGAAGATAGCAATGGCTATATTAACTATACCTCCCTTGGAGTTCTAACCACATGAATTCCTATTACACTACAGAGGTTGTGGCCCTTTGAATGCAAGGTGATCGTGTTGAATACATGTGATGATTTGAACTCTGCAAGTTGGATGAGAAAGCCGGTCATATCGTCTTTCAACCAAGCTTATTCTTGGAGGTAAATTTTGACAATGCATTATTGGTCCTAAAATGAAATGCAGATATGAGTGATTATATTTAGGTGAGATCGTTAAACTATTCAAGTACTTTGAGAGAAATTATCTAAATAATAATAATCGATTTAGAGAAATAAAGGAAAGAACTTAAAAATTGTATAGAAAACCTTCACCAAAAGTAGTGTTTAATGAACTCTTTGATTACAAATTAGATTATGCAATGATAAGTAGAGAGTGTAAAGCAATTCAAGATTAGAAATATCACAATGGATAATTACTTGATCAAATATCAATAAATACAAAATGCACGAGTCCAATAGTCCTCTTACCAATTTTAATGTGGCAATTAGACAATTGACTTGATTTATTGATATTGAATCTCTTCTGAGAGGGGCACACTATTGGGATGGGTGTCAATCCTTCAAGAAGATATCAATACAACTAGCAATTATTGAGATTATTTATTACTCTTTTCACAATATCAATATGGTGATAAGTCAATTGCTTCAAGAGTGAGTTAAATTCAATGTTGCAAGATTATGATTCTTAGATGTGATGCTCACTTTCAAAAAAATATGTTAGTGCAACTCTACTTATTCCACTATGATAATGAAAAGCAATGTGACCACTTATCCAATAGCTAATTTTATTTAGGAAATGATAGCAATGAAAAGAAAAAGTATTCTTGTAAAACAAATTCCACAAAAATGCTAGTAATCCTTCATAAAACACAATGGGATAATTCTTTTTGAAGTCAATGAAAGTTAGAGAGAAAAAAATTCACTAATTTGATAATCAATGTTTGAAATTAGAAATATTAGGCAATGTAGAGATTGATAATGTGCTTAAATATATTATTCTTTACTTCATTTGAATGACATTAAAAGAGCAAGAGAAAACTTGTGAGAGTAGCAAACCCATCTTATGTAAGGAATGCTAAGTATATTATCTTTTAGAAAATTATTGAGTGCATATATATCTAGTCAATTAGATGAGATTGCTAACAATGAAATACTTATGAATGCAAGACTGCAATAGATGGATGCAAGAGCTAGCAATGAAATGAAAGAGTAATATGAGGCAACAAAGAGGTCTAGAGACCAATGATCACAGTAGTAGGAGAAGAAAAGGAATCAAATTACTTTTCCAACAAAAATATCATCACAAAAAATTCAAGGGATGCTAAGAGTGAATGCCCAACAAAGAAAATAGTGATTGTTAATTATTTTTTATGCCATTGTTATATGTCCTCTAACGGTATTTTAGGTGCATATAGGTTGCAGTGAACATAGTGATGAGAAAATAGAGGTTTAGGAGGAAAACCACTAGGCCTTATAACCCTTTTTGGTGACCAACGTAACTTCTAGGGATCCTCCAATGAGTATTCCCACCTGAAATCACAAATGTTAACTCCAAACCACTTGAAATACCTACAATAAGAGATGTTTGTCCTAAAACTAATGATTTTGATCAAGAGGAGAAAAGGAGGGATAGATTAGGGCTATAAAATGCACAATGATGAGGGTAGGAGGGTTGAATTAGGCCAAAAATCAGAAGAAAAAGGCCTTGTACGCCTGTGAAACCCATAGAGAAGCCTTCTAGAGATTACCGAAAGGGAGAGAAGCCCATTTAGTACTCACAGTGGGGGAGAAAAATGGCTTGATCAAGGGATCAAGGTATGTAAGGCCTGTAGATTAGAGAAACAAGGCCTTGGAGGCTCATGGAAAGGAATAGGTTTGTCTTAAGAGGAAGAGAGAAAAAAAAATTGAACCCCTGCAAAAACTCAAGGACTTAGGAAAACACAAAAAAATGTTATAGAAACCTAAAAAATTGCCTTATTAGGCCTCCGTACTTATCTCCTTGGTTGTGTGTTGAGATTTTTGGGCCTTGGGAGGCCTTATCTAGGCCTCTATGACTTGATTCAACCTTTCTATTTTGAAATAATTGGACAAATAAGTTGGATGACTTCTCTTGGAGGTGAGAAACCCCTGAAACCATAACCCTAGGGCTAATTCCTTCAACCAAATTCCAATTTCCTTTGATAACTTTAGAATTCACCTTTACATATGAAGATAAAAATTACCAAAGCCCCAATACATACAACAATAAAAATAAAACCTCAAATGTTATAAAAAATAAAAAAATGGGTTAGAATTAAAATACAAGGGTTAGATTCAAAATTATTTTACAAATATTCACAATATTTACAAAATTTAAATATTTTCTCTTATCAACAGATTAAATCTTTATAACACAAAATAAATAGAATTTGGAGAGTTTAGAGTAGCTAATATGGATGAAAAATTTCAGAAAATTACTAGCCAAAACCCCCCTGCAAAATTATTCGTCAAATGAAATCTTAGATCTCAAACAAGAGCGATCCTTCCCCACAGTTTGTGAACTTGGAGTCCAAGGGATATTGTACTTATAAATCTTTATTTAATCTTGAAAATAATTGTTAGATCATGAGGTGAATCGGATCACCTAAGGTAACACAATTGTACCCACTGGAAATTGAACTAACAATTATGAATTTTAGGACAAAATGGAGCATCAAAGGAAAAAATACTATTGCATACAATATATCAACAGATAGAAGAACACCATGAACTGAAACCCCAAAGTGTTCTATTATGCAAAAAATAATTCCAGTAGAGAAAAGCTCAATACATTAGTTGAAAATCACTTCATTGAAAGATGGAAAATAGGAGCTCGATAGCTTCCGTATATAGAGAAAAACCCTCAAAGTGGAAAAGAACAGCTAGTTGGCTTGACCCTCATCAAAATAATTTCATCCATTAAAAATAACTTTATCTTCTTTTAATCTCCATCATCGATTTTTTATTTTTGAGGAAAAATTCGAATTTCTCTTGAATTTTTTTTTTTATAAATCCAAAAATTAATATTTTGGATTAATATCCTTGACAAATTGTCTTTCACTTGACCACCAAGGTCCAAGGGGTCAATTTTTCTTAAAAAATGATTTTCCCCTTGGTGGAGGACCTTCAAAAATAATTTAATTTTTACTGAATTTTTTTTATTATTTTCCACTTGGAGAGAATTTATTTCCTCTCAAATTATTATTTTACTCAAAATTAATTAATTTTCTCACTTAGTATTTTTATTCAATTTTTTCCAAAAAATTAATTAATTGACTCTAGAGGGGATTAATTATGTTTCCACCCTGAAATATTCTAGCTATGGTGTCTAAATTTTAGTAACCATGCACTAAAATATTTTTTACATTAAATTATTACTATAGAAACCCTTAGAAGGGAAAAACATAGACACACCCTCAAGACATTACCCAGTTTTGCAACACAATATGATCTAGTATGAAACCAAGTGTGTCTATAATAAAATAATTTAGCCATGGTGTCTAAATATGAGTAACCATGCACTAAAATTATTCTTAAACACACTTTTACATAGACTTGATAAACACTAGGACTCACCTAATACCTTGTCAACGAATTCCACCCTAGCTTCGTGTTAGAAATGGAAGAAAATGTTTGTCAATTATGTTTGTTTACAAACACACATAATTTGTGGAAATTAACAACTTTATAATATTAAATACTTTGACAAAAATCATAGGCTTTCCTAGGTGTAATTACATGAATCAATGGTCATACTAGCATCATTTACAATAAACTTTGCACCAAATAAGGGAAAATTTTAAGGATGGAAAATTATCTTGAATTTTACAAACATTGGTGAATCCGAGTAGTCTTTAATATGAAAAATATAAAATTTTTATTTATATATTTGTAAAATTATTCAAATTTATAATGATTTTATATATAAAATCTATATAATGTTAGCGATTTTAAAGGTAAAATAATTTTATATTTTAATATTCGGTTGAATCATTTTATAAAAGATGGAAACTGACGAATCTATTTTCTAGAAAATTCATTGAAAATTATCCCACCCGTGAATATTAGCCCCTAAAATTTTCCATGGCACAAATTGGGTTTAAAATAGTACAAATGGAATTTGAATGATGACATTGATTCGAAAAAAAATTGATATGTTGCTTTGTACTCTACTTCTTGGACTATTGAAAAAGTGTGGTCAATAGGAACCATGCACATAACTTAACATTTAGCTTTGTAGACCAAGTGTGGGTTATTAACAAGTTGATTTTGTAGCACACTAGTTCCATTTCAGATATGACCTTTATGAAATTAAAATAAAGTACACGAAAATTTAAAATAAATGTGTTGAAGGTTCCAACAAGCAACAGTGAAATTGGCATCCGGAAACAACATCCTTGATCCTAGTGAAAATTAAGCACCTACAGTATGTGGGGCCTACACAAGCTATTTTTAGGTGGAGGTCTATTTATAGATTCATGAGAAAATTCTATTTATATATGTATCTGTGAGTTCTATTTATAGATCTCATGTCTATTTATATATGCATGTCGACTATTATTATCCCTTAATATTAGTTGGACAATAACCAATAATCTATTCTCAATGAGCACTTGAAAATAGTTAACTGAAGTGGAAAATTATTTAGCTCAGTGAATTTTGAGTTAAGAGGTTGGTTGGTGGGACATGCAAGTGGACTTAGTTGTAACTGAGTGATTCAAAGTTGTAACAAAGTTGGATGTGTAGTTATGTGAGTTTTAAAGTAGTTTAACTTAGTTAAGTGAGTTAAAATGAATTGTGTTAGTTGTAGCTGAAGATACACTAGTGAGAGATCAGTGAATTAAATATTAAATTAATTCACAAGGAGTGATCTCACATGGAACTAAATATTTACTACTGTTAACTACATGCATGTTAGATCCAGTGGAGACCTAGTTGAGAGGTAGGTGAAAGGGACAGTTTGACTATTAGTTGTGACATTAGTGGGTGCACTCATGCAACCACACAAACATTGGATGTGCCTATGAGTATTTCGTATTCAAGGCAGGATAGATTCATTCATTCAGAGGCTCTTGACCATTAGGGATTGCGCAATGGAGGCAGGCTGTTTGGAGGCAGTAAATTGGCGCATGTATTTGCCAATTTTTGTATGACAGTGTGAGACAATTGTATATTGTACTAAGAGATCTTGGATTAGCATTTTTCATGAGGATTTTTGATGATCCATGATATATACATAATATATGATAGTGGGGTTTTAGCTTTAAGCTTTCTTGGTAAACATCCGTGTTATGTGTGAATGATCTTTCTTCATGTGTTTGCAATTGGCGATCTTGTTTTAAATTTGTGCAAGAATTTTGGTAGAAGCGATTCTGTATTTAATAGTAGCATATAATTGTTAGATTAGGAGAATCCAGGCCATATATATTTTCTATTAAAATTTCTACAAAATGATTACACATAATTAATAATTAACCAATAAATGAAATGAAGCCACATAGTATTATATACATAAATATAATATCACAACATTGATAAGTATACATATTATAACGGAGTTGCTCTTGTGTCTGCCTTCAACCCCTAAAGGGACCTCCCCTGCGTCTAATATGGATTTCCTTATGGCCTCCACCTCTGTGAGAAGATCTAGCCTTCCACCCTCCTTCCCCCCCACTCGTCAACCTTCCCTTGGAGGTCTTTCATTCAAAGATATTTTTTAGTCCATTATAAATGGAATATAATATAAATAAGAAATATTTGTGAAGAAACTGGATAACATCCCAAAGGTCCAAATAAATCCTATAAAATCTATATTTTTTCTTATCAGTTTTGTGAAAAGAGGTTTAGTGGGTCAATTCAAGGGGATATAGCCATACCTAAGAACTCTTTGTCAACAAGTATACAAAAATTGGAAACCTCTTGCTAAAGGCTTTCATACATTCTTATTCAAGCTAAAGGAAGAGAAAGATCACATATTCAAGAATGGCCCTTATTTCATGGGATCTTATGGTCTCAATTTAGACATGTGGACCTTATAAAATTTCAACCTTAAAAATTATGGTCCTTCATTTATTCCCCTTAGGGTGAATTTTCCTCATCTTCTTCTTCATTGTTGAGATGAAGAAACCTATGAAATATTGGAAACACACTAGGAAAATACATTGACAAAGTAGAGGTAAGATAATAAATTTATGCGTGTGCAAGAATTTTTGTTGAAGTTGATCTTTAAAAATGTTTCCTAAAGCTATCCATCTCTCTTTGGATATTTTTTCTTTTATTTAACCTATAGATTATGATCAAATCCATTCCAAAAGTCATTTTTTCCATGAATATGGGAATTTTGTTATGAAATTCCCTGTGAAGGAAGGAATGGCCTCTTCTAAAGAAGAGTAAGGGAAATGGAAGATCCAGAGAAAGATAAAAATCAACCATGAAAAAATATTCATCAAGGTCAACAGAATGAGGCTCATAGACCCCCCTCCTCCTCGCAAGAAATCTCGTAATGTGACGACAAAGGGAAAAGAAAAGGAAAAGAATTCAAATTTTTATTATTCATTTTATATCCTTGGAATTTAATATGTTGAAGGTGAATCTTAACACCCAGGATAAAAATAACAAGAAAATGAACATCGAGGGAAAGAATGAAATATGGACATACAAAGAATGCCTAATCTTGAAGACACCCTAGTAATACAAATTTTGACAATGACACAAGAGTCAGAGGATGCAGAGGGATATTAATATCCAATTCATAAGGATGGAGTCCTAATAAAAATTCATCTCAATTGAGGACAAATCCAAAAAATAATAGATAGAGAGGTGTTCAGAATCAAGTCAACTAGAAAAGTTGGAATAAAATCAAATAGGGAAGTATGGAAAGAACATGATGAAAAGGAGAATGAAAATGGTACGGAGGGAGAATTAAATAATACATCATACAAAATACCCAAAATTAGAAGAAAAATGGTCTAGTGGGCCCCTCCCTTGGTGGAGGTACCAAAGAAAAACAACAAATAATAAATATATTCTCTTAGAATTACAGTGGTGGGTAGTGAGAAAAGAGAACAAGAGATTATAAATATGAAAATATTACGAAATCCCCACATTTTCCTCCTCTAAGAGACTAAAATACTAGAGGGATAATCTCTCCTTAAATTTTGAGGGATATGGAATAAATCCAGTGATATAGCTTCAGGATCTAGGTGAGCGTCCAGGGGCCTATGTGTTGTATTGTCTTCAATAATCTTTCACCTTCTCTATTAAGATAAATCATAGCATTGTATCAGCACCAAGCTCATGCACATTCTACCTGGGAAATTTTGTAGCATATTAAATATATATATGCCTCACAATATTCAAGTTGACGCTAAATGTTGGGGATCCCTCCAAGGAAAGAAATTACATCTTCATAATTCTAGTTTTATATTAGGGGGACTTTAATGTCATTACCCACTAGTGGGAGAAGAATTAGAGGTAGCCTATTCAAAATAAATTCCAAGAAAAGTTGGAGGAGTTTATTTCTAAACTGTATCTCTGATATAAACCAAAATGATCAAAGAATACTTGGAGCAACAAGTTAATTGGACCACGCCACATTGCAATTAGGCTATATAATTTTCTACTAGGAAGTGATTTTCTTGACTAGCCATTATCATTATATACCACCCATCTAGTTTGGTCTGCCTCTAATCATCACGTACACAATATTACCATCGAATGGATGCCAAAATCATGGCTCATTCCTTTTCAATATAGCCCGCTATGGGAAAATGAGGTAGAATCCAAAGCTTTGGTTAGTAGTTCTTGGTCTATTTGGATTGTAGGTTTACCCACCTACATATGGGGGAAATCATTAAAATGCCTAAAATTGGAAATAAGTAAATGGTCTCTTTATCACTCAAAAACCAAATTGGTTGGAGTTCACATCCTTTAATCTCAACTAGTAGAGACTCTCAAACAAATTGAAGATCACCCAGTGACCAAAGATTTGCTTGTCAATGAAAAATAAATAATATGAATACATACATATGAAATTAAGAGATGAATAAGGTATTGTTAGAGTCAAATCAGGAAGCCTCTAGACAAAAATAGGAAACAAGAATAAATTTTTTTTTCACAAATAGACAAAATAAGGGAGTTTGGAAATAGGGTCAATCAAGTACATGTGAATGGAAACATCATCTCATAACCCACTAAAAATAAAATAATATGCATTCCTATTCTTTCAAAACTTGTATAAGGAATAAGGATAGGCGTCGACACATAGGGAGTCAAATTTTTTAGACCATACACCTCTTGTAATCACTCTAGAGATCAATGTGTGGCTCCTAAAAGCTATATCTAAGGAACAAATTTGGAAAATGATATGGTTATTTGATTTCAACATGGTACCAGGACTTGATGGGTATATTGGATCATCCTTTCAAAAAAATTTGGAGGTTACCAAATTAGACACTTGTAGGATGTTCTCATTTGTTGAAAACTCAAGATGAATCATGGGTGTTCTTAGTTCCTCCTTTCCAGCGTTGGTTCTAAAAGTAGTAAATCCTTCTTCATTTGAAATATTTCACCCAATTTATTTGTATAATTTCTCATAAAAAATAATCAATAAAATTAGGGTGAAAATACTAAAACATTTTCTCCCTAAACTCATTTAATAAAATCGAGGATTCACAAAGAAAAGAACAATTATGGATAATATTATTCTAGTACAATAAGTAATTTACTCGAGTGAGTCTAGAGGGGACACAGGAATGGTGATCAAACTTGATTAGGCGAACATTTTTGACATAGTAAGACACTCCTTATTCTTATTTCTCAGGAGAATGGGGTTTGCAGAAGATTCTCTAAAATGGGTAAAAGCCTAAATTTCCTCTTCTTGAATTTCCCCCTTGATCAATGGCAGTTTTGTTGGCTTCTTTCAAGCCTCCTGAGGACTAAGACAATGATGCCCCCTCTCACATATTCTCTTAATTTTCATGGAAAAATCATTAAGAATGTGCCTAGAGCAAGATTTCATATCCAATTAAATTCCTTGAATCCAATTTATAAAGGGTATCTAAATTATTAATCATTATCAGTTTTTTGATACCATTTTTCTAGGGGGTGCATCTTCTATTATATCATGAATATTTATACATCTCTTATATGAATTTATGGAAACGTCAAGGGGAAAAATTAATGAATGAAAAAACCACTTGTAAGGTTGGAATATTATCAAAGGTCTACATGGTTGGATTCTTCATATTCTCGACATCTCAGGAAAATATTCTAGGACCAATTTAATACTTGGGGATACCCATTTGTTTAAAAAATTGTCCCAATCCTTCATGGAATAGTATGATTGAAACATTTAAAGATAAATTTTTGAAATGGGGAGCTCAATGGTTGAACCCAATAGGAAAGATAATTCTAATAAAATTTGTCCTCCTATCACCAGGTACTAATTGAACCCTCTGATGTGTGTAGCACTGCCTTCAAATCCAAGGAGGTCCTTTCTGAATTATTGGTCATTCCATTCGGGTTGACGAATTCCCCCAAAACCTTCATGAGGATGAGGGAATAAATATTGTGACCCTTCACTAACTAATTCGTGGTGGTGTATTTGGATGACATCTTGATCTTCAACCAGATTCGAGAAGAGCACATCCACCACATTCGACAGGTCCTTCAAACATCGTGGAAACAAAAATTATGTGCCAATTCGGAGAAATGAAATTTTGGTATGACCGAGGCTAAATATCTAGGGTACATCATTGATGAGTGGGGTTTGGATGTGGACCAAGCCAAGATACAATTCATTCAATATTGGCCAGCTCAAATCACTCTAATGGAGCTCCGCAACTTTTTGGGTCTTACCAACTTCTACAACAGGTTTGTGTTGGGGTTCTCTCATATCACTTGGTCTTTGAGTCAACTCACTAAGGGAGGAGTGAAAGCCAATTTATTTTGGTTAGAATCCGATCAACAGAAGACATTTTTCGAGTTGAAGCATCGCCTCTTCTCTGCACCAGTGCTCACATTACCAGACCTGCAATAAATGTTTGAGATTGAGATAGATGCCTCCAACTATCCTATTTGTGCAATTCTTACTTAGTAGGGGCATGCAATGGAATATCACAGTAAGACACTTTCAAACATAGTCCAAAATCATCCCACTTATGAAAAAGGTATGTATTCCATTGTGCATACTTGCAAACAATGGAAGAATTACATTATGGGGAAGGAAACAATCATCCACATAGACCACCTACCCTTGAAGTTCATACAGTACATTTTCAGACTCACCACTATACCTAAAAAACTATAAATCCATCATAAATCCATTTCTACCTTTCTCCTTTATATTTTTGCAGCTGTAAGCCCTTTGATACCTAGACCTAGCTACATGGTTTCATCCCTAATCTAACATAAAACCCTAAATTTCTTAAAATCTACTTGAGCCTATCATATCTAGCCTAATATATTTCATGTCATATTCAATCCTTGGCTGTGATCTCATTGAAATAACCCTCTCAACCTGGTAGGGCTAGCTACTAGGTCAAAGTGGTCTGTGGTTACCTTTGTTGGTCTCCTTTTCAGTGTTCAGAGAACTGGTGGAGTGAAAACACCTTCAAACTTCTCAATATGTTTGGTGTGTAAAAAGAGTTCCCAACACCATGTTTCTCATCTAATCTATATGGAGAGTGTCATGAACTATAGTCTACCATTTTTCTAGTCATCCTTGTTCTTCTCTTCCTGTAAGGTATATCATGTCAATTAAACCAAATCATAAAAAAACCAACATACCTCAGTATATTTCTAGAAAGATATCTTGTCTGTAAGACCAACCATATTAGCGCAACACATGTATAACCATAATCATAACAATATATAGACATCATCTCAATCATCATCTAGTTGCCATGAATGATGCCACAACCATAACTAAATGCATGCATAACAACATATGTCTGACACGTATACATACACAATATATACAAACACTGACATGAATAACTAGTGCATAAATGACACATACTCATGACCACATCCAATCAATGACACCATCAAATTTCAAATGGTGACACAGTCGCAACCATGACCACTACCATGCATACAGAATAAGCACATATAACACAAGCATAAGGACACATATTCAACCGACATGTATGCATGACCAACATGCCACCCATATAGTCCAAGGGGTGAACCATTCTCTGATACCTCTTTGTGGTATCAGAGAACACACAAAGAGAATAGAAACAAGACACCGCCCAAAGAGAACGAAACCTGCTTTGATACCACTCTGTAACACCATCCTCCCACATTTACCCAAGTTATCCAATTTTATGGGGTAAAAATGTGACGAGAGTCTAATATGATGTGATTCAACTCCCCAAGTAGAGTTAAGGAGTGGAACCGACATAATGAAACCAAACCAACCTTCCACGCATTTTATATAACATCAAGGAGCCAACCAACCCTTCTAGGTGATCAACCCCTGAGACCACTTGAAAATTTGTTGATATGGACCTTCATCCACTCCCATGACAATCCATGCATGTGAGTGAGGCCTTTCAGTCACTCCCACAACAAGGCGTGCTAGTGTCTGTAGACATTTATAGGTAGTTTTGTGTCTGTGACCCAAGATTTTGTGCCACTTTTCAGGTCTAAGTCATAGGCCATTTCCCAGAACTTCGTGAAACCTTTAGAAATGAATAATAACAATTGAAAAAAGATAATATTTGATCCAGGTGGCTCTAGAAACACTTAGTTATCAAAGAGGGCTCAAGAAAGGCTAAAAAGTCAAAGTTCTTGTATTTCTATGAAACCAAAGTCAGATCAAAGAGCTCTTCACAAGCTTTCCAATGACACAAACATAACCTCAATCTAACATTGTATGTGAAAGATATGGCCAGTCAAAATTTTTTCAACAAGGCCCCTTGGCTAAAGTTACCATAGTGCCAACTAAATTTGGAAACCCAGCTAAATATGGTGGAGCTGCTAAATTTGGAGGAACTTAATGAGGCAATAATTTGGGACTTTGCAGCAACGATTTTTGGCGGTTGGAACTGGTGAAGTTTTCACCTACTTAATTTTTTCGACAACCCCAAAATGTTGACTAATGAATTTTTTCCATATTTTATTAAACATAAAAAAATTAAAATTGGCCAATGGCCCAACAAATTAATACTCCCAATCATTCTGCGATAAATACAGGCTTAAAAATTAATGCCAAGTTTTTTTATTTAAACTAATATTTTCTATTCAACCACAAGGGAGCAGAGGCATGGAACCCAATGCAGAGGTGGAGCCTTGAGAAGGCACAAAAAATGAGGAGTAGAAACCTGATGGAGGGCAATATGTCAGGAATCTAAAAGATTCCCTTGGAGCCAAATTTTTATAGTGTCAGAATTATGTCATGTTTATACTCAAATTAATCAAAAATTCGTAGGGAATGCAATGGTGTAATCATTTTCTTCATTTGAGCAGCATATATTCAATTGACTTATAGAGAGTAATCTTTGTGGATTCATGAGGAAAATAAAATATTCCCTTGGGGCCAAATTGTCACAGTGACATAATTATGTTGAGTTTATACTCATTCTTCTCATTTTTTCACCAGAAACATGAAGGTGTAATATGTTTCCTTATCTGAGCAATGAATTACAGTTAACCTGCAACACATAATCTTTATATAATCTTGAGGAATCTTGGAGATTCCCTTGGGGCCAAATTTTCACAGTTTCAGAACCAGTCCGACTTTATACTCATTTTACTTAGTTTTTCGTGAGGAACACAATGGTGAAGTAAGATTTGTCATTTGAGTAGAATAATTCTAGTCAACCAGTGAGAAGGAATATTTTGGGAATCTTTGAGATTCCTGAGGCTCCAAATTTTAACTGAAGCAGAAAGGGGTCAAGTTTACAAACATTTCACATAATTTTGCACTAATAATTCAATGGTGCAATCCATTTCTTCAACATAGTTGTGCATTTTTAGGTCATCTCTAGAAGTGGAGATATAAGGTGCCTTTGTACATGCATGTAATTTGATTTCCTTGAAGATTAATGAAAGAGGTCTCCCTACTTTGAGCAGGTCTCGAAGACATAACCCACATTGGTGAACTTCGTTATTAAGTTGTGTTTGTTCTTTAATTTTATGATTGCATTTAAATTTCCTCTTTCTTAAATTATGTACATGTGTTTTTTTTATACTCCTTCACAAGCAATTTAGCTAGCATCACAAAACTAAGAGATATTGGTTAATTCCCATAGCTAGGAAAATCTAGATGAATTTTGGTATCAAAGCGGGTATTCTTTGATGTGAATTGCAAGTGTATGATAACCAAGGAAAAGGTTCAAAGAGGTGAAGGGAAAAATAAATCCTTTGATCCGAAAGCACGACATGAAACATGAGGAGGGAAAATAATAGATGAAGATGCTCGATTGGAGGAAGAAAAAAACTATTGCAAGGCCTTCTATGCCATGGCAGAAAAGGTAGAAAAATTGTTTGCAGAGTATAAGAAGACAATGGTTAAACCAGAGAAGAAGCAAGGACTAGATGATCATGCCTCGGTGAATCATGAAAGAGGAGTAAAATATCCTCCTAAACCTCCCTCTCCATCTTCCAACAAAATTTCTTCTTCTTTCTCTTCTTATCATTCTAGAGGTAGAGAAACTCATAAAATTCCATTTTTCAAGTTTCATGTAAAGTTTGATCTGCTTGTGTTTAGTGGAGAATCTAATGCAAAAAATCTAGATAATTGGATCAAACATCTAGCCAATCAAGGAGGATGAAGCCAAGCTATAGCTAGCATACCTTTGATTGAGTGGCATTTCTCTCATCCAGTGGGAAGGAAAGCTACAGAGAGGTGATAATAGTAGTTTTAAACTTCTTTCATCTTGGTCTAAGTTTGTTTCTGCTTTAAGAGGATAGTTTTACCCATTGGGATACAGACACATGGCCATGATGGAATGGAAAAATTTGAAACAACGTAAATATTAAAATGTTCAAAATTATACAGAGGAGTTTAGGAAACAAGAATTAGCATTGAATTTTCGATTAGAGTCTCCCGAAAAGTTTATGAAATACATTGGCTAATTCGATGGTTATTTGTGTCATTTATTGTTATTATTTGAACTTAAAACTCTTGATGAAGCTTGTGTGAAGGTTTTACATCTTCAAAGCAGGGGGAAGCATGAAAAATATGAACGCCCAAATAGGGAAGCAACATCTAAGAGAAAAGAAGAAAATCATTACTTTACTCATTGTGAGAAAGAAGGGCAAGATGAGAAGCATTACTGGAAACTCCATCCATAATTGAGGCGAAAGAGGAATGATAAAAAAGGGAATTAGAAGACAGTTGCAACTACACAAAAAGACCAAGAATCTAAATCAAAGGATGGTGAGAAGATCACAGATCTTAGGATTTGCAGGTGTTGGACCAATTGACCCAGGTTTAGACTCAGGTGATGAAAGGAAGATTGCAACTCTTTCGATTGTAGAAGATGGACCAATCGACTTGGGTTCTGATTCAGGTGATGAGACAAATATCTCAACAGATGTTGTGCCAAAAATAAGGAGGACACCAAATATTGCACATCTAAAAGAACTCGAAGAGATAAACCAAAGTATTTAGGCATAGAATAGTAAACTAATAAGAATTGTACAAGAATGGGAGAAGGGGAAATAAAGGTTGTAGCATCAGTTACAAGCCAAGGAGGAGGCCTTGGAAAAATTGCAGCATAAAAATCCTGACGTAAAAATTAATTCTTTAATTTCATCTTCTTTATGATGATTATTTTTCTACTCTTGTGAAACGCACTACATGAATTGGATCAAAATTGTTGAAGAAAATTGGGTATAAATGAAAATGCCTTGGCATTAATGGCCAGGGCATTGTGAATCCCATTAAAGTGGAGGAATTTACTCATTATGCAAGACTTGGGTATGTTATAAAATAGATTGGATATTTCTCGAAGACAACCAATGATCAACCAATGACGGATGATGGGAGCACCTCATCAAATTCCAGTGACACTGAGGATTCCATGAGCTCTTATTAAAGGCGCACCAAGAATAAGTGTTTCAAGATGATCCAAAAAGTTTGGAGGAAAAAGAATCATTGTGGTCACTACAACAAGATTGAACATCAGAGAGACACATGTCACATACTCCATGACAAAAAATCACCTATGAAGGAACCAACTGGTGAAGATGTTTAACAAGCAAATCAAGCACTAGGAGATGACCCATTCATTTTTTTGAGCGAAAGATGGGTTTATTATATATAGTAGTTTGTCTTGGCCATATTATAGTAAATCATATGTTGCAAAATTATTGTAAAAATTATTATCTTTTCCATCACTTATGAACAGGGAAAATTTTAGGGGCTAATTTTCCATACTTTTTCCAAAAAAAAGATTCTTTAATTTCCCTTTTTCTGAAAATTGATTTGCCTAAATTTTATTGTATACAATTATTTTACCATAAAAATCGCCAAAAATTGATATATACTAATATAATATAATTAGAAACCTACATATTTTTACAAAAATATCATCAAAAAATTTATAATTCACATATTGGCAACTAGTAATATTCGCCAAGGTTTCTAAACTTTATGATAAACTTCCATCCTTAAAATTTTCCTTTCTTATGAAAGAAAAATAATGATGTTTTAGCTTCTTTTTATTGATAAATCATGTATTATTCTCTATTATGATGTACACTTGACCAAAGAGTGTGTCTTATAAACTTTTGACAAGTATGGGAATGCTTGGGTCATGATTGGTCATATAATTGAACATGTAGTTTTTAAATATTTCATGACATGTTTGGAGAGGATGCATGTGTTAGATCATCACTTATGACCTTGAAGAACAAAGGTGAAGGAGAAGGAAGTGTGGTCTGTCAAGGAATTTTTGTGAAAACAAGGGAACACAACATATTACAAATTATATTCATGGTTTTAGAGGACCAAAAGCTCCTTGGTGGGGAGGAATGATCCAAGTGGCTCCAGAAAAACTTAGTGATAAAAGAGGGCTAAGAAAGGCTCAAAAATAAAATTTCTTGGATTTCCATGAAACCAAGGTTAGATCGAAGAGCTCGTCACAAGCTTTCCAATTGTGCAAACGACACCTCAATCCTGCATTGTATTCAAAATTTATGGCCAGTCAATTTTTTGGTCAACTAGGCCCCTTGGTTAAAGTTAGTAGATCACCAAATAAATTTGGAAGATCTGCTAAATATGGCAGATCCACTAAATTTGGCAAAAATTAACGAGGCAAAAATTTGGCACTTTGCAGTGACGATTTTCGATTACCAAAACTGGTGAAATTGTAGCCTACTTAATTTTTTTGGTGACCCAAAAATTTCAGCGAATGAATTTGGTCCATATTCAAAAGAAAAACAATTAACAAAAAAAAGTAAATTTCTCAACAACCCAACAAATTAATATTTCCAACCATTTTGTTAGGAAGGCAGGTTTAAAAATTAACGCCAACTTTTTTTTTATTTAAACTCATATTTTCCATTCAATCACAAAGAAATAGAGCCATGAAACCCAATGCTGAGGCGGAACCCTGAGAGGGCACAGAAAATGAGGAGCGAAACCCTAATGCAAGGGAATATGTCAAGAATCTTAAAGATTCCCTTGAAGACAATTTTTTGCAGTGTCAGAATTATCTTGATTTTATACTCAAATTTATCACAATTTCGAAAGGAAGACAATGGTGTAATCAATTTCCTCATCTGAGCAGAAGATCATTAGTCAAATTGTAGAGATTAATCTTGGTGGAATCACGAGGAATCTGAAATATTTCCTTGGGTCAAAATTTTCATAGTGACATAATTATGCCCAATTTATACTCATTCTTCTCAATTTTCTGCAGGGAATATTATGGGGTCATCTATTTCATCATTCAAGCAATGAAATTTCAGTCAAACAACAACACAAAATCTTTATGGAATCTTGAGGAATATTGGAGATTCCCTCGGGGCTAAATTTACACAATTTCAGAACTAGACCAACTTTATACTCATTTTACTCAAATTTTTCGCAAGGAATGGAGTGGTCAAGTCAGATTTTTCATCTTAGCATAATAATTCTAGTTAACTAGCGAGAATGAATCTTTGGTGAATCTATAAGATTCCTGAGGGTCCAGATTTTGATCGAAGCAGAAAGGGGTCAAGTTTGTAGTCTTTTGACATGATTTCACGCTAGGAATTCAATGGTGCTGTCCATTTCTTCAGCAGAGGTGTGCATTTTCAGGCCATCTATGGAAGTGGAGGTATAAGGCACCTTTTGTACATGCATGTAATTTTATTTTGCTAGATATTAATGAAATATGCATCACCATTTTGAGAAGGTCTCGGAGACGTAACCCACAGTCGATGAAATCCATTATCAATTTGTTTGTGTGCTTTTATTTGATGATTGCATTTATGTTTCCTCTTCTTTAAAGTATGCACATATGGTTTTTTCATACTTCTTCATAATAAATTCTACTAACATCACAGAAGTAATATATATTGGTTAATTCTAGTAGCTGAGAGAATCTGGATCATTAATGAAATCGCTGATGCAATTACTTGATCTGATCCCTACTTTCCATGATAGAAATTTTATCAAACACGTCGGAAATATGCAATATAGGCGTCATAACAACAGATTTGAGCATAGGGCTCTCATACTTATCTGATATTTGTAAGGAAGCATTGATTCCTTATCAAAATAGCTGCATTATAATCTATTTTTTCACATATTCATTATTTATTCATTTTCTAATTAAAACATGATGAGATCCATACATCAAGTCTATCATAAAACATCTTCATAACCAACATATAAACAACATAAATAATTAGGATATAACAACCATAAAAACCACATATGAGCATGTATATTTCCCATCAAATACCAGAGGAAATAATCTCTTATTAACATATTCCAAATGCAACTAGGTCTGGGACTTTCACATACCACCCTACCATAGATTGGGATGAGCCAAATATCTCTTTCAACCAATGACCTTCGCACCATATTCCAAGCATTAATATGGGATCTCATGGAACAAAAAAAAAAACAAACCAAGGCTTCGAGAGGCCAAACCACCTGACCCTTCAACCAATGATTCCACCTCATGTTAATAACTCACTAACCATCACCGAATTGGTCTCTACCCAAGTTGTTCAGGGCTCCATAGCGTTTGTTCCAACCAGGGATTCTATGACTAGTAACTCAACCCATAGTTTTTTTCAGGATTCCAAAGTGTTTTTCCAACCAAGGCTTCCAGGACTAGTAACTAAACCCACCAAGGCCTTCCAAATTGTTTGTACAACCAAGGATTTTGTTTGTACCATTTCATGACCGATATTTTTTCCCATTAGCTTCATTTTACCCATAATTTTCCTCATTTAACCCTCATAAAACCTTTATATCCCTTTGAAACTGATGAATATAGTACCATTATTATTATTTTTGCATTAAAATTAATTTTGGGAATTTTTGTATTAAAACTAATTTTTTTCAAGAAATTACAGGTTCTTTTAACTTCCTGTAATAGCTTTATGTTATGACATGTGGCAAGACAGGTGGACCAAAACAAAGACTAAGGGCTTAATCCTTAATGTACAAGGATGGTAAAATATCTATTCACCTTCAGATTTGAAATCCATAGGTGGTCGGTCAATTCTAGTCAAACCCAACCATTTCAGTAGAGAACCTTGAATAATAAATAAACAGGTGTGATATTTTGCTTGTAAATAGGAATCTAAACTAATTCAACCCCTTTGGGTTGTCAGTTAGGATTTTGAGGAATGTGAATAGCCTCCTTTTGTTATGTAATTCAATGATAAATACTTAGAAGAACTCTGTTTTTGGTTAGATATAGAGACACACAGATAGACAATACATGAAACAATACATGACAAGCTTCAGATTTTGGTTTATGTAATCAATTTTCAGACTTAATATAGAGATCCAGTTCTTCATGGTGTTATATTTCATCATTTTCTTCATTTGAGTTACTCCAAGTGTGCTTGCAACGTGTGGAGGGCCCCCATACAGTGCTGGTACACTTTCTTTATGTATTTCATTTTAAATTTGCATATTCAGATCTGATAGTACATCTTTACTTAATTTTTATGTTGCAAGTTAATGAATCATAGTTCAAAGTTGTGTTTTCTATCTCATTTATTATTTCTGCTTGATGTTCATGGTTATAATTGCAAAATTCAACTAATATTTTAATGAATAAACCTTGTAAGAGGATTTAACTCCTGGTTGACTTTAAGATTATTACCATGCTTTCTGTTTTCTTTGAATGAATATGATTTAAGTGTGCTGATTTGGAAGAGATTCTATGAGTTGAGTCTTTGTAAAAAGACTAGAATCTCAGACAAAACATAAGAATTAGATAATTTATTTTAGTGTGTTAATACAAGAATTTGGAAGAGATTATGTGAATAGAGTCCTTGTAAAAGGACTAGAATCTCAAACAAATTATAAGAACTCTGTTTTTAGGAGATTAGATCCATTTTAAATGAAGAGATAAGAGGTGTTTAAGCATGTAAGGAGACAAGAATAATCTCTTGTAAAAGAGTATTGGATCCTATTGCAACAAACCTTCATTTAGGAAACTAAATATTTCTAGGTCTATAGATTTTAGACAAGTACCTCTAAGTGTACCTACTTGGATTGACAAGAAACTAAAGCCTAATATACACTAGTAGATTGGACCAAAAATTTTGGTGCCGTTTTCGAGGAGGTACAACTAGAAGGATTAAAAAAAAAATACAAAAAAAAAATCTAAAAATAAAACAAACAAAAACATAGACTTTGTTTCAATTCTTCATTTTGTTAAGCCATGATTCCTTATGTCCAGACTTAGGGATGAAAAAGGAAGATTTATAAAAACCCCCCAACGAAAAACTAACCCACCATTGGGAGTAGAAACTTTAGAGAAGGTTGAGTTCACAACTCCAGCTGGAAAGGTTACTGTAGAAGAACTTGAGGAAAAACAAAAATCAGGGTAGGGACTTACTCTCATTGAAAGACAAATCCTATTTTCTTATGAAGCAAAGAGGAAACATCTACCTGAATATTCTATATTAAAACAGAGTAGTAAAAGAACCTAGCAAACTCTTTTTGACCCTGAAAAGTCTCAAGAGGAGGAGAAATTAGAAGAACAACTTCTCTTTGAAAAAATTGACACTGAAAAAGAGGAATTAGAAGAACAACCTATCAAAATGACTGAGGAAGGAGGAGCATCAACAAGATGACCTACTCTAGAAAAACTTAGGGAATATGATAGACAACAAGAAGAAAGAAGAAGACAAAGAGAACTTGAACAAAAACAAAGAAATGATCAAAATCAAAACCCAAGACAGGAAGAGGAGTCAACATTTAAATTTCCTATTCAAGAAGAAAACAATGATGAAGAAATTAAAATGAAAAATATACCCCCATATGTATTACCAAATTTTTATGGCATGGCATCTGAAGACCCTGATTCATTTTTATTTGAATTTGATATAGTATGTCGAACCTATGGGTATACAGATGATGCACATAGACTTAGACTCTTTTCCGCCACATTAAAAGCATCAACACTTAGGTGGTTTATGAGATTAGGTGAAAATGAAGTGACTGATTGGAATGGTATGAGGCAAATCTTCTTAAAAAATTATCAACCTTACTGTTGATCAAAGGATTCCAAAGATGATATTTTTAGAATGAATCAACAAGAAGATGAAACCTTAGAAGAATACTTGGAAAGGTTTATATATAATCTACAAAATCAAAGCATAGAACCATGTATAATGATCTTATTCGAACAATATTCTTAAAAGGCATCCGAGAAGAATATTTAGATGACCTTAACCTAATGGGTAAAGGTGATATCTCTACTCTACACATTGATGAGATTGAAAACTTGTGTGAAAAGTATTCTAGAAGTAAAGAAAGGAATGGAAAAAGAACTATGACATCCAAAGCTACTAAATCGGCTACAACAAGTGTTACAAGGGCTGAAATAGGCAACCTATTTGAAGAATTTAAAACAGACCTATTAAGCACCTTGGGAAATCAAATAGACACATTAAAAACAAATAAAAGACAAGAAGAAGAAGACCAATTAATGGCAGTGTTCTATCCAAAATGTAGAAAAAAACATGCTTTGAAGGAGTGTCCTTTAGAAAATATTCAGGTTTGTGCCTTTTGTACAGAAAATCATGATATTCTTTATTTTTCTAAGATCAAGGTTTTGCAGAATTACAATTTGGAAGCTAATGCAGAAATGGAGAACTTGTATCTCATGGGAGCTATAATACCATGGCAAATGAGACCTCTAGGTATGTTTCAAAATCCAAATTTACAATTTCCTGCACATGATCAAATGCCTATTTAGAATTCTTGGAACATTCCTATGCCTTGGAAAAATTGGTCTAATCAGCATCAGCAATCTTACCCACAACAACAATGGATAGGATATCAACAATATCCTCAACAAATATTCTCAGCCATACCAACAATATCCTTAGCCATACCAGCAGTATCCTCAGACATATCAACAATATCCTCAGCAATACCCTCAACAACAAATTGTCCATCAACCAAAAAATCCTCAACAAACATTACCTGCTCCTCCATCAATAAATCCACCACAACTACAACTACCCTCTAACTAGCCTCCTAGACCTACTCAAATACTTGCTCAACCTATAGCCAACCCAAATAATAGAGCAGACAAACCAGCATATAGTGTAGATGAGGGAACATCTTACCCCATTCTACCTCTGAAAAACATTGAGCTCAGGCCTTGTAGGACACTCCCAACAGAACCTCCAGCAGCTACAAAGCAAAAAGAAAACAAGGATGATGAACTTCCAAGCAAACAAGATGATGAAATAAAAAACAAACAAATGCAAACAATGAATCCACCTCCTTTTCCTGACAGATTGATCTAAGAAAAAATACTAATGCCTTTTCCTCAATTTGATGTCCTAGATGAATTAAGGAATTTTTATGTGAAAATTCCATTACTACATGAAATAAAAGACATTCCAATATACACCAAAGAAATTAAAGAGTTATGTCTCAAAAATCCCGCAAAGAAAAGATTTGATTCACAAACCATTCATGTCATTGGAAATTTAGTCGGCCTTATGAAAAATACTATTTCAATGGAAAAGTATGTTGACCCTGGTATTCCTAGAGTTACCACAATCATTAACAACATTTCCATTCTGAATACCTTGATTGACCTTGGAGCTGCCATCAATGTGATGACACTGGAAACAATGAAAACGCTACAGCTCAGAGACTTACAATTAACACCAATTATCCTAGAATTAGTTGATAGATCCAAATTCATTCCTGAAGGGATATTGGAAGATATAATTGTCTTAGTAGACTCTTGGGAGTATCCAGTAGACTTCCTAGTACTCCAGCCAAAGTCCAATTTAGGGGGACATCCTATCATAGTTGGCAGGCCATGGTTGGCAACTGTTGATGCATTTATTGGGTGTAGATCTTCCAACATGATCATTTCTAGAGGGATATAAAGAAAACAACTTACCTTATACCCATCAGCACAATCTCCATCAGTATCTCATAACCTATGGATTGATAAAAAATATAATGGACAAGAATAATTTCACCCTGTTTTGAGCATTAACCAAATCTATGATTTTCAAGAAGATAACAATGCAGATTTGGTAGATTTGTTTATTTCTCAACCTGATATTTCAGAGGAATTAATAAATGAACAATATAATTCTGTAGATCAACTATTAGCACAATGGTTTTAGGAAACCTATACCATCCAGTCTCTACAAACATTGTTTGAAGACATTTTTCCTATTCAATCCATTACAAACACACAAAGAAAAACCATAGAGATCAGTCCAGGAAAAACATTGAACATTGGAACACTTCTAGACTCATCTCACGAACAAAATTTGATTGAATTATTGGCAGAATATGAAAAGGCATTTGCTTGGGACTACACTGATATGCAGGGAATCCACCCAGAAACTTGTTCTCACCACATTTACACAGACACTAATATCAAACCAGTGAGGTAGCCATAGAGAAGGATGAGCCCTATGCTTCAGGACATTGTAAGAGATGAATTACAAAAGTTATTGAAAGTCAATTTCATTTATCCCATCTCTGATAGCCAGTGAGTATCTCCATTAGTGATAGTGCCCAAGAAAAATGGAAAATTGAGAATCTGTGTTGACTACAGACAACTCAATAAAGCTACCCTTAAAGATTATTTTCCATCACCATTTATTGACCAAGTTTTGGACACATTAGCTGGAAAATCATTATTTTCCTTCCTTGATGGTTTTAGTGGTAATAATCAGATCAAAATAGCCTTAGAGGACCAATACAAACCACTTTTACTTGTCCCTGGGGCACATATGCCTACAATGTTTTACCATTTGGACTCTGTAATGCTCTAGCTACATTTCATAAAGCAATATTAGTTATTTTTGCTGAGCTAGTTCATGACTGTGTTGAAGTATATATGGATGAATTTTCATTATATGGTAACTCTTTTCATCATTCATTGGAAAACCTTGAGAAAGTTCTGAAAAGATGTATAGAAACCAATTTATCCCTAAGAAATGAAAAGTTTTATATGATGTTGAATGAAGGGGTAGTATTGGGTCATTATGTTTCTTTAGAAGGAATTAAAGTAGATCAGTCAAAAATTCAAATTATTGTTAATCTACCAGTACCAAAAACTCAAAAATATGTGAGAAGCTTTCTTGGCTATGCAAGTTATTATAGGAGATTTATTGAACATTTTAGTAAGATAGCTTTGCCTTTGTTTAAGCTTCTTGCAAAAGATGTATCTTTTTAGTGGAATGATAATTGTCAAAAAGCTTTTGAAACACTTAAAGAAAGATTATCCACAACTCCAGTTCTAAAAGGACCTAATTGGACTCTAAAAGGACCTAATTGGACTCTACCTTTCCACATATTCACTGATGCATTTGATACAGCAGTAGGTGCTTCATTAGGAAAAAAAGAAGAATCTTTAAATTATGCCATTTATTTCATCAGTAAGAATTTGACACCTATAGAACTTAACTACACAGTAACTGAGAAGGAAGTGCTTGCAATCATACATGCTGTGATTAAGTTCCTTCATTATATAATAGGTTATGAATTTTTTATTCATACTGACCACTCTGCCATTAGGTATTTAATGAATAAACCTATAATTAATGGTAGAGTCACCAGATGGTTATTATTATTATAGGAATTTAATGTTATAGTGTTGGAAAGACCAGGTAAAGAGAACCAAGTGGTAGACTTCTTTTCCAGACTCAACAATCCAGGTGAAGTTGTTCCAGTTGAAGATTTTTTTCTTGATGAACATTTATTTGAAATTTCAATATTGAATCCATGGTATGCTGACTTAGATAATTATCTATCAACATGAAAGATACCTCCATCCTTCACATCAAAGGAGAAGAAAATATTAATCAAGCAAAGTCGTTGGTGAAAAAATAGGTCTTGCAGGCAAGACCCAGGTTCAAAAGTTGGAGCCAACAAGGGTATCCGCTGTAGTCTAGAACCACACCAGCATTATCACCCTAATCTGGAGAGCAAAGAGTCTCACCCAAGGCATGCCGCGACCGCATGCAAAAGGGGAAGATATAATGTTGACGAAGGGATCCACAACTCATGATTAACATAGAATGGATTGCATCAACATCATATATACGCGAGAACATTCAGAATATCAACTAGGTATTAAGCAAATAAAATTTTAAAGCATCAAAGACATCATGCATGCATGTAACTCATAAGATCAGACAGTAACCTACAGTTATATTAATAATCTTCAACCAAATCCATAGTTACATCGCTTTCCACAGCAAGATCATTAGAAATCTGTCACAGACATCTTATAGGACAAAAATATAGATAAGAGAAACCTAGGAACTATAGAGATATCATGCTCAGAATGGATTCCCTCTGCAACGTCTGCTCAATCCTCTTCAGGTGCTCTAAATTCGTCTCTTCTATCACATTCCTTCTTTCTTTCGGCCGGGTGACTGCTATTTATTCACCCTCCATCGCAACTGCTAGTTCCTCTTGTATTCTTCTTCGGCGGCTTCCGGCTTCTCTCTCATGAGCTGTGTGTTCTGCTTTGTCTTCCGTGCTATCCTCTCTCCATCTGCGCTTATGTTTTTGCTTTCTTCAGCTATCTCTTGCTTCTTCGCCAACTTGATAGCTCCATGACTTACTGTAGTTGCGATTTGGTTGCGACTACCATGTGTCGTTCCGCAACCAAAAATCTGTCCTTTATTCAAAATTCAAAATATTCAAAACAAGTTTTCAAAAAAGGGATCCCAACAGGCCCCGAACGCAATTTCTTGACTCGTCCCCGAGTCAATCACAAATCATTGTTTCTATCTCCATTGCCTCGCTGGACCCTGTGCCCTATTCTCGCTGTGCACCTTCAGCCTGTTTTCCAAACGAGGGCCCCAACTCCGGGACTTTACTGAACGCTGTAGCCTTAAGCTCATGGAAGGTTGATATAGCTTGTTGCTAGCCCTGCACCAATGAATCTGTTTCTGCAGCAATCTTAGTGACAGGTTCCTCCTCTACGTGCGCTGATACATTCCTGAACACCGTGCAGATTTGGGTTTTGGCCTTGGCGGCGAGTTGTTGCATTGTCCTGGCACTGTGTTGGAGGGGCGGGAAGAGCTCATGAATTACCTGTTTGGCCATTGCTGAACTGGTCTCTGTTTGCTGGATCTGCACCTCGAGAGCAACCACCTGGTCATACAGTTGGTCCAACCATGCAGGGTCCGTGGCCTCTTGGATTTCTCTCAAAATTTGCTGCAACTACGTGAATATTGGCTGTGTTTTGATGGTCAGAGCCATTGAGCACTTCTGAAGACCCTTCAGGAGGTCGTAAGAATCATGCATTGCAGAGCTGAGAGTTTCTTGCATCTAGTGGACCTGGTTCTACTTTTCGGCAATCTGTGCTATGTAAACTTCCTCTGGATCAGGCAGTGTGGGCCGGGCTGCTAACGCTGCGTGAAGCTCCACATTTTCCTTGTGGAGGGCATTGAGTGCGATCCGGAGGTGGAGGGCCTATTCTATGATACTTGTCTCTGACACATTTGCAGGTAGCTGGGCATAATGAGCCTCGACGGCTGGCCATGCCTCTGAAAACACCATGGTGACTTGTTCTATCTGCCCTTGCAGCTGCCCCTATGCGTTTATGAGCTGGTCACACTGTTCAGTAAGCGCTACAATCTGTTGTTGTTGCTCGTCGCACCTTTGCTGTAGTTCATAATGAAGTCGTTCGGCTTGCTAGGCTGCCCTCTGGATAAATAAGTATAACTGAGCTATACCCCATGTTTCTAAATTGGAAATCCCCGAAGTGCCCTGGTCTGGCCTCCTTTCTTGCAAGGGTTGCCCACTGGCAGCTGATCGATTAGAATGCTCTGGAGGGGATGGTGGCAGGGTCTGTTGATGCGCTAAGTTGGCCATATTCAAGTCTGGCCTCTCTCGCTGATCCGTATTGCCAACCTGTGGAGGTATAGTGGGCTCAGGCTGAGCCCCAATGTAGTCGGTAATAATCTGTGCCATTTGGGTAATTATATCAGATAGAGAAACTTGGGGTTCTCCAGCGGGGTCGACCGGTGGTACTACTGTTGTAGTACTTGAGTCAACTTCAGCCCCATGGTCCCCACCAAGGAGTTCTTGGATGATTGGGTTGAACATGGTAGCAGATGAATTGGATGGAGTGGATGAAGTGGCAGGTGGAGGTGGAACGGAGGGTGGAGGTGGAACAGTGGGTGGAAGTCAAATATTGATGAGCTCTGAGGGGTCAATGAGAGGTTCTTCCTATATCAGCACCCCTGTGGTTGGTGGCAGTGGTGGATCATCCTCAGTGAGGTCCACCACTGGATTTGCTTCAGTGGTGCAGGCCCGCTTGGCCTGAGGAGCTTCTAATTGATCTGTAGTCTTTCTCTTCTCTCCCGTCAGGGTTATGATTGGGCTTGCAGAAGCAAATAGAATAGTAGGGATGGGGGAGGTAAAAGGAGTTGTATGGGGGTGCGAGATAGAGCGAGAAATATGGAACTCGAAAAGTAAAGGGAAAGGAGCGGCACCACTTGAAATGACCTGGGCCACCACATTAAAATTGCTTACCTGAGTGTTTAAGTGGCGGACGATGGGGATGAGCGGCACAGGGATTTCCTGTGGTGTCGCCTCCACATCTGTCTCGACCGGCTGTTGCTACGGTAACATCCGATCAAAGTTGTACCTAGGTACCCCGTCGCGGATTTCCATCACGACCCCCAGCCACGAACAGACTTCGTTGTGGAAGGTAGTATCTTCAAGCTGGAATTTCAGCGGCTTCATGCAGAAGGTGTCCTCTTGCATGCAAGTGGGTTGGATTTAAGTATGCCTGTGACTGACCCCGAACCACACTTTCTAGTTGTACTCATCTAACAGGTTTCTGGGCACCCTTTGTTGGATGGTTACGACGTTCATCATAAAACCATACCAGGTCCGAAATGCCTCGGCATTCACTTGTTTGGTGCTCAGATCAACCGACACCTTCCATGGAACAAACTTCATTGCGAGAGGCTGGCCCTCTAGAATTTCCACAGGTAACTTGACAAGGGCAGTGTGCCATTTCCACATGGCAAAGGCAACGATCAAATAGCCATAAATGAAGCTTGTAGCACGCTTGTAGTTTTCTTCGCACACGTCAAACAGTTATTTCAATAGGAATGAGCACCAGTTCAGCTTGGTGCCCTGAATGTAGTGCTATGCAATGGAGATAGTGTCCAGGGTGCATTCACCCTTTGTGTAGTGCCTCATTGTCTTGCTGAAAATGAGGTAGCAGGCGAATTTAATCTCGGGTTTATTGATAAGCTCCATCTTGGCTCCCTTTCCTCCCTGCCGAGTGCCATATTTTCCATACAAGTCTGCATCTCCCGACTTCCGTGATCGCTTGGAGGTGGTCTGACATGCAGTAAAGACATCCGCGCCATTCTGTGAAAGCCTGGTAAGATGATGGATATCCTCAGCATGAATGGGAATTTCCTTATTCAGCCACAATGACCCATTCTGGATGCGGCTGAGTAGGAACCGAGTGCATTGCATAGCCGGTCCTGTGGTCCCGAAGACTGGAAGATTTCGTAAGTTCAGAAGAGAAGATTGCTGAAGGCCCCAGAAAGTTGGTAAAATTATGTTTGCTGAGTGCCCGGCTGTTGTGTAGTAATGTTCCATATACACCTGCCAGTTGAGTGCCGGGAATTCGGAAGAGTCTGAAAGGTTGGCATCTATCAGGGCTGCACTGTCGTATTTCCCGACAAGGGACTCTGTCTTGTGAATTCTGCTGTCGAGCTCTGGTTTGAGGATGGCTGGGAGGGCCTTCGGCATTTTTTCTTGGTGCTGATACACTTGCAGAATTTGTCTCGGTGTCCTCTCTTGGTGCTGTGCGTCTGGATACTTCTGTTGCTCTGGTTCTGCTTCAATTGCTAATTCTAACTGTTCCGACATTCTCGTACTTTTTTTTTTCATGCAAGTTATGTAATTACCTGGCATGAGTGAATTTGATGAGACCCCATAACGAGTTAATTCCTGCTGGAATTCTTCTCTATGATAATCATGTGATCAATCATGTGCCAATGTGTATTCTGACAGTTTCTAATGGTGGCATGGGGAAATGGGCAGACGCGACGACTAAGGTTACTGTGGATGATGGCAAAATGATTATGGCAAGGTTACTTCCAATTATGGTAATTTATGATGCAAATCTAGACGATCCTACAGACTGACACAAGTACTGACTGAACAGACCTGGACTGACATTGACATGTTTATGGATCCTAAAGGGATGAAACGTTGGACATGCCCCTCCCCGACCATAGTTGGCTGCGGTGCGGTCTCCGCAACAGAGCGGTTATTGACAAGCTATGCATAAACAAAAAATACTACCCATGCTCATCCCAGTTGCGGGAGAGTTATTCAGCTACGCTACTCTACGGGTGCTCTTGGTTGTGAGAGTTATTGACGAAAAGTGAAAGGAACTTACTCCTAGTAGGGTTTCAGGTGTGTGCCATTCACCCACCTAGGTAAAACATTACCATCCAGCTGAGCCAATCGAATGGCTCCAGAATCTCTAATCTCGATGACGAAGTAAGGTCCCAACCAGTGCATCTGCAGCTTTCCTAGGAAATTCTGAAACCTACTGTCATATAATAGGACTTTGTCGCCAACTTGGAATTTTTTTCCTTGATGTGGCAACCATGCCACGCTTTCTTCCTGTCCTTCTGAACCTTCTGGTGAAATTCGGCCAGAAACCGGGCCTCGTCCAGTTCTTGTAGTTCATGGAGGAATTCCTGTAGCAACTCCTCTTCCGAGAACTTGAGGGATGTGGCAATTAAAAGACTCGGCACAGTGAAATCGGCGGGAACCATAGCTTCCCGGCCATACACCAGCTGGAACAGTGTCTGATTGGTCAAGCGCTTCACCGTGGTTCGGTAGGCCCATAATGAAGCTAGTATTCACTCATCCCAATTGTCACGCTAGGCATTGTAGATCTTAGTCAAGCCTTTTTCAATAATTTTCTTGAATGCTTCAACAGTACCATTGGCCTGCAGGTGGTATGGGCTGCTTTTGTGATGTTTGATCATGAATGTGTTCAGCAGCGATTTGTGTCATTAATGAAATGCATACCTTGATCACTGGTTAGACTTCACGGGCAGCCAAACCTGCTGATGATGTGTTCAAAGATGAACCGTGCTGTTGTATCCACCATGAAATCTTGTACTACCACTACCTTAGCCCACTTGGTGAGGTAGCCAGTTGCGGTAATGATGTACTGTGCCTTGGAATGTCGGGCGATCAGGGCTATGGGACCGACGAAGTCAATAGCCCACTTCTCAAATGGCCGCAACACATGCATTGGGTGTAGCAGGAGCTCGTCCCTATGAGATGGCCTCCCTGTGCACTGACAGACATCACATTTATTCACAAAATTCTTGCAATCGGCATGGACTGTTAGCCACCGTAGTCCAACTTGAAGCACCTTCCAGGCAGTGGGTTTTTCCCCCACATGCTCACCTGCAACGCCATTGTGGCATTCCCACCTTATGGCCTCACGCTCGGGGTCAAGGAGGCATCTACGCAGAACCTCATCGAGACCTAATTTGTCGAGCTGCCCTGCTATTAGTTGATACTCAGCAGTGCAAACGACCAGGTGCTGCTTCTGAAGCAGGGTGTAGTGCTGAGGACACTACCCCATGGTAAAATAAGTGACGATATCGGCCAAATAATCGAGTACGGCTTCGACGCGGAAAATATCAGCTTCGGCAGCTGATCATCGAGAGAGCCATTGTTATCCCCTGTTTCCAACCCGGATAAATGATCGAGTCCAACGTTCAACCTCCCGGGCTTGACAATCACTTCGAATGTGAATTCTTGGAAGAGTAGGAGCCACCGACAGATCTATCCTTCCAAGACGGGCTTATTGACCAGGTACTTCAACGCAGAATTATCCATAAAGAACTTGAATTTTCCTCCCAGAAGATAGTGGTGGAACTTCTGAAGCAAATACACCATTGCAAGGGCCTCCCGCTCGGTAGCGGTGTAATTCTGCTCGGAATTAGACAATTTGCAGCTGGAAAAGTAAATCGGGTGGTCAACTGTCATCTCCTTTGGTTGCGCCAAGATAGCCCCCAGTGCAATACTGGAAGCTTCAATTTGCACGTGGAACTGCTTATCCCAATCTGGGTGAACCAGAATCGGCGTCGTTGCCAGTTTTTCTTTCAAGGCATCAATGGCCATCCAACACTCCTCTATCCACTGGAACACTTCCAACTTCCGCAAAAGCTTTTCTAAGGGAGAAGTGAGCTTCGCATAATTTCGGATAAACCGTCAGTAATAACCTGTGTGCCCTAGCAATGCCCACAACTGCCTCACCATTTCAGGAGCTTCCATGTGGACGATCACTGCTACCTTGGCAGGGTCGACGCAGACCCCTTTCTTGCACACTACGTGTCCTAACAGCGTGCCAAAAGGAACTGCAAAAATACATTTCTTCAAGTTCAAGGAAATCTGCAACTGGCGACACCGATCGAACATGATATGCAACAGGGTGGCGTGTTTCTTTAGAAAACTGTATATGGTCCAATCATCCATGTAGACTTCCAGGAACTTGTGGATATACTCCCGAAAAGCAACGATGACGATCTGGGAAAACACGGTCGGGCCGTTCTTCAAGCCAAACGGCATCACGTGGTATGCGAACGATCCCCACTCGGTGGTGAACGTCGTCTTCGTCTTGTCTTCTTCCGCAATGCACACCTGATGATAACCCAAAAAGTCATCAGTGAAGTAGTAAGCTTCATTTCCCACAACATGATCCAATACTTTGTCACTGAAAGGAGTGGGAAATAGATCATGGATGAAGGCATTGTTTAGAATTTGGTAGTCGACGTAGACTCGGATTTCTGACTTATCCTTCTTATTCTGAATGATGATAGGACTCACCCACTCCGCTTCTTCCACTGGAAAGATTAGACCTGCTACCAACATCTTATCGATCTCCATCTTGACCTTTTCTTTGATTCGCAGGTTCAACCGATAAGGTCGGTGCTTCACGGGCCTAGCGTCTAGTTTTAGCACAATGCACATTTCCCCAAGGTCACCTTTGATGCCCTTCAAATCTTCAACTGATGAAGGAAATAGGTCTTTGTATTCTTGGAGGAGGCTGAAAATTTCCTTTGTCATCTCCTCGCCCCAGTAATCTCCAACCATAGCCAGTTTGGGTTTCTCATCCGTACCAATGTTCGACTTCTTTGTCTTCAGCAGGAGTAGATGGACGCCCTCAGTGGTTGGTTCGTCTTTTATGCTTAGCTCGCCTTCCTTCTCGTCGAAGTACAGGTGCCTTAGGTCCTCTAGACCATCATCGTCCAGATCGCCATCAATCTGCTGGCAAGCCAACTCATGCCTGCCCTTAGGATGGAATGTTAAGGTGCTCCTGTTAGTCCTTGAATCATAGAGAAACAGTACCCCCTTGATTAATTGTAATGCCCAAGACACCAGCTCTGTCTCTCCTTCGAAGGAAAAACACCGCAAAAATTTGCGCACGACTTCCATCCAGGAGCTGGTCCCTCTTTTCAGTTCTTCTTCTAGGTACCACGCATGGGGAATGGTATCTAAAGAGTGGACGAGCCGATGAACCCACAACTCTTCTGGGTACCGTATACTTCGCCACTGCTCCTTGCAGGTTTTCAAGTGGCCTTTTGGATCAGAAGTCACGTGGTACCTATGCCGGCTGCGAGGGCCTTTGTCTTCTTTGAACTATGCCCTCAAAGCCTCCGACACACAACTCCACTGCGATATAGGGTTGCGGTGATTTTTCCACCACCGTGCTGATGTGGATTGCAGCGCGATGTCCAAAAGTGGTATCCTACTTCCTTCTAGTATCGTGTCCTCTACTTTTGCAATAAAGGTATTGACGGCTTGCATGTTCGACAAGGTGGGGTACCCTCGGATCTCCAAGCCAATGCAATGAACCTAGGAAATGTTGGCACACCTTCGCGTGTTGGTCTCATACTCACCCTGCTGCCAGTCTTCCCATGCTAGTTCTTACCCCAGCTCTGAGCTCTGGACACTGTGCCAGCTGACAGAGCCGGTCGCAGTCAGGTTGATATAATCTTCCCGCTTCCCTGCTGTCATCCGATAGAGGTTGTCCAAAATCTGAGCATCCTCTCGGTTATCCACCGTTTCGGTATATATCGGGCCTTGATACGAGTCGAGAGGCTGAGTGACCCGGACCTCTCCATATTCGAAGATCATTAGCTCCTTTTTGAGGTTGATGATAACATGATTCTCGAAATCCCAATCAATGCCTAACAGGGTAGGGTAAGGATCCTTGTCTCCCACAATATCAATAAATTGAAAATCCATGTAAGTCTTCACCCATGCAATGTCGACGTCGACACCTTCGAGCCGGCCGATCGACACAATGTAGTACTAGTTTTCCATTCTAAGCTGGATCGGCGAGTAGGTCAACCATGGTCAGCCAAGAGCCTCCCATGTCTTCCGCAGCAGGATATTGACGTTAGATCCTAAGTCAAGCATAGTGTCGCTGATCTGGAATCCCGCAACCTACGTGTTAAGCCAAAACTCTTTTCCCGTTCGTCGCTTATTCCGCTTGACCCGCTGGACGTACTAGGGGGTTGTGCTCACCGGTTCCCCTGGTCTTGTACTCCCCTGCAGTACATCTTCCAAGGTACGCTTGAGCTGCTGCCATGTCCCATCATTGTCAACAATCTTGAGGAACAACTGGAGCCATTCTTCAATCAAGGTTCTTATGGCGCTCTACTCAACGGGATCTGTTGGCAGGGGCACCTCCAAGCCTTCGGCTCCTCTCAGCTGAGAAAATGTCTCTACCGCCTCTTGGAAATACTTCTTCTATGCCTCTGGCCTGATTAACTGGTTCGGGGAGGCTCACCAGACAACTCGTGCCGATTCCTTTCTGTGAGCTTCCTCCCCTTTCTTCTTACCACCTCTTGTCACAATAGCTACATTTTGCATGGCTTGATTCACTGTCCCCTGTGGCTCAGAGTTGACCAAATTCGTGGCCCTCTGTCGTGCCTATTATTCCCACTTCTTGATAAGTTCTGGGCATTCCACTGTTGCATGGGCATTCACGCGACACTAGGAACACCATGGGCGTCGGGGAAGGGGACATTCCCGGGCCAAGTGACCCTCCTGGTCACAGTTGTAGAATTTTAGCGGACCCTGGCCCCCTATGCGGCCACCGTGCATACCGCCTCCTCGGCCCCTGGAAGCCTCATTCACCCGATAGGAGGGTCGGTCCAACCGGTCCGCCAAAGCATCGAGAGCCCTGCACTTCTCAGTGTTGTGAGTCATGGAAGCACAAAACTCACAATATGCATTGTTTGAGATGCTAGAGTACTTCTACAAAATTGGGCACATCCGAGGTTAATGGCCCATCGTCCGCCAAATTTCACAATATTCCATGGCGGTTGGGTTCGACTGAGGTGGGAACCCCGCATAAGGTTGTTGCAGCTGATATACCCCCTGCGGGTTCATTTCTGCACCACCCCCCATAGGTGGACCCCCCTAGATTGCCGCGACAGAGGGTCTCACACCTATGCCACGCAACCGTGGACACTTGGTTGCGACGTGGCCTTCAACCAGGCAATGAGTGCACCAAACGTTCATC
The DNA here is from genome assembly GCA_034641835.2 of Pinus albicaulis. NCBI lineage: Eukaryota > Viridiplantae > Streptophyta > Pinopsida > Pinales > Pinaceae > Pinus > Pinus albicaulis. Next base: position 537,159,866 of record CM076576.1, on the reverse strand, counting down.
CTAGCTGGTCTTATCGGCTGCATCTCCTCGAGCTTTTCAGTCATACTGGCAATCTGATGTTGCAATCCTACCAAGGAAGGATCCTGTGGGGCCGACCCTCCCCGATATTCCTAAGGGTAGCCCACCATGGCCTCTATCTTCATGGCTTGCTCCAAAGCATCCTACAGGTTGTCAATCTTCTGCTGGGTGAGGGGGGTTCGTGTCAAGGGAAGCAGAGCCTTGATGAACCAATCCCTTTGATGGTTTGGATCGATCGGGTAGCTGAGTTTCTCGATTGTGTCCTTGAATCGGCGCATCAGCTCCCATGCAGTCTCCCCTTCTTTCTGCTTAATTTCCCAGAGCTCCGACAAACCCTGCTGGTCTGTCTGTGGAAGCTTAAATTCACGGAAAAAATCCCACTTAACGTCAATAATTACTAGATACGGATGGGCCTCGGACCACTTGATGAACCATCGCAGAGCCCTTTCTCTGAGCGTGGTTTGGAACTCTATTAACCTCCCTGCGTCTGGCGTCTGTCGAGCCCTCCATATGGCTTCGCAGAGATACCACTGTTGCTCCACATCATCGTTGCATTGGCCAGAGAATTCTAGATACCGGGTGAATGACCTGACCATGTTCGCTTGCGACGGGGTGACCAGAATAAACCCTCCGGGTCCTGGTTGTGTGACTATACCACCAGGAACTGTAATGCTACTAGTAACACTGCTCCTAACATGTGACACTGAACTACTGTGAAATCGAATTAATTCTTGTAACTTAACAAAAATATTACTCAAAGGATTGTAGAGTACCAGGGGAAGGTAGGGATCCATGCCGTGTGAATTCTGGGAAGTAGGGCTGCCTGGAGAGATGAATGTCGATCACTCTTGAAACAACCACTGCATCACGACGTACCATTCACCATCAGAACCTTCTTCGAGCTGCACACCTATATCATCCCTGTCAGTCGTCGTCTCCCTTTCTCTCCTAGTTGGGCTCCCATGCACCCATCGCACTCCCACGGCGGTCCCTTCCCTCACCCGGGTACCCACCTGGGTGTCCATACTTCCTATCCTTTGAGGCACCTCCTTCTCGTTCTTCCTATTTTCTTCCCATCGCTTCAACTCCTGCATCACCCTTTCTTGCCACCTGTCGGTGATCTGCGCCCTCCGATGTGCACGCCGCTCCCTCAACTTCCTTGCAGCCTCAGCATCCATTCCCCACTCCCCCCGCTTCACCCTTCACATAGCATCTGTCCCTTCAGCCCTTCCCCCAGCACTAGGGGTTTATGCCTCCATGCTTGATTTGTGGAATTATATTAGCCCTTCGTCCACCATTAGGGCCTTAATCCACAGCAGAATCTCCTTGAGAAATTTCCCTCTCAGCGCAGAGCGGAAATTGGCCTCAGCTTTCGAGAAGGATTGGTGGAACTCTGCGGCAAAATCCACAATATATCCATCCAAAGTGGTCTCAACCCAAAAATCGACCGTGCGGGTCAACTCACTATCCAACCGATGCAGGGCCACCCTAGTCTGCAATCTCCGCAGCCAATTGTAGAGGTCACTAGGGAATTTTCCCCAGAGGATCTCGTAGGTATCATTGGCAGAATCCGAAAAAAGGACGAGATCCTTGAACACCCCCTCCTTTTGGTTCATCAACTTCGCTTGTTGAGAAACAAATTGGTCTAGATGGTTATCCCACCATCGCTGTATTTCTCCTTCGAAGATCCTTGATACCATGATCTAGTTCCCCTCATAATGTGTAGGGTCCCGGCAATGGAACCATTTTTTGGTGAAGAAACAGGTCTCGTAGGCAAGACCCAGGTTCAAAAGTTGGAGCCAACAAGGGTATTCGTTGTAGTCTAGAATCACGCCAGCATTATCACCCTACTCTAGAGAGCAGTGAGTCTCACCCGAGGTGTGCCGCGATCGCATGCAAAAGGGGAAGAGATCAATGGTGATAGAGGGATCTGTAACTCATGATTAACATAGAATGGATTGCATCAACATCATATATACGCAAGAACATTCAGAATATCAACTAGGTATTAAGAAAATAAATTTTAAAGCATCACAGACATCATGCATGCATGTAACTCATAAGATCAGATAGTAACCTGCAGGTATATTAATAATCTTCAACCAAATCCATAGTTACATCACTTTCGATAGCAAGATCATTACAAATCTATCACAGATATCTTATAGGACAGGAATATAGATAAGAGAAACCTAGGAACTACAGAGATATCATGCTCAGAATGGATTCCCTCCGTAGCGTCTGCTCAATCCTCTTCAGGCGGTCTGCATTCATCTCTTCTGTCACATTCCTTCTTTCTTTCAGCCAGGTGACTGCTATTTATTCACTCGCCATCGCAACTGCTAGTTCCTCTTGTATTCTTCTTTGGCGGCTTTCGGCTTCTCTCTCGTGAGCTGTGTGTTCTGCTTTCTGTCTTCCGTGCTATCTTCTCTCCATCTGCACTTATGCTTTTTCTTTCTTCATCTATCTCTTGATTCTTCGCCACCTTGATAGCTCCGTGACTTACTGTAGTTGCGATTTGGTTGCGATTGCCATGCATTGTTCTGCAACCCAAAATCTGTCCTTTATTCAAAATTCAAAATATTCAAAAAAGTTTTCAAAACAAGGGCCCAAAAAAAAGTGCAAGATACTCATGGGTTAATGGAGATTTGTTTTATACTGGTTATGATATGATTATTAGGAGATGCATAAGAGATGATGAAATTCTTGATATATTAAAATCTTTCCGTGATGAACCTTGTGGTGGCCATTTTGTAGTTAAAAGAACAATATTCAAAATCCTCAGTCTTGGCTATTATTGGCCATCAATTTTCAAAGATTCAAAGAAATATGTAAGAATTTATGACAGTTGCCAATGCATGGGCAGACCCACTACCTCATATCAGATGCCACTACAACCTCATGTACATCTAGAGCCATTTGAAAAATGGGCTCTAGATTCTTTTGGACCCATTAATCCACCTTGTAAGGGTAAAAAGTATATCTTAGTATGTACTGAATATGTAACTAAATGGGCTGAAGAAAAAGCACTTGTCAGGGCAACTGAGAAAACAGTGGTCAATTTCCTTTTTGAAGAAATATTTGTCAGATATGGAGTGCCTAGAGAAATAGTCACAGACCAAGGTACCCAATTTAATTCAAGATTGGTTCAGGACATCACTGAAAAGTAAAAAATCAAACATAGGAGGAGTACATTGTATCATCCACTGGCCAATGTCCAAGTGGAATCTACAAATAAAACTCTGGAGGGAATCATCACCAAAACAATGGCAATGAACAGAAATAACTGGGAGGATAAGGTCAAGGATGCTCTCTGGGCTTACAAAATCACATGGAAAGATACAACAAGATTTACACCTTATCAGCTGGTGTATGGTAAAGAGGTAATGCTTCCTATTGAATTTCAAATACACACTTATAAAATGGATACAGATTTAGGCATTGATCTTGATGAGGAACAAAACGAAAGGATCATGCAATTGAATCAATTGGATGAAATGATACAACATGCATTAGAAAGAACAATACTGATGCAAAAAAAAGGAAGCAATGGCATGACACAGATATCAAGAAGAAAGATTTTCAAGAAGGTGACTGGGCCTTGCTATTTGATTCAAAATTTAAATATCATAAAGCCAAGTTTACAACACACTTGATGGGCCCTTATGAAATTGTTCAAGTTTTTGAAAATGGATCAGTCAAACTTACTACCATTGACCAAGAAGGAAGAAAATTTACAGTCATAGGCTAAAGATTTATCACAAGCCTATAAGAAAAGAAGACTTCATTCAGGTAGTGACACAACAGAACGAGGTTCAGATAGTGCAACAATCAGCTGTAATATCTTTACGATAGCTATTTCAATTTTTTTCAAAATTTTCTTAAAAAAATTATATAAAAAAAAAACACTAAAAAAAAAACCAATAAAAAATAAAGGTTTAGATGTGAAAACTAGACTCTGGCACAATCTAAACTAGAATTATTACATGAAAACCAAGGAATTGGCTGGTAACAATTTCAATAAGTAAAGGATTTGTTTTAGTTGATTGACTTTCCAAATAAAGAAGGAGTTGTTTTTTTCTAATTCATATCAGCAGAGGGACCTGTTCAAGAAATATTATGGCAGAGGGACTTGTTCAAGCAAGACTACTTCATTTCAAAGGCTACAGTAACAGGTTTCGAAACCAAAATAATTCAGAAGGTTGCATCAAACATCTACAAAATCAAGCAAGATCATATCAGTTCAAGGGTTACATTAACATGTTGAGAAAGTCAAAGGCTGCATCAATATGTCTGCAAGTCAGATTTCAACAAATATTCAGAGGGACCTGTTGCATGCTAATTTTTAGAAAAGGACCTCTTTGAAAGAGGAAGAAATCATATCACCTACACAAAGAAAATCAGTATTACATCAGCCAACCAGTGTAAAGGACTGTAATATTTTTGTTTTAATACTTAAATTTCTATGTTAATTTTAGTGTTAAATAATTAATTTATGGTTACTTATTGGTATCAATTTCATAACCCTTAGCCTATCTCTATATATGTATATCTCTATATTTCTTTTAAAAACCCTTAACCTATCTCTATGCTGGCTATACCCTTTAAACGGTTTTTTAAAAACACCTTTCAAATAAAATGCACTGGCAACCAGTACAAACAGTCTCCTTGACCTTATTAGATATATACATCACGTTTATAAAATTTATATCATCCGTAGTCATATCATTTCACTCCTCTACAACCACGATTTCACTCCTCTACAACCACGATTCCATCCTCTGCAACCACGTCTACTTACCCTGCAACCAAGACTACGATCTTTGCCAACACAACCTATCCTCTGTGCTATCAACTTCATTTCATCATAACATGCTCAAATTTTGAGATTCCTCTATTCACCAAAGTCCAGGGCACACAGTGACTTTGAATCTAGCTCCCCCGGTGGTTATGAATATAGCGATGTGCGTTATGGTGGTAGCAATGGTTACAGGTGATCCCACATTGGAAAAGGTTGTTGGAATGGTTTCTGGCCATCCGTCCAATAGGTGCTGCAAAGAACAAAAAAATTGAGGTGGAACTGTGAGTCAAACGGTGAAGATGAATAGTGAAGGTGGTTTTTAAAACCACCAATGGTTTTTGCATGGCATAAAGATGGTAAGAGGTAATTTCCTAAATGAACGTGATAGTGGTTATAGGCTGACACGTGCTGTCTCAATACCACCTATTTCACGTCCATTTGAAAAAATAAATATTTTGAATCCTTGCTACACGATATCTGTTGGATTATAAGTATTTCATCTTGGGTTTGCAACCATCGTCGGATTAGGGGAGGCATGTAAAGCATCAATAGAGGTATGATTAATAAGCTGTGGGACCGGATATGACATCATGTGGGGCTGGGTATTATATTATGAACATTCACCATGATCAAGGGTTATATGTATGAAAATAATAAAGCGGCTATTTCATATGAGTTTTAATTCATAAAAAGTTTTAACCATGGTTATAAAATATGGAAATGTCTGTGTGATCAATTGGGTTTTTAAAGTTCGAGCTCTATGGTTTAAAAATAGAAGTTGCCGAGAATATAAAGTTGTGGTTCCGTTGCCAGGATACGCTTCTCAAGTAATTCAAGGAGAAAACATAGCACTTAGAGTTTATCCAAGGACGTGGAAGTCAACCTAGAAATTCTAGGAGGAATGTAATAGAAGAGGTAATTATTAATGCCCTGGGTAAATTTAAAAAAAAAATAGAGCATAGGAAGACAGGGTTAAAACAGAAATTTTGATGGGAAATAGGGCAGAGCCAGAGAAATTTTATGGTTCAAAATTAAATGAAGAATGTGTCAAAATTTTAAAAGACAAATAGTGGCTACCCTTTCTAGAAAAATTTAATGGATATAATGAGGAAATTACCAGACAGTTTTCTTTTTCATTCAATGGAGAAAAGCCCACAATAGGGAGTCTTTAATTCAAATTTTTATAGGACACTATAGCTCAAACTATAGGTATCAGTACAGAGGGTGAGAAATACTTTAAAACCAAGCAATTCAAGGAGAAATCATGGACACAATTCATATCTAGATCCAGAGTGTCCTCAGTAAATAGGAAAATCGGAGTTTCTAGAAGTTGGCTTGTTTATCCCTGGGATGAAATGGTCTATATCCTTCATAAATTTATCACATATGAGGGTAGATATAGCGTAGTGTATTTGTATCATATCAAAATGCTGTTTCATTTAAAAGGGGAATGTACCATTAGTCTTCCATGTTTCCTTCTACAAAGCCTAACTAAAATGTCTAAAATTATGCAGAAGCAGAAAATTAATATGGATAGAAGTTTATATCATTTTGGATTGGTAAAAATGTTGATTAGGTTTGAATTGCAGAAGACAGGGATGACATGGAAGGGATTTTTAATCTCTAATGAAATCCAAATTGATGAAGAGGAACAAGAAAAGTAAGGGGTTACAAAATTAATGACTGATGTAATTGAAATAGATGATGAAACTCCAGAATTAAGATCAAAAACTTTTTCCCTACCTACCAGCAGCATAAGAACAAGGAAAATGAGAAAGGAAGAGACTAAGAGAGATGAAAAAGATAAAATTTTCACCACTTACACAAGGAAATCTAGAAGGATTTAAGGTAAGACAATGCAAGATATTGATAACCTACAACAAGCCCAAGATGCAAATGTTATTGAGGCTCATGATAACAGTGAAGAAGAACCAAAAGTCCAAACACCCTCAAACAAAAAGAAGAAGCAATTAGAGAGGAAAATTCAAGATTTGTAACAAGAACTCATGGAATCAGAAATGTTGGAAAGAATTGTGAAAAGAGAGAATGAAGCACTGAGAACGCAAAGAAAGAAAATTCAAGAATAAAATGAAAAGTTGAAGAGAAAAAAAAAAAAAACTCAAAGCCAACAAGACTGAAATTTGTGGATGGGCTAGCAAATGGTATATATTGAATATCAAGCTCAAAATAATGTGAATGATTTATTGTAGGAAGCAGAAGAAACATATAGAGGAGTCTGACAAGTTAGCATGAGGACATGCAAAGTCTTGTGTTTGGGGGAGATGTTGGTACCATTTCATGACCTATCTTTTTACCCATTAGATTCACTTTACCCATCATTTTCCTCATTTAACCCTCATAAAACCTTTATATCCCTTTGGAACTAATGAATGTAGTACCATTATTATTATTTTTGCATTAAAATTAATTTTGGGAATTTTTGTATTAAAACTAGAATTTTTCAAGAAATTACAGGTTCTTTTAACTTCCTGTAATGGCCTTATGTTCTGACATGTGGCAGGACAGGTGGACCAAAATGAAAACTAAGGGCTTAATCCTTAGTGTACAAGGATGGTAAAAAATCTATTCACCTTCAGATTTGAAATCCATAGGTGGTCGGTCAACGCTGGTCAAACCTAGCCATTTCAGCAAAAAATCCTGAATAATAATTGAACAGGCCTGATATTTTTCTTGTAAATAGGAATCTAAACTAATTCGACCCCTTTGGTTTGTTAGTTAGGATTTTTAGAAATGTGAATAGCCTCCTTTTGTTATGTAATTCAATGATAAATACTTAGAAGAACTCTGTTTTTGGTTAGATATAGAGACACATAGATAGACAATACATGAAACAATATGTGACAAGCTTCAGATTTTGGTTTATGTAATCAGTTTTCAGACTTAATATAGAGATCCAGTCCTTCATAGTCTTATATTTCATCATTTTCTTCATTTGAGTTACTCCAAGTGTGCTTGCAACATGTGGAGGGCCCCCATACAGTGCTAGTACACTTTCTTTATGTATTTCATTTTAAATTTGCATATTCAGATATGATAGTACATCTTTGCTTAATTTTTAAGCTGCAAGTTAATGAATCATAGTTCAAAGTTGTCTTTTCTATCTCATTTATTATTTTTGCTTGATGTTCATGGTTATAATTGAAAAATTCAACTAATATTTTAATGAATAAACCTTGTAAGAGGATTTAACTCCTGGTTGACTTCAAGATTATTACCATGCTTTCTGTTTTCTTTGAATGAATATGATATAAGTGTGTTGATTTGGAAGAGATTCTGTGAGTTGAGTGTTTGTAAAAAGACTAGAATCTTAGACAAACTATAAGAATTAGATAATTGATTTTAGTGTGTTAATCCAAGAATTTGGAAGAGATTCTGTGAATAGAGTCCTTGTAAAAGGACTAGAATCTCAAACAAATTATAAGAACTCTGTTTCTAGGAGATTAGATCTGTTTTAACTGAAGATATAAGAGGTGTTTAAGCGTATAAGGAGACAAAGAATAATCTCTTGTAAAAGAGTATTGGATCCTACTGCAACAAACCCTCATTTAGGAAACTAAATATTTCTAGGTATATAGATTTTAAACAAGTACCTATAAGTGTACCTACCCGGATTGATAAGAAACTAAAGCCTAATCTACACTAGTAGATTGGACCAAATATATTCCATGACTAGTAATTCAACCAATTTTTTTACAGGGATTCCAGAGTTTTTGTCAAACCAAGGCTTCCAGGAACTAATAACTCAATCCACAACCAAAGGAACATGAGAACCAACTAGAAAATAAAAGTAAAACCCACAACACCATGGCTATCTAGGAAATGGAAAGGCTGGGAAAAAACATTGGAAATCCAAGAAATCCTCCATTGCAATGACATATCATAACTAGGAAAACACATGCATATGTCATGCATGCCAAAACTAGCAAGGAAACCATACATGCAACTCGACACCTACAAGAAAAAACCCTTTGTAGCTACTGATTCCGATGTACTCTTATGCTTTCCCACTCTTCATTTTCCTTCTTTCTCCAAATCCCAAGTATTCCACACTCCTCCAAGATTTCTCCAAGAAAAATCTAAGTTTCAAAGAGTATGAGAGAGAGAGAATAGAGAGAGATAATTCCAAAAATAAATAAATTAAAGCCATGAACTAATCCTCAAAAGAATTTTTATTAATGAGGCCTCTATTTTCTTCAAATTTCCATTAGTTTCCTTCATTTTCCTCCTCCTTGCAACCTGTGACCTTCAACCTTCCTTTTCTTTTGTTTTCCATTATTTTCCTTCATTTTCCTCATCACGTGCAACCTGTGACATTTCACCTTCCTTTTCTCCTATTTTCCATTATTTTCATAAATAAACACAAATTATTGTCACTTTACCTTTCCAAATCCTTTTCCATGACTTTTCCAATTTCCGTAGCCATTAATTAATCACAAGTGATCCCATTCACTATGTTTTTCTTCCCAAAATTAAGCTTGGAATACATGTCCCATGACCCTGGTTATTAATTTATCTTTATTAACTTTATTAGATGGATTTTTTACCAGGGTTGTTACATACACCCCATTTTTCTTTCCTTGAAATCTTTTTAATTCCGTTAGAATTGATTATCTTTCATGGTTTCCCTATGATACCCATTAATTCAATTTCCTTTCCTTCCCAAAAAAAATTCAAGAAAAAATCTTGAAAATTAAAAGCTATTGTCCCCAAAGATTGTAACCGTTGGAATCCTAGTACAACATCAACACCATCCATTGGAATGGAAAGCATTAGACTATTCAATATATATTCCCCAATGTTTATCTATATATTATGACACTCGCCAAAGCAATTTATAGTTCATACATTTGCAACTATCACTTGACACTCTGGTGTTGGATATAAGAAGCAATTCAATTCCTTGGCTATCTTACAATGAATAAAATTATGGGTACTACCCTAATCAATTAGAACTATTACCTTTTTCTTCTTAACATATCCTTTGCCAGAGAAATTTATAGTTCCTACATTTTCAACCATCACTTGACATGCTGGTGTTGGATATAGGAAGCAATTCAATTCCTTGGCTATCTTGCAATGAATAAAAGTATGGGTACTTCCCTAATAAATTAGCACTATTACCCTTTTCTTCTTAACATATCCTTCTATCTTGAGAGTTTGAGTGATAATTACTGCCAATGCATTACAAGATATGGTGGGATTGATTTCTTATTTCTCTGGGGTTGGCTCATGGTGTATATCCTCCTCTTTTGATTTTTCTTGTTCCTTTTCTTCCTCCTCTTCAAAATATATATACAAAAATTTATTCTCAACACACTTATGACCTTTAGTGTATTTTCTATCACAACTGTAACAAAGCCCTTTTGCTCTTTTTTCCTCCAATTTTGGTGGTGACAACCTTGTAGGTTGTGGAAGGATAGGAGCAACAACACATCCATCTTTATAGTTGTGAAGTGGAAGGGCATGTTGAAGAGTGCTAAGGTGTGCTGTATGCTAATGCATGTTAAGGAGTGTTAAGGAGTACTAGGAAAAAACATGAAGGGAGCACTAGGTCAATATTCATGGAATTTAATGAATATGAAGAACATGTGCCAGGGACTAGTGTTAATGAGTGCTAGCTATCATGCCAAGGAGGGATTCAAAAGGTATGTTAAGCATTGGTAAGGCATGCTAGGGAGTATAAAGGCATGCTAAGAAGTGCCAAAGTGTGCTAGGGAGTTCTAGGGTGTGCTAATTATATGTGCCAAATAGTGCCAAGATATTTCAATACATGCTAGGTGCTAAGGATGTGCAGGGCGTTGGGGTATGTCAATATGTGTCAAGAAGTGTTAAGGAAACAAAAGGAATAACGAAGATAAATTTAAGAAAATGAGCACATAAGAGGGCTAATAAGTTGGTACTTTATATTTTTAAAAATGGACATGCTAGGCATACTAATAATAGGTCCCAATACATGCCAAATGGCACTATGTGCCGGGTTCTAATGTATGTCCATGCATGCAACCATGGTGCTCCAAGGAATGTTAGGGACTACATACATGCCAACACATGCTAGGAGAGTTCTATGTTGTGGTAGTGCATGCCACCATGTGCTTGAGCATCAGTGTCATGAAAATATGTTCCAAGACATGTGAGGTGCTAATAAATGTTAGTGTGTGCCAAAGCATTAATTTAAGGTATGCCAATATTGTTGAGGAGTGTAAGGTATTTCTCATTAATAGAATTGACAAAGTTTGATTAAGTATTAAATAATATATTTCCTACACACACTAGTGGAACTTTATCTAAAGGGATTTTTCTAGATAATAAAATTAATAGATATGAATCATGTGTTGACTCATAGGAAAACTCTATTCGTCTAGTCATTATTTGAGGGAAATGATACACACTAGTTACTTATTAAAAAATTGAATGACTCTAACCACTATGGAATTGGAAATATTATAAGAAAGACTCCACAATAATGGTCGTAAATCATTATCTTTTGACAAAAAATATTAACAGGCACATAGCGTCATCAAAACTCATTGGAATGATAAATGATGACGAACGCTTTTTGACTGTCACCAAAAATAACAAAAAGAGCATTGGAGAGGGTCATTAAAATTTTGTCACTAGAAGTGTCACCAAAGAGAGAATTAGTGATGGGCCTTTAAAGACCCTCACCAAAAGTGTTATTGAAAATGGCTTTGGGGACAAACCTTAAAGGACCATCACTATATACACTTGTAGCGACACTTTTTTAAGGACCGTCACCATATGTGACATTGGTGACAGACCTTAAAGGTATGTCACATCCTGACCCTCACCAATGTCTTTTTTTCTTGTAGTGACGGACCCAAAAATTTCAATCTCCCACAAGTTCGGTCGAAATTTTCAAAAGTTCAGCCAAACTTTTGAAATTAATTCAAGTCGTTAATCGAACTTATTTGGTCATTTACATTGACGGTAACAGTAACTGGATTTTTGGTTGAAGGCAGAAAAACCAGCGTTAAAATTTCGGTCGGACTTTGTTCTTATAAATATAGCGGCCCTCAGATCAGTAGAATATTTCCAGAAATTTTATGTTGCGTGATCATTGGAGAGTGTTGGGAGGTGTGTATTTATGAGTGACCATTCGAGAACACTGGGAGGTGTGTTTTTCGGTGTTTGGATTGTTTTCCTATTTTTTTAATGCTTTTTTTAAGTCTTTTATATTTATTTTTATAATATTTTTATATAATCTATGTGTTATATTAATGAAAAGAACAGGAAAATTTTAAAAATCCTGCATGCAAGGTTTAGTCTATGTCCATTCTTGGTTTTATTAAAACCTATTATCTACTCAATGCTTTCAAGGAAAAAGAAATATAAACAACCCATCGACAGAAAGTCAACCGTCAAAGTGGAAGGGAGTACATCAATAATCAAGTAAAATAAAACAAAATAAATTTAACGTTTAAAGGATCCCCTATCATGCCCAAAACATACTGTATTTTGGGTTTTGTTCAATAGTGCACAACATTAATGAAAAATAAGAAATAATCTATAAATGGATTTAATAAAAGATATAGGTTGTATATCTATATATTGATTGTAAAAATTTTCTTTATATATTTATGCAACTAATTTTCAAGAGATGTAAGAGGAGAGATCAAGAGAGAGAAGCATGAGTGAAAAGCCCAAAGTAGTGAAGAAGAGAATTTGAAAGAAAACATCAACAAAATTGGATATCTATTATTATCCAACAATTTTCCAATGGTGCACATACAAAAAAAGTATGTTCCCTGTGCAGTGGCTACAAGCAAAGTAGGAAGAAACTTGGGAAATTTTCATGCATCTACAAACCCTCTTGGAAGATTACCAATCCCAATTATGTAAAATAGAAATGCTTTATATAACCTTGAACAAATTTGAAGAAGGACAAACGAATTCAGGTATTTCAACCCTTGCTTGTGCATTTTATGAAAGGTCGAGGCATTCAAACAACTCTTTTGGCAACCAAATTTTTTTGTGGATGAGTCTCCTTATCCCTATATTTTTGGAAGTCTACGATTCTCGAAGATGAAAAACCATGGACCATCGAATTCAACAACTATTGGAATTTAATGTGTGTAGAGTTTTTTGTCTCTGGAAAACCCCTAAATGTTATCTTGCACTTCCCTTGCACAATAGATGTTAGCAATAATTCATCTGTGTAGATTCAATCCAAAATCAAACCAACTTTTCCAACTTACGGAATTTTCGAGTTAGGTGCCATGCACTATGACTAGAGTTATGTGATACTCTTGCCATATTTCACATAGCAACAAATCCCTTCAAATTAAAGCAAGTTGAGCCAACAATGAAGGTAGGCATAGTTTCCCACAAGGATACATAGATAATCTTGAGTTCCCAGTAAACAAAGAAAGGTTACCTTGCATGCCTGTAGCCATTTTCAAAGGAAATCAAGCACGCTATGGTGTGAATGTAAATTAATCCCGTTTATGCTACTACAAGGGTTTCCTAAGGATTTTAGTTAGCCCACAAGGAAATGATGGTGCATGGTGCATGGTGCATGTGTTGGCAGGAAATTTGGTGTTCTGGTGGTTAAATTCATTAGCTTGCCCAATGGGGAATTTTTTTTGTTTATCTAAGCACTATTTTAAGAACATTCTTTGTGTTCATTTTGTTAAATCTATGTAATCAATAACAGTATATCTACTCCGAGAGGGTAACCTATTAAATGATTTTGTTGGTGTAGCCCACATGTTCTATTCTTTAAAATGCTATTTTACATTTTATTACATTAACAAAATATTAGAAAGATATTTCCCTCCCCCTCCAACCCCCTAAAATGACAACTAAAAAATATTATTTTAAGTGTGGAAGTATTATGGGTGTCCATCATCCATTCATCCTAAACATGAAAGTAGCCTATTTCTAATATTGTTTTTGACCATCTTTGTGTACTGCAATGGGAACTACGTTACAAAGGCTTATAACACTTAAAACAAAAAGTTATAGACCATCACAAAAAATAAATTGAATACAATGGTAGACACTAAAACATTATATTCCTTTGTTGAAAAACCTCAAAAGATCATGTTCTCATGTAACTTCAGAAAATTATGTGAAGCAACATAATTTTTATAAGTTTCAGTTCCCTTCCCCTCTACAACTAACAAAGCCAATGTAAAAATATGGAAATAAGCTTTCAATAACTTCATTTTTAATGTAATAAATGTTCTCATCTATGAATACAACCATTTTTCAAATTGTTCCAAAAGATGAGACATCTCCTTTAATTGGATTAGAGTGAATCTAAATTTCACGTAGCTAGAAAATGGTAATAATGGGAGGTACAACCAAGGCCATAAACACTAATAGAAAATAACAACAACATGCCAATCCCACAATCAGTACACATCCAATGCATTGGAATCGAGATAAGTAAATAAAGAGTTTCAAGGTCAAGAAAACTTAAATGATCCATGTAACCCTTAGAAAGAAATGGGAGATAAAGAGGCCATCACAAAGGAAGATATGAAAGAAAAGAAAACCTTTAACTTAGATCCATAGGTTTGTCTTTTGCATAAGTCCACGGTATCTAAATAGCATGTCATATGACATAGAAAACTCCAGAATTATTGTATTATCCTTATGGCAGTACAGGAAGATGTACATGTAATGTAGTAATTACAGAATATGTACATGTAATAGTCGTACAGAAGGATATTTTTTTTAGTATTTATGTAATTTTATTCTAAATTATAGAATATTTAATTTTTTTGATTTACAAGTGAAGTCAAATAAATAGATAACTTTGTTTAATATCTATGAGATTCCTAAAATATTTAAAATCTACATAAAACTACCTTTACAAAAGAGTGTTTTTATCTGGCTTTGAAATACTTGATCAATGGACAATGGACATATGTTTTCCTGAAGTTAAATATTTTCTTTCTTCTATTCCTACATCATTATATAAGAACTTAGAGTCTATATATTTCTATACTCTATAAAAATTTTCATAGTGTTATCATTTCATTTGTTCTAAAATTGATATCACATTGTAATGCTCACATTGTAATGCAAATTCCACCAGCCACAGAATCAATAACCTTCACTTTATAGGGTCGATTGTGCTTGGAATTGACAAATTTAACTACCTACTAAATTGATAGGCCTTTGCCCAATAGGTTTGATTGCGCTTGGAATTGACAAAGTGAAATAAGTACCCCACTAATGATGACTTAAACAACAAAATCCACTAACAAACCAATGAATTTCGGTACTTTGTTACATTTTTGCATCCTCATAGTCACCAAGTTGAGAAGTATTCAAGCCAAGTGTAGCATTATTGAGTTGAGAATCTCATTTTAAAACTTAGTATGAGGAATATCTGTAATTTCACCTGTATTTAGCCTTGAGTTGACATGTATATCTTTAAAAAAAAATGCCTTGAGTCGACACATGTCTTTAAAAAAACCATTATAGCTATAATAAAAAGACTTGGGAACTTGGATGATATCAATAATATGATGATCTTTTATATGATATATTTTAGTGAAAAAATAAAATATAAAAGGACATGCAAGTTCCTGGTAAGTCAATGCCATGACAAGCCACACTGTTCTTCTGCTTTTAATTTTTGATAGAAAAAAATCATAAATAACTATAGAATTCGAAAAAAAAATACAATTAAAGTCTATTATTTTAATAAAAAATTGCATTTATATGTATGCATATTTTTTTTTTGTTAAATTTTTTTGTTTTGTTTTTTATGTTAAATTGTTAAATTACATGTTTAAAACCAAGAATTAACTTTTATTACTCTACATAAATAATTCACCTACTATTGTTTAAATTTTTTACCATCAACCAGTGATGTTTTTCCTTCCATATAATCCAAACCATACTTCTATTTACATTAATTTACACAATTGACATATAGTACAACTCTGCATTTTCATGTGCTTATCATCCCTTTCAAAACTTTCTTTGGACTCTGAGAATTTCTGGAAGTTGACATAGTTAATGTCCATTTCACAAAAGGTAAAATTTTCACGATGTTTAATATAATCATTTTCCTTACAACCTTCATCTTCTACATTCCATGTCTGCAGGACTTCTGGACCCTCCTCTTTGGTGACAACTCCATTTTGTTGGAAGATTTGCTACCCTGTCAGATTTGTAGGCATAGACCTAGATTTTCATTAGTTGTATCAATGGGTGACTGTAAAATTCCATCCTATGCCTTAGGAAAATCATCACCTCCTCTACCCAAAAACACTGTTGAAATTGTTGACATCAGCAATTCCACCATATGCATATGTACCATCCTTTTTTTCATCATTTTTCTTGCTCATTTAAACATCTTCCATTGATTTAAACTTTAGTTCTTGTTGCATTGTTTCTTTGGAATGCCTCACTCCCAGATTTTGTATTTCATGGCCTAAGTGCAACACCACATTCTATGTTATCATTGTCATAATTGTGAATCAAGCTTTCCAGTTTATGGTTTCAACTTTGCCATCGTCATCTTGCCAATGGTTAAAAAACATGTCTTTAGTGGATGGTGCATTTAAGAAGTGATCAATACTATTTTTATCAAGCTCTCAAATTTGTCATTATCATCTTGAAAACGGTTAAAAACCATGTCTTTATTGGAAGCTCCATTTAAGAAGTGATCAATACGGTTTTTCTCAAACTCTGAGTACAAAATATGTTCAGCCCAACCTCGTTGCTTACTTGAGAAATCAAACCTCTAACAAACCCAATTCAATTTTGGGAAGGGACATATGAAAATTATCATAAACTATTTAGTATTAAAACATCGTATATATGATCTGCGTCTGATCTTCCTCTGTTTTGCTGAAAGCACAAATCCAAATTCATTTGGGAATTGGGTTTGATGTGGAAATTTTCTTTCAAAGTTGTAGTACCTTCTTCAACAATAATAGCAGTGATTTTCTTATTGAATTATGGGTATAAGAATTCACTTAGTCTCATGCTAGTCTCTTTTTCTTTTCTCTAAGGCAACAAGCTCTTCATCACACTTAGGAGACTCAGCTGGAAATTCTTGGTGGTTCCCCCACTTCTTGTGTTCCACTTTTTATGACTGCTTCAGTAATGTCAAAAACTCTAGCAGGTTATAATCAATAAAATAGAAGGTTTGTGTCTATCACCTCATAGGGGTCCACTATCTCCTCACCAACCATAATGGCTAGGATATGTTGCTATTCATTTTCATTGGCAGTAAACTATTATAAAACTTTTCAGTAAACTATTGTAAATTTTTTCCATAAATGTAGGGACAGTCCTAGTGTTTTTGGAAACCATCTACATGTAATTTCTCCATAGACTAGGGCATTTGCAATAAATTTTCATTATATATATATATAGATATATATATATATATATATATATATATATATATATATATATTTCAGGGATCAAAAATCACACTAAACATGGTTGAAAAATGGACATTATGCATAGATGTTTCTTGTTATCCCAATCCAGGGAAAGCAATGATTACATATGCGCTATGCAATATTGCGATGAACAAAGTCCTACAAAGGAAAATGAATATTACTGGAAGAACAAAAAACAATGAAGCATATTATATTGCATTGATAGAAGGCTTGGGAACATCTACGGAGTATGGATCCAATGGAATTGTAGTTTTCACCAATTCTGAACTTATGTGCAACTAGATGAAAGGCGCGTATTAAGTTAAGAAGGAGATGCTAAAACAACTGCATGGGAAAGAAAACAATATTTTTAGACAATTTCAATGATTTAGTATAAGAAATTGTACAAATGTAAATAGGTTGTCTGGTGATATATTTTCTGGGACAATGTCAATTCATATTTTTGTGTCAAGGGTGAATTTGTGTTAGGACGCTCTCCCTCAAAATTTATTTATGGCCATTGTAATATATCTTTGACATGTGTTTTTTTTTAGTTATAAATGTATCATTTTTAATGACCATGTGTATTTTTCAATTATATACCAAGTGCGCTCTGAGTATGCAAGCACAACTTGGTGAACTTCATGTTTTATAAAATTTGTATTTAATTTTCAAGATGTGCACAACTTCAACAATTTTTTGTTTAAATAGTCAAGTGAGTTTTACACATCAATTTTTTCTTTAAGTTTTGTGTTTTACATTTGTGTTCAAATTGTGCTCCAACATTTGTGTAAATTACATCAATTTTTTTAATTCTTTTGAATTTTTTTAAACAATAATTTTAAAAATAATTGTAAATGCATGAGGTAAATTTTTAAACATCCTGTATCTATGTATATTTGGATATCCATATATATCATGAATGATCATTTTCCATGTTATTCTTTGAGGATTTAAACATCATGTGTATCTATGTATTTGTAGATATCCACACACACACACACACACACACACACACACATATATATATCATGGAGGATGACCATTTTCCACGTGATTCTTCGAGGCAAACATCATTAAAGTCCCAAGCCTCTACAAGAGAGGGGGATCATGGATTGGGGGATGTCCTTCGTGTTGATGGTATTTATATTAAATGTGCAAGTTTTTAAATGACATTTGAATATATAATCTTATCCCCATACATATATGTATACATATGGAATTGATTTTTTATCAATTTAGTGAGTTAAATTAACTTTTAATAGCTTTCATTTTTTAGGAGTTTGGAGAAAAAGAGTATATACTCAATCAATGGAGCTTGTCCATGGTTCACACAATCATGGTATGGTTCACGCAATATACTCAATCATATGTATGTATGTATATTTGAATTGATTAGAAATTCATATTTTTTTATGAGGTTTCCGTCTCATCACGTGAGGGTGGTGGTGGTGGTACACATTCCCCTGGTGGCCAATCAATATGTGGTGTCCAATCGTGTGAGGGTGGTAGTACACATTCCCTTGGTGGCCAATCAATGGGTGGTCATGCTAGTTCTCAACCATCTTTGGGTGGGCATGATGGTGCTTATCCATCTGGAGGTGGCCATCAATCTGAATATTGTTATCGTGATTATTAATTTGTTAAATTATCTATATAATTATAGAGGTGGAACTTAAGAATGCACAAAAAAAGGCTAACAATTTGTATGTGAACTGTAAGTTTTGAAAGATGAATCCAAGGAGAATAAATTGTTGGAAAGTTCAATCGAAAAAATTCTAATGTAATTACATCCTCAATGACTCGTTCATGGTCAAATTTTGGAAATTTCCATTTCTTAACTTTCAAATTTTTCTTTGATTGAACTTCTATCAAATTTATGCGTGTTGCACACACGAAGTGACCATATTGACAAATCATGACATTAGGTTCATAATCTTGAAAGTAAACAATATTATAACTTTTATGAGTTTGTTGTAAAAAAATATTTCAGCATAATAGACTCTCTTTCATATATAAACCCATTATCATCATAATGTTCCAATAATTCCATCTTTCATTCAGTGCACCACATCAAATAATACTTGAAATTTCTATGTTGTTAGTAGGTGCAACTACAACAAAAACATCTCTTACACAATAAAACAAGTACATAAATTTAGATCATAATTAACATGAAAAATTAATTTTAAAATTAACATGTGTACTTGATTTTATTATCTATTTCTAGATCTCTATCATTTGAAAGTAATTGAAATGTTACCTTCTCTAACAAGATCAGAATTTGACCACCTTGAGATGATACTATAGTCTCCTCTGATTGCATCTCTTCAAAGTTTGCAGCAAACATTTTAACCTTTGTATTTAGTTCTGTATGTTTCCAATATTCTACATACATATTGTTTTCATAAAAATCATTGGATTTTGTGTCGTCTATGCAAACATGAAAAAAACAAGAATATTTTGTTTTATCAAATGCAAACACATTTTGGTACTCCTTTGTTTTAATTGAATGCAATTTTCGAGTCCCTTTTACCATTTTCGTGTCATTTCCAATCAATTTATCTACATCTTGGACCCCAACATGCTAAAAAACCTATATGGAAAATTCAAACAAGAATATAAATATTTTATTTAAAATACAATTTATATATGATCAAAGATAATCATTGTGATAAATAATGCTAGAATTAGAAAATTAATAAAAAATTAGATCAAATATTAAAGTTATATATATGTGTGTGTGTGTGTGTGTGTGTGTGCAAGTTAATTTATATACATGTACCTTCGTACTTCCCTTGACCAGTTAGTCTCATGGCTTAGTGCAAAGATGCACCATTGAACAAATTTTTCAGCTAAGACAAGTTGGTCTGTAGAGTGGTCCATTTGATATCTTCGAAGTGCTCATTTTATACATGCCCCTGCACCATCATGTTCTCATTTTCCATGACCAATCTCAAAGAACTTACAAAAAAGTTTAATGCGGGTTTTCATATGAAGACGACACGACCAAAAGAATGATCATGAATATTTGAATTAACCTATGCATCCATCTAACCATATCCAATGTTCATTGAATTTTATTCCACGACCTTTCAATGAGTCATAAATCTTATCAAAACAATGTTGTACAGAATGTGTATCATGTGTATGATCATCGCTGATATAAAAGTGATATTATTTAATAACATGTCGATTTTCACTGGTACTTTCTATATGATTAAAATTTTGTTCAGCGTGTCTATATAGATAATGGACAAGCATAGACTTGGTCAGAATCATAATATTCACTCTATATTTCATTTTGTGCAACAACTGTGTAATTCTTTGTAAAATCAACTATTGACAAAATGGTCCCTCGTGGAAAAATTTCACGGGATTTTTTGAATTGCAAGTCCTGCCTTTGAGCTCTATGGTAATTCTTATTGTATTTTTAAATTTCTACCTAAAACTTTCTCAAAAACTCTATCACAAAAATCACTCTTCTTATAAATAAATCCTTTTAGCAGTTGTATTACTACTTGAACCAATCGATGTATGAATATATTCATATCTCTTCCATTTCAGTTTTATATTAGACAATGATTGATCATTTGTATCAACAGGATATTTGTTGTAAAATAAAGTCAAATTTCCACAATGATCGTATTTTTTACCACCAACGAATTTCTTTTGGTAAAATAATTCATGGCTTTCTCTTGCTCATAGAATTTGGAATATGAAATCATGGATAGTGGAAGGAGGTGAATGTTTCCAATTTTTTTTACCAAAATGAAGGAATGTGTCATAATATAACTGAAATTACACATGAAAATGATAACAACAAGTGTCACGTATAGTGATAGGTTTATCATGCCATGGTTTTTGTTGAACAAAAAAACTAATTGAGACATTAATTCCATGATTATCTTCTATGAACTTATTGAACAAATCTATCTAAGTGGTATCCAAGATAGGATTTTCATTTTATTCGTATTGATCTCATGCTATTCTTCGCCACATCACATCCATTTCTTTTGGTGAAACACGTGAATTTTTCATCCAATATTCATATATTAGTTTTTTAACATCTTCTCCAAGTCTATATTTGTATGTTTTCCTACAAATAAATGTGCAACAAGAGACCTCATCATTTACATCTATTTTCAATTGAAATTCCTGATGTTTGTGCAATGTTTTTCATGAGGTCCCTAATGCTTGTGCCATATATTTTACCAAGAAATTTTCTTCAGTACTTGATGAAGCCACTGCCATTTGTATTTCTCTACATGCATCTAAATCACTTTTCATTCTAAAATCACTTTTATTTCAAGATCTTCCAATTGAATTTAGACCACTATTTATTTATTGTACCACATTTTCCTTCATTTTGTTTTATCTTTCATTGATTTTCGAATACCCAATAAAGTCGTAGCTTTTTTTAATTTATTTGATAGATATAATTTAAAAAAAAAAAACACTAAGATATAAAATTTGAATAATTTTAGATCAAAAGAACAAAATATTATTATTTAAATTTTGAATATAAAAAAACTTAAACTTTAGATAAAAAGAACAAAATACTATTATATAAATTTTGAGTACAAAAAAATGGAAACTCTAGCTCACAATAATTTGATAAATAAGTTACCTATTGAATGCTTACTAGACCTTTATGCGCTATCTTTTAAGGCATTTATGCTATAATCTGGGATTTTTTTGACTATTTGGATATTTTGACTTTCAGATATCTGGTAGAAATGACCTGTTTTTCTCATGTGCTATGTCTTCTAAGATCCAGTATTTTGAATTTTTGTTTTCTGACAACTGATTTGCAGTTTCTTTGTATGCTACATTTTATAAATTATCATGTAAATTTTTTTATATGTAATTTTTTTTTTTTACCTACCAAATGCACAGCGCTGGAAAGTACTGTAATCGACCAATCAATCAATCTATCTACCTATTTCCTCGAAAATACTATAATCGACTGCAATCAATACATGAATTGGATGAGGTGGGTGTATACTGCTAACTGTTAGCAGCTCATAATTAATTTCCTAATTAATTCCAATGGCCCGAGTCTAAGGAACTAGACAAATGGAAAAACACTTATAGAAATTATATAACCCATACCATGGTTAAAAAATTAAAATCACAGAGATTTATAGTTTGTAAATACATTAATCATCAATAATATCTCTTAAATTCATTCATAAATAATAACCTTTAGGGAATCCTTCTGAATAGACATCATGAAAATTTTGCTCATAAATAACAACCCCCAAATTCAGATAAAGACAGGGAGTCATTTTGAATGGAAATAATGAAAATTCCTACCTTACATTACTTTATGACATGTTTTTGCCCCACAAAATTACGGTTCTTTAATGCCTTCCTTCGTTAATCTGTAATCGTACATTATCTCTTCGCCATCTTCGATGTATTTCTTCACAAACAATGCAACTCAAATCTCAACACCATTGACTATCAATATCCTCAAAAAAAAATTGGGTGCACACGAATTATTGATCACACGTGTTGCATTTCCCTTCTTAGTGTTATCAATCACAGTTTCTGAGTCAATTGCGAAGAAGTAAGTTGAATGTTTAACCTCTGATTGATATCTCTTTTCTCTTAAATTGGAAACACTACTTCTTATTGTTTCACCCCAATATTCTATCACTATATCCCCTCTTCGAATGAGTTTGATAGTAAAATTACCATATCCATGAACTCTAGATTTCCCAAAGAGAAGTCTTTTTTTTTCCATTTTACTGGCATTAAGAAAGATGGTCTCTCAATCGAAATAATTGTGGTTGGCACACTTCTCATTCATTTTTTAATCTCATGTTTATATCTTCCCTGGAATGTTGGGAGTAGCCCACAGGTCGCTGAAATATGGAAATTATGTCGTATTTTTCTTTCAGAGGATTATAAAAAGAACATCTAGATAAATATGTTTCCTCTATTTTGCAGAGCCCAACTTCTTCTAGATTATTATCATTGTTTGAAGATGAACTCTCAAGTGATGAATCTTCTGAATGTATCATTGCAACAACATCATTTTGGATTCCGATATGTATAAAATATAGATTAGTGATTCTTACACCAACGTTTGGATATGGAACCCTATGAGAGGTGCAATAGGAAATGAAGCTTCATAAATTATTTCCTATATTGTTCCAGTATAACAGCTCCATGTGATACCCTCCAATTAATGCACATGTGGGGTAGTAAAATGTTTTGCATTCTTGACACTTGACGCAATATCCCTACATTTTATTACAAACTATACATGACTTCCGAAAAGAGTCTGGATTGATTTTGAATATGCCATCTACAGGTTCCATGGTTTTATCATTCACAAATGTTACTTCATTAGTAAAACAAGCACAATTAACATGCACAACAAATCCACAAGTTGTGGTAGGTTTCAGGGTCCCACCCATTATAGGGTAGAGGCAGCAGTTTTGTGGATCAGTCTGTCTTTGCACTCTAGAAAGTTGTGCAAAGTGAATCTTCCTGTGATTCACTTGCACCATAACATTTTTCATGAACTCCAAAATTGCATCCATTCCACATGATGATTTTATTATCATGCCAATCCTTATCTCAATGACATATTGTACACCTTTCTGCTATCCAAGTTTCTTGGATTGGCTCGAATGGTTCTTACAGCCACCCTATTAATTCTCTCTCCCTATTGATGAGTGGTGTCTGCCCTTCAGGGTTAAAGAATGAAAGGCTAAGAAATTTGGCTTCATAGGCATCATTGAGCCAGTCAATGAGATATTGATTGGAACCGTTGACTCTAATACTTTGCTTCCATTTCTTCCTCTTAGAACCTACATGCTTTTCCCATTGCATCAGTATCATTGACTTACACTTTTCACATTAATTGCATTCACAGAGGATTAAGTGGCTATTAGTCACATAATTCACCTCCTTGCCATTACAAAAAACAGTAATGCGCTCTGCAACAATGAAAGGATTGTTGTTTTTCTCCTTTAGAGATATTTTCAGGGCTAATTGCTTCGGTGTGCAATGAGGACAGGAATAGTCAATAAGGCCTTGTAGTTTCTCACTTCTTACCTTATCACAATTATAATGAACCCGAATATTTCATTTTTGACATAGAATCTAACCTCTTTTGGACATGGGACTCCATACCTTCATGCAAATGCCACAGTACTGATTGAACTTGTAAAACTTGTAGCAACTTCGACAAATCAACAAGCCCTTCTCACAAGAATTGCACATCTGCTTCACCTTAGCAGATGACTACAATTCTCAAGCTAGAAAATTCTCATTATATCTAGAGCATGTTGTTTCTCCTTTTTGATATTGCATAACCTTGTATCCAGAAAAAAGTTCTGCCACTTTAGCTTCCTCAATTGCCTCAAAAAACTCATCCTTAAGGTCCTTAGAAGACCTTTCCAAGAATTTCTGACCCTTGTATGATAATTTCCCAAATAATTCCCAAAAATGGAATACCCTTTTTTCTTTAACCCATCTGTATGCGCAGTTAGAGTTATTTTTCATGCGTAAAAACCTAACAAAAAATATTCTAAGAACACAAACGCTCTGCAAAAATTTTGGGGCATCTTTCACCGAGTCGATAAATTCAGTGGGCCAAGAAGGTCTGCCCTTTCTCCTCTTCGACTTCACCCAAACAATATCACCCACGACAAACTGTTCCTGACGCGGGCCCTATGATAATTCAAACGCCGCCATATTCTGCAGAGACAATGGCTTGGAAACCATAAAATCAAGATACGGATGTTCCTTCTAGTTTGTCTTTGTCTCCTGCTTCTCCTTGGGTTTCTTAGCATAGATCCTTACTGCAACCTTTATAGTAAAATTTTAACCCTTAATTTTATGTCTTTCTCCGTGTCCATACCTTTCATGTGCTTAGTTAGCCTATTTTTGAATCTCCCTGATTCATCTTTAACATCGTACAACAGAACCTAAAGCCTTACATTTGTAGGTACCCCGTCCTCATCCACGTGATTACGGTGGAAAAATCCATACCCCAATGAGGTGGCAAAATCCATACCCCAATTATTCTTCATCATTGCTGTCTCATCTCACATCTGTAATTATCTTCCTATAATTCTCCATGCTAAAAATAAAACCAAAACAAGGATGAAACACTAACCTAAAATTTTCCTTGAACGATGGTATGACTGTATTGAAAACCCTAATTCAAATGGATTGCCCTAAAATCTCTGCGCTAACTGAGCATTGTTTGATATATTGCCGAACTCGTTGGGGAGGAAATAATGCAAAGAAAAGCACTGCAAGACCCATCTCCATTTAAAAAGGAGGAAATGAATTTGAAAAAATAAATAAACAAAAATAAAAGCACAAATTAAGCGGCACGTGGTGGCAAACATAAAATGGGAAAATACATGCCGACGATACCCTAATTTGTCTTTGGGTCTTCTGGTGAGGAGGAAATTCTCCATTGTTTCTTCAACTCGATTTTGCATGTCCAACCGGGAACTGTCATAAGAAGTCATGAAGTCAATACTTGTATTGGCAGACATTAATTAAGCCACCACAAAAATATTCCAATTATTATCAAATATTCCAATTAGCATCTAAAGTAATATTTATAGTTATGGCATAGTCATACATTTTTGCGGAGATTTTTTTTTGTTTAATTTAAACTTAAATGTGGCGAATATTTTTAAAAGGTTGAGTTAGAGTATTTTTTTTTGTTTAATTTAAATTGAAATTGGGCTAATTCAATCGATAAATTATAAATGAAACATTTCCCCAACGAGCATATTTTTAATTAGTTATCATAACATTATATGACATATTATATCCCATATTAATTTAATTATTTATCATAACCTAATATAACATAGATTTTTTAGTAGGTATATAAAAGATTGATTATGTAGTAGATAATTTTATAATAATATATTTTATATCATATATATATATATATATATATATATATATATATATATATATATATATATATATAAGGGATGAGTGCAAGATGTGGTTGTGGTTTTGATGCACAAGTACCAGTGCTTAGGAGCAGTGGTCGATGCCTCTAATCTATGGTCACAAGCAAAAAATATGGTTAGCAGGTTAGTGAACACATGCTATAAAATATAAAAAACACTAAATCATGGAATATAGTATGCATTTATGGAGAGAAAGCACAAATAAAATAAACATAAAAACAAAATCTCATAAAGAGTCAAACGTAACAATAATGCAAGCAGTGGAATCAAAGTCCCCTCTTATTACTCGTTGTTAGGAAGAAACATACTCTATTACACTCTTGCCAAAGGACCCTTAGAACTATGGATTTCTAAGACCTAGTGCAAGGAGGTTTTAACCCTTTAGCTATTGTCGCAAGGTGTCTCGCTCTACTCCAAAGGATTAAATTTGTTGGGTGGCCATCAACCGAATCCTCTCTCTATTGTTGCTTTGGATTGCACACTGATGGCTTTCCTCTGAGAAATTTGGCCAACATAACAACGTGCTATCATTTCTGTCATCTCTTGGTGGCCATTTATAGGTGAATTCAAATTCTCCTTCCCTCTCTTGGTACATTGGTGGATGGTGATCTGTTGAGGCCTTGTAATTCTGTTGCAACAACATTGGGGAAAACCACCTAGTCCAAACCTTAGAGCAAGTCCTTTTCCATTTGGTGTGGTGGCTCCCACTAGAGATAAAGGGACCAGTTTCCCAATAAGGATGATTTTGGGGTGTGTTTTGCTTATATAACATCCAAATGGGAAATGATTTTAATATATCATATCGATTTATCTAAACTATATATTCTACTATATACCGAGGGTGTTCCTTCTTTTATGCGATCTAAAAAGATATCTTCCAACTATTAGTAATGAAGATTATTTACAAGTTGAAAGAGATGAAAATTATGTAAATATAATTTTTTTAACAAAGTAGTTTGATTAAAATAATTATGAAATGTATATCGCATTTATATGTGTGATTATATATAAGATAAGTGATCATAAAAAAAATATCAGTACATAAGTGCATTTAACATTCATTTATGATAAAAATTCAAATATAAAATGCAGATAAAAAGATAAATATCAATATTAAAAGAAAAACTTAATATAACGTATAGGAGTACCATATATACGAGGTCCAACTCATATAAACTGATAGTAGTTTTCTGCTCCTCTTCACTTTCAAGCAACTTAAAGAGTACAATAGTGTAACTTCAGTTAAACAACTTCAAATCTCAAAAGATAACACATTTCGTTCCAGTAATCCATCAAAACATTCACAAACTTACAGAAGTGCATTCTTTGCAAATGTTTTTGACAAATTTCTGGACCCTTCTCTAAATGCATGAGAAGGGTTTAAATACTAAACTACAATATGTTTAAAAATAGATTATTACAGAAAAATAGAGGAGGTTTCAAATAACCATCCTCGTAAGGAGAAAACTTAAACTACAATCTAGGAAAATAAAATAACAACATGATTATGTTTGTTGATCCTCTTTGCGCATTTGATCTTAGAGCTAACAAATATCCACCATTGGCTTTAGCTAAGATGGCTGTGAAATTCATGATCTCATCTATCCTTTGAACACTACATTCAAAACTATTGGTTGCGATTTCTTTGTTGAAACAGTTAATGACTGAAGAGTTAGGCATTAATGATAATTTTTGATCAGGAAATTCCAGTAATTTTCTTGATCAAACTTATTTATCTTTTTTTCTCATTTCCTCCTGCATCTCCGTAATTTTCTTCCACTGTGCTTATAATGGTTTGAGTTCTGATAGCACTTCAATTATGGATTTTTTAATAAGTTCAGCTTTCAAAATATGTTCATTAACAGATTCAATAATTTCATTTTCTAACCTTGATACCTTTATCATTTCCTTTGCTTCCTGTCTCAGTTGTACTTCCCAATCCTTAAATATAATCTCTTTGTAAAATTTATCTATCTGAGGTAGTTCAACTTTCTTTTCTGAGTCAAATCCTTGCCACTAAATGAACTCATTAATCTTCTTTTCAACTTTCTCACATTCACGTCTTCTGTTAGCCACTTGTTGGATCAAGATTTTTCTTGCATCGCAGTAAGAGCTAGTGATTGAAGCTTGTTGACAAAAGGTTTCTTATTGCTACTTTAGCTTTGCATTCATTTCCAGTGCTTCTTTTATGAACAACTCTACTTGAGGCTGGATTTTAAATTTGTGCATTGTTTCTTCAAGATGTGTTTCTTTCTTTGTAATCTACACTCGGTGTTGCAAATTCATTATTTCAAAATTCTTTTGAAATTGTGAAATCTTCATTTCCATCTGCCTACTGGAGTTAAACGTTTCCTATTCTGATAGTCTCTCCAACTATTGTACTTTATCTTCTTTTTTCTTCATCAGAAGTTGTGCCTCGGTGGCTTTATCAATGGTGGCAGTAGTGTATGCACCTGCGTATTGTGATAAATTAGTTAAACATTTTGTAGGCTCAGCCAAAGGGTGTTTCCATAGAAATTCTATAGACTCATTCATAAGATTTTTATTAAGTCAAGCTTGTATATTTTTATTAAGTCTATTTCAAATGCTAGCGTTTTCTTGAGTCGTAGAATATAATATTAATTTTTTGAATATTATTATATAAATTTAATAAAGGATACAAAATTCGTGAAAATACATACTTTGTAATAATGTGTGCAATATTCTAGCATATTGTAAATGCATTATAATATTCATTTTTTAGATTTGGAACTATTTTTAATTCTTTAATTGAATTATCTAATTTCTT
The DNA here is from genome assembly GCA_034641835.2 of Pinus albicaulis. Classification (NCBI taxonomy): domain Eukaryota; kingdom Viridiplantae; phylum Streptophyta; class Pinopsida; order Pinales; family Pinaceae; genus Pinus; species Pinus albicaulis. Next base: position 537,130,895 of record CM076576.1, on the reverse strand, counting down.
TTTGTTGATTATATTTATATGTTGATATAGTAATGTAATATTCTATAAGTTACGTTATACATTGTATTTAATAATTTCCAAAGTAATGGACTATTTCTTGTTTAAAGAAATTTATATCTTCCTCTCAACATAAAATATTTAATGTGTTCTTGCTCTCGCAATTGGGATATTATGATATACTTTTTTTTATCCCAGTTGGGATAGTTATATTTGGGATAGAAAATAGATATCAATAAATTAATTAGTTTTATATTTATTTAATAGGTTATATTACATTTATATTTAGGAGAGATTCAAAGGAATTCTCCTTTCGAGGAGAAATCCACTTAGTGGAAACTAGGCCCACATGCCATTGGACATCTCTACACAAAATTAGCATAGGTCTAATTGGTACCTTGATTGAGTGATGATCCTCTATGGTAGGAGTAATATTTCCTCCTATCAACAATTAACGTTAGAAAGATAGCTAGATGACCAGTTGACCCTACAAAGTCATTCTAGTTTAATGTTTTTTAAAAATTTTAATGGCTCCTTCCTACCCCCCTTATTTGGAGATGTGTTTCTCAAAAAGTATAATTTATCACTACTTTAAAGATAGTTAATATATTCTAGAAAGTTAATTTTGATGGTGAAAGAGAAACATATGCATTTTATCATGATTTTCACTTTATTCAAAAATGTATTTCTCATAATATTCTTCATGAAGGTGTCATGTGTATGTTGTTAACTCTTACTTTTGAAGGTCGGGATAAGAGATGGTGTGAGACATTATTGGAGCAATTTATAGATGAATTTTTATTTGATTTTGAGAATTATGATTGTAATTAATTATACAATGAATTGTATGATCTTAAGATAAAAAATGATGAGTTTTTCAAAGATTTTTATAAAAGGCCTATACATATTTTCTTTAGATTTACTTTAAATAATATGCCTTGTATTAATGAATGGTTTCAATATCTCCTTTCTCTTTATGGTGATCAAGATCAAATAATCATTAATGAATCAAAATCATGTATTGATACTCATTCATATGTTTCTTTAGGTGGAAATATTGAGGATTTAGATGTTGTAGGTGAACAAAATTTATTGGTAAGTTTATTCCCTCTAATAGATGAGGATATGAGGGAGACTTACTTTTCGAGTAAAGAACATGTAGCCTTTGATAATCGTTTATATGAGGTATAAACCTCTTCTATAGAAAATGTGGTTTTAATTATCCATGAATAGAAAAAGGAATAAAATTTTGAGTAGTGATGGAGAATTTCATCCCATTTTAAAAAGTATGGAAACTACCTCATGAATGAAATAGATTGAATCCAAACTCCGTGTTCATAATATGGAAAAATCATCTCTTAATTTGATTGAATATATTCAAGATAAACTTCTTGGGGATTCCATCATTGATTATTCTGTTGATTTTCCCTCAAAGACAAGTCTTTAACAATCTCCTCATTTAAAAAAACCTCATAATTTTCTCTCACCTTTATCTACTTGCAATGAACATAATTATGTTTTGAATAACATTTTGCATTCAAATTATCTAGTAGAGCACGTCATGGATATTTATTAGATGATTATAGGAGAACAAATAAATACACAATATTGAAATTATAAATCAAACATTGAAATCCTAATAAAAGAAAAAGTGCCCATAAAAAAGGTCGCTTCTTCAAGAGATGCTTTTCATTTTCATTCATCTTCCGCTCATTGTTCTTTGTACCCTAATATTTTCAATGGTAATGTTATACAAGTAACCATTTAAGAAACTTTTGTCTTTCATTCTACATGAATAAACTCTATTAAGATACAAGATGATAATAATTTAAGTACAAGATATCAAAATATTGAAACATTTTCAATGAATATTTTGGTTTTATGAATCTATCAATTTTTTACATGGAATGAATGAATTAATACAAAAAAAACGCATTCCAAATGGAGTCATATATTCATTCAAATGCATGTATGGTTAGTGAAATTTTTTGTTATACTAGTAATGAGCTAGTTAATATTGAAAGATTTGATAAAATGAATGATGTTGATGGTTTCTACTCTATAACTATAAAATTACCTGATGCAATGGTGGAAAATATCCTAGAAAAATTACTTGATCCTATTATTTCATTAAAAATTGGTTATTTAGAACATGAGTCTAGGGAGAGTCGTTAAGAAAATGAGGAACTTCAGTTTCAACTGATGGTTATGTTAGTTTCTCATTATCTTGCACCAATATCTAAAATAAATCATACTGATTATGTCAATATTCTTCCACAATGTATTCTTCATAGATTTTTTTCGCATAATTTAGTCATTGGATATCATGAAAATATAGAAACACAGTTAGAGTAATATTTTCTTGCAAGGTTTCTTGTAAATAATAATGTTATTATCTTGCACATGATGGATATAGGTTTAAATGCTCTTGGTTTTTATACTTTTAGTTTGCTATTACTCCAATTTTTAATAATCATTTGAGATGAACATGTCATTTCAAGTTTTTATTTACATGAATGCCTACATATATTATGATTTCACCTAGTCATTTCCATCTAGTGTAGTATAGGTTTAGGAGTATATTACCTAGTATTTTTTAGTTGTTTTAGTTTATTTCTAGTACAATTTTATTATTTTACTTTTGTTTTTTTTTTTAAACCAAAAAAAATTATGAAGTGCTACATTAATTTCAAGTTGAACATGAACCTCCATCGAAATACATTAAGCTAAGATTCTCTTTCTCTTTCCTCTCTCTTAGTTACTAATTGCCTCGATCACAACAACATTGCTTAAAATTTTATTTTCTAGTTTATGCTTAACCTTCAAATTTTCAATTGACATTATTTAAGGATTTGGTTTTGAAATTTTTGGTATAATTAATGTTTTACAAAATTAGGAAGCAAGAATAGCCCAAGAAAGTAAAATGAAATAAAAAATTTGGTTACTCTTTTCTATTATATTTTTTGAATTTTTTTTAATGTGTAATCAATTAATGAAGTTCTCATGATTTTAAAATTGGTGTTATAACTATATAATTATTTTAGAATTTACTTTTAATTTTATTTTTAGATTTCTTTTGTCTGTTTTTAATTAAAAAGTTCCTAATTAGTAGAACATTGCATGTCTTGATAAAATATTTTTTATCTAGAAAGATCTCAAATAAAACTTATTAAAAGAAGAACTTATTTGTATTTAAAACAATTGAAATATCAAATATCGATAGGGATAAAGGTTTATATTTAAAAGTTATCTCTCCCTTAGAATCTAGTTCCTCCTTTATGTTTTGACTTATGGTGTGTTAAGATTTTAAATACATGTTCTTTGATTTAATTATGCTCACGAGGATGCTGGTATTTTCGTACCTATATTAATTCAACAATTTATTTTAGATTTTTAGATTATTTAGTGAAATATAGTTTTGATATTTTTTGTAAATCACACTTTTTAAACTTTTTGGATTATTTATGATTCATTTTATTAGTTTTTAAGAAGTTTTAACCCTTGAGAAAGGAGAATTACAATATTTTGGTTATGTTTAATTTTTTTTTCTATGATCGAAAGCATTGCACTTAATTATCTTTACAAAGTTCTAGGAAGTTTAGATATAATTTCTATGATTGTGGTGGAACTCCTACATTACCATGGATTAAAATATTAAAAACTACCACAACAAATTTTAAGTCTCTTACAAGACTTTTCTTTGAGTTCCACCCACTTTAAATTAAAATCTGATTTCTTCGAAAGTGAATAATCTCTCAAGCAAGTTTAAAACACTCTCATATCACCCCACCTCACTAGCATCCAATCACACATGCAATATATAAATACAAGCCCGTAAGGGTGTATCGAAATAAAGGTGGAGTTTAAAACACCATATATGGTATGGGAAGTACAATCAAACCCACTAGGGTTATGGACACTTGTTGAAAGTGAGACCATACTTGTATGGTACTAAGGAACCTTCATTAGGGCTATGGATGCTCGAGGGAAGGGAAGAAATGCTAAGTAAAGAGAAATGAGAAATACACATAGGAAACTATGTTACCCACTCAAAGTAAAATCCCTAGGTCACACCTTCAACTGATCATTTGCACATTGAATACTTGGGAAATTTTTTTTCATAAATTAGCTCAAAAGGTTTGTATGTTAGTTACTTGATGTTTAGTGCTTTGTGAGAATATATTTAAATACAAGAACACATAGTGGTACCCATAAATAGTAAATAAATTCTTATAGTCATTGAGCTTATCTTTAGCATTGACTATTAATAAACCTTGTAAGAGAATTAGAAAAATATAAATACTTTTCCCATTATGTCACCATTTGTTGAGCCTAAAAAATCTTTAAATTTCTGCCAAAACTTTATGGGCCCTCCTACCACAATTTCATTTGAAAAATTTATTTTGCGAAATTGTTAAACCTTTAAATTTTATTTATTTTATTTTATTTTTGCAATTGATTGTGTTGAATTTTTGAAGATATAGTTTAGGAATTTTATATGAGTTTTTTAACTCATGTTGTAATATTACACATTGTAAATAATAAAAAACCCAAAATCTTAAATACTCTATACTTGTTTTACTTTTCCCTTTTCAAATAGGGAAATTCCAAGGATTTTAATGTTCTAATTATTTCTCCAAAAGCCTTGATGTCCTCTTGTCCCACATTGTTTTCATATTATTTTTTTAAGCCTAAAAATTCCCCTTTCTCTACACTTTTTTTTAATAGACCTCAAATTTTGATACATATCGGAATATCAACCCTTAAAATTTATTCATGTGTATTATCTGAAATCCCTAAAGCATTGATAGACCAATATAAATGGCAAGGTTATACGTAAAATAATGATTTTTTTACATTCATAAATAACAACACTAGTTTCTTTATATCTCGATATTAGACTAACAATTTTTTTTACAAGCCACTCGAAATTTTAATACTCTGGTATGGTCGATTGGATAATATATTGATATATATGGTTGCTCAATACTCCCATATTGTGTCTGTAGGCACGCACACACACATGCACACATGCGCGCGCGCACACACACACACTAGTATGCATTTGTTCTCGTATCTCCTTTCTGTTTTGACTTATGACATATCGAGATTTTGTTTTGCACATGTTCCTTTTTTATGGATGATATTGTTACAATAGAAACATATTCCTTTGTTCCCATATATAAATTTCGGTAATAGAGGTAAAATCATCTCGAAAGGAAATATATGCACACTATTATTAAGATATTTATTGAAGAATTAAAGACCTTATAAGGAGGGATTAACATATGGAGTTAGGCTTGTATACTATATCTAGTTTATTTGAATTTCTATGGTTTTCTTTAGCTAGGGAATATGATACTGATTTTTGTATAATATTATATGAATTTAATAAAGTATTCGAAAGCTAGTGATCAATGAAAATACATTCTTTATAATGGTGTGTGGACTATACTAGCATTTTATTGTGATTATATTATAATATTCATTTATGAAATTTGGAACTATTTATTATTTTTGATATCTGAGATTTGGAATGTATGAAAGGTAAAGAGGGTTGAAAGCATTGAAATGGAGGTTTCCATGAAATCAATTCCATCAAAGGCCAGTGCTACAGGGAATGTTGAATTTCAAGAAGAGCTCTCTCCTAACAAATTATAGGACAAGTCAAGTAGTAAGGAGCATCCTCAAATCTATTATAAATTGTTTGGCCAAACTCTAAGGAAAATGGAGGACCCATGGTGCAAAAAATATATCACCATACAGAATCCATGTAGGGATATTCACTCACGATATTAAATTTCCCCTATGCCACAGGTTTAGTATGAAGAAATCATAACTAAGGGATGCCAACATTCAAGATTTTCTCGATGAATAACACATGGATAGAAGAAGCATGACTCATAAAAACAAGTAAAAATAAAAACAAAAGAGGTAAGTTACTTCCAAATTCATTTTGATTTTGTAGGCCTAATTACCAAGCCCTGTGTTGGTAATTTAATTGATCTTAAATTAATTCATAAATTATCGACCAGAGCTTGAAAACTGATGAAGCATATGTGCACCATTTGTGCTAGGGTTCCTTATCATGTGAGTAATTTTTAAATTGAATTAGGATGTTTTCATGCACATGCCTTATCTAATAATCACTCAAATTAAATACAGTATCACTCTTGTAGGAAGGGAAAATATCACACTGACATAAATAAAGCTAATATTAAGTTCATAAATAAATATGGCACAAAAAAATCTAAATCTACTTCACATTGAGAGAAAGGAAACTAATCTTTAAAGTGCAGAAATAAATATCACACAAAAAAATCTAAATCTACTTCACATTGAGAGAAAGGAAACTAATCTTTAAAGTGCAGAAATAAATATCACATACAAAAAAAAATTTAAATCTCCTTCACAGAAAATAAAACCTTGAAAGAAATGATACCTCTAATTGCAATTTCCAAATCAAATAAATCTACTTTCTATCAATCAAAATGTTACATGTGCATAATAAATCCGTTTGATTATTTTCTTCATTCTTCACACAACGAGATTAAATCTATGAAAGTATTCACACAACGAAATTAAATTTATGAAGAAAATTGTGCAACACATTCTATTATAAAATCTATAAAAAATTCTACAAACATTCTCTAAAAAGTTATAATTATTGTGATAACTTAATTCTATAAAATAGAAAACTTAACTAGGAATAAAAGCAAATCCTTACAACTCCTAGGGGACCCTCCCGTGAGTGCATGTATACAGAGGTCAACAAAGATTAACCACGCATCTATACACACAACATAGTGGAATCAAGAGCTTTAATTAAACAATTGCAAAGAGTATTTCAAACATAACCAATCATGTCATCATCGTGCCGAGAGACAAGTTTTATAACCTCCTTGATTAAACTATTTGGAGATTTCTAAGTCTATCTTCCTCGACAAAATGTCTTAAAATAACATCTTTTAAATAAATAACGATTCTTCATGATTTTCTATCGAAGAAGAAAATCATGAGGCAAAATGTCAGCTTCAATCAATGATCTTCTCGCTCGCCTGATCTATTTTCGGGCTTTCCGCTGGGCTGACTTTCACGTTGACCTGCTCCTACGACGTCCTTATCACTTTTCTAGATCATAGGGATAGGTGGATATTGTTATGTCGATTGTCAGCTACCTGTTCATATGCGTCATTCCTACACTGGTGTTTCAGAACCTATAGATTCTTTAAGTAAGTTGCAAAATCAATTGTTAGCTACAGAATTAATGTAATTCAGTAGCTTGTGCATATATTAAATCAAATAATAAATAAAAATTGAAACTATGAATAAATGATGATTAAATAATTTTTTTTTCAAATAAAATTGCAAGTTGACACTTAATTGGAGTTATTATGGTAAAAAGGGAGAGAATGGATTTTAAAGAGGGCATAAAAAAGGAACAATTTTGGTCTTCAACGCTCCCCCACACAAAAGATATTGCATGTCCTCTTGCACAAAATTTCAAAATTTTGTAACCCATTGTGTGATAAAGATATCTCTGAGGCTTGAGCAAGAACATCTAAATTAGTACTCACATTTTTGGTACTAGTTTCCATCCTTGGTTTCTTCATTACAATCTTGCATTCTAAACCTTTGACCTTGCTCTTGAGAAGTTTATTTTTAGCTTTTAACTTCTTGTTTTTCTTTACCAATGGCAAAGATGTAGGAGAATATTATCATTTTGAGCTCTTTGGATTTCATTTTGTATCTTCGTTGCTTCATGTTCCTGCTTTATATGCTTATTTAACATTTCCAGTTCAAAAATTTCCTGTTTTAGAGTATCTTCAATTCTAGATTCTCTTGGAGGACTGAAATAAATTTCTTCATTTAAAATTTCTTCTTGATTTGAAGATGAATCAACAACTTTTCCTTTGGATTTTTGTTCAATAGACTCTATATAATCATAGATTTCTTGTTGGACAAGTTCGATTTCTGGGGTCTTTCTTGTTGGACTTGCAATTGGTGATGGTATTCTTGGTTATTATCCTTCTTCTAAATAAAAAATCCTAGAGACCGTTTAATGGTTGATTTCATAAGTCATGCACTTATTCTTACTTTTCCTGGTGGATTTTCAGCAGTGAGAGCACACTTTTTCTTGCTCCGTTCCTTCTTTCAAGGGGCCTTCATCTGTATTAATGGATTTATTCTTTCTAACATTATTTTGTTTAATATTTTTTAAAAAAATTGCAAGATGGGTTTCATCATCAGAATCCTTATGTGTATGATTATCTTGTTGTATTTCTTGTGCAGGTAAATCTTGGTTTTGAAGCTTAGGGTTTGAGGGAAATTTCCATTGACTCCTTCTTATCTTAGAATTGGATTCACCTTGCTCAACTTCTTTAAAATGATTTCGAACCAGAAAATCCTCCCAATTATCCCTTTTTCTTCTCAAATGAGGTTCAATCAAAATTTTTACTAACCCATGATGATACAAAGCATTACCAATCAACCATGTTTTCCTTTGGATGTTAGCAACCATTTTTCTTAAACTATAGAGCATGAAATATGGTAAATTGATTTCATTTCCATTAATAGAATGCATAAACAACCGAGCATGGTAGATGAACATATTCTCAAACCTAACCTCACATTTTATAAACTTCTGAATGACTACTAAAAAATTTCTCCATTTACTTTCTAAAGTTGTTACTGGAATTCTGTTCTTGAAAATGGAGATGTCCATACCTGAATTTTTAAGGAAGGTCGCCCACTCTTTTTCTTTGATTTTTTGGTTTTTAAATCAAATTTCCCCATTTCTTAGTAATCTGGTAGTTTCTGTCATAAAGAACCCTGTCAAGACCAATTTGATATCTCCAATTTTTTCTTTTATCCCATCATAGGCCTGAGAAAACGATTTAGTGACCTTCTTTTCATACCCATCGAACTTTTCAAAGAATTGTAACCATTGTGCTTGCTGCAATTGATGCTTCACTTGTGGATAGGATTCTATAAACTTGGTCCTATTCGGCTTAGAATGCACAATAAATCCCATGTTGAGGAAGTTTCAGTTCTTAATTTGCCTTTTGACATGATTATGGAGTTTTGAATGAGATTCCATTCCTTGGTTTCTAAGGAAGACCTCTCACTCTTTTTCCTTGATTTATTTGTTTTTAAACCAAATTTACCCATTTCTCGGTAATCCATTAGCTTCCACCATAAACTGCTCTGTCAAGACCAATTTGAAGTCCGCAATTTCTACTTATATCCTATCATAGGCCCGAGAAAACGATTTAGTGACCTCTTTTTCATACCCATAGAACTTCTAAAAGAATTGTAACCATTGTGCTTGCTGAAATTGTTGCTTCAATTGTGTATATGCTTCAAGAAACTCAGTCCCATTTGGCAAATCAGAATGCACAATAAGTCCCATATTGAGGAAGTTCCAGTCTTTAATTTCCCTTTTCAAAATATTATGGAGTTTTGGATGAGATTTGGGTAGCAGTTGAGATGTTTTCGACAAAGAAGAATGAAACAGAGCCGAAGGAAATGGGATATGATGCGAAGAAAATGAGATGGGATGCCAAATAAATGGAATGATATATGGAGGAAGTGGAGTAAATTTGTATGATGGAAAGGTTTTAATGATTGTTTCATACCTTGTGATAAGACATGACTATCAAATATTTCATAGATTGGATTGTGAGAACTAATGTCATGTCATGACAAGGGTAATTATTATGTGATATGGCAGAGGAAACAATTATTGGTTTTAAAATAATCATATATTTATATCATAACTCAAAGTTTTTTAATATTTGACTAATATTTACATACCTTTCATTCTGCCTTACTGATTTTTTCTTTTGTAGGTTGCTCATGTTTCTCTAGATACGATCACCATTCAGGTTTCTTTGGATGTAATCTGTCAAGCCAACTATGGAATTTCATGAGAGTTTCATATTATTGACAATTTTGTAGATGTTTTATTTCTACAAAAGAAGAATAAAATAAATGGGATAAGAATAGGTAAATTAAAGAAAATCTAGACTGCCAAGAATTCTTGGTTTTCATGTTTATACAATTTAATATATATATATATATATATATATATATATATATATATATATATATATATATATATATATATATAATATATATATATATATATATATATATTATAAAGAAAATAGAAATAATTTTGCAATCTAAGTTGGAGAGGAAGAATAATCCTTGACCAACTTCAAATCAATATTATCTTGCATATTTGTAATGAAATCTTCCTTTGTCAATGGTTTATGATATATTTGCAATCTATGACCATTTATAAGGAAAGTTACTTTTTCTTCACTAATGGTTTTAATTCTGACTGCTCCATTATCAAATACAATTTCAATCTCATAAGGACCAAGCCAATGGGTTTGAAAGTTTCCTTGAAAATATTTATACTTAGAATAAAAAAGTAATGACCAATCACTCAGCAAGAACTTCCTGTCCTTTATAAATTTTTCATGTCATTTGGACCTTTGCTATTGAACTATGTTGTTTCTATGAATAAAATCTTGTCAAATCTCATTAATTTCATTCAATTGCTCCATTCTTTGCTTTTGGGCTTTTGATAGATCAAGACCCAATTTGACTATTGTTTTGAAGGTATTTATATGAAACTGAATAGGAAACATGACTTGCTTCCCATAAACATGTTCATAAGTAGTATTCCCTATTGTGTGTCTCCATGTGGTATGATATGCCCATAAAGCTTTTGTAAGCTTTACTGTCGAAGCCTTTCTATGCGATGTACAATTTTGGTGAGAATTGATTCAAGTACTTTATTAGTCTCTTCAACTTGTCCATTTTCTTGTACATGATATGGAGTGGATTTTATATGGTTGATTTTTTATTCCTCCATTATATTATGCACCAACTTGGATGTAAATGGAGTACCTTGATCTGTCACAATTTCCCTCGGGACACCAAAACAAGTAAATATATCCTCAAACATAAATCAAACTACAACATTTCTAGTAGAAAAAGGAATTGATTTAGCTTCTACCTATTTCATGACATAATATGTACAAACAAGAATGTACCTTTTTTTTCTTGATGGTAGATTAATTGGACCAAAAAATCCAAAGCCCACTTTTCAAAATATTCAATAAGTACGTGAGGTTGTAGAGGCATCTCATTTGAAGTAACATGATTTCCCATTCTCTAAAAAGTATCAAATCTCTTAACATACTATTTTGGATATATAAAAAGAGAAGGCCAATAATATCCTAAGAGAAGCTTTTTATAGGCAGTCCTTTTATCAAAAACATTTCCTCCACATGGTTCATAATAAAAAACCTTTAGTATTTCTGGTAATTCATCCTCTCTAACACGTCTTCGAATGATTAAATCGGGTCTTGTTTTTTACAATTCTCCATTTATCCACGAATAAGATACACTTATTTGAATAAATTTCCTTTTTTCTCGAGCGGACAAATATGTAGGTAACTTCCTCATGAATCAATAGTTAGCAATATCTACAAACCAAGGAGATTTAATAGATACTACAAAAATATATTCGTCAGGAAAATTATATTTTACAGGAACATCCTTGTTATCATTTTGGATTCTAGATAGAAAATGAACAACTATATTTTTATTTCTAGGCCTATCCAAAATAGTAATATTGAATTCTTGTAATAACAATAACCATCTTGCAACTCTACCATTAGTGATTTATTTATTCATTAAATATATAAATGCAGAGTTATCCGTGTGAATAAAAATCTCATCACAAGGGAGATAATGTCAAAAATTATTAATGGCATTTACAACAGCGAAAAACTCCTTTTCTTTTAAAGTATAATTCAACTCTGCAGGAGTCAAATTTTTAGTTGTCTAATAAATGGCATAAGGAGTTTAATAGTTTCGTCCCAATACAACTCCCAAGGCTGTATCTTAAGCATAAATTGAAATATGAAAATGGAGATTGCAACTTGGTCCTCTGAAAATGGGTAGTTCAGAAATATTTTCTTTCAATGCTTGAAAATATTTTTGGTAGTCAGAATTCCAAAGGAATTTACAATATTTTTTAAGAAATTTGAAAAGAGGAGAGACTATCTTTATGAAGTTTTTTTATGAATCTCCTATAATAACCAGTAAAACCAAGAAAAAATTTAACATCTCTTTGAAAAGTAAGAATTGATAACTTGGAAATAACTTCTACTTTAGATGCATTCACCTTAATTCCATCTCTTGAAATATGGTGACCTAAAACAATTCCCTCGGTGAACATCATAAAAAAAATTTCATGGCTTGATGAGATATTTATGTCTTTACTTCTAATGATATTTTTTTCCGAATTTTTTGAGAGTTTCCTCAAAACAATTGCCATAAACAGTAAATCATCCATGTAAACTTCCACACAATCATGAATTCCAAGAAGTTCCCTTTGGAATGTTACAGGTGCATTATATAATCCTAAAGGAAGTACTCTATAAGCATAAGTTCCCCATGGACATGTGAAAGTTGTTATGTATTGATATTCTGGAGCTACATAGATTTGGTTATATCCATTAAAACCATCCAATCATGAAAAATATTTTTTCCCTGCCAATGTGTCAAGGACTTGATTTATAAAGGGAAACGAAAAATGATCTTTTAAGGTAGCTTTATTGAATTCCATATAATTGATGCATACCCTCTACTTTCCAAATTTATTTGGAACAATTTCTAATGGTGAGACCCATTAACTATCTGATATTGGATAAATGAAATTCACATTCAACAATTTTTGTAACTCCACTTTAATGATTTCCCTTTGATTTGGATTCATCCTCCTCTGAGGTTATCAAATTGGTCTAACATTTTGTTCAATATAAATATGATGCATACAGGTGTTAGGATCAATTCCTTTCATATCAATGTATTCACTCACATAGGGAGATGAATTCTCTTGTAACATCTCTATCAATTCTTTATTTTTAGATTCTTCTAGATTATTATTAATATTCAAAGTTTTTCCCGTAAATATTTTTATTAAATAATTGCCAAAATTTTCCATTGAATGTAAATCCATTTGATGAGATGATAAATATTAAACATTGCATTATTCTTGAAAACCTTGGTCTTGTTCAGAGTATGAGGAATTATAATTATTATTCATTAAATTAAAAATCTAATCTTCGTCATCTATTTGTGAAGTGGAAAATATTGGTTTTATATCAAATTCTTAGTTATCATCATTTATACAAACCTAAATTTCTACTTCTATCGTTGTTTTTGCAGGGGGATACAGTGTGAATTTATTAGTAGAGCCTCCACCAGATATAAACATATCACTAGATATACAACTTATGAAAGCATCAATTGTAGCAAACCATGGTCTTCCTAGAATCAATGGATGCCCTCCTAAATTATTCTTGGGAGTTGGAATCATAAAATCAACAGGATATTCCCAAGAATATAAGGAGGCATACATATCTTCTAACACACCATTTGGTTTGATTATGTATCTATCTACTAACTGTAGTAATGTTGGTGTGTATTGAAGATTGAAAATTTTTAATTGATCCATAGTTTGTTTACTCATGATATTTATATCTATTCGTAAATCGATCAATGTATTTGGAATCCCGATACCATTTATGTGTGTTTTTACAATGGGGCTACCTAGATCTATATATTTATGTAATTTTGGTTTCCCCGTCATAATATCTGCAATTTTCTCGACTAACTAGAAATTTTTAACTTCTTTTCTTTTTCTTCCTGGTTTTTTAATGCTTAACTCCTTGATTTTCCTTGCAACTATTGGTATTTCCTTTATAGATTGTAACAAAGGAATTTTGATGCAAACATTATTTAGTTCATCTAACATATCATGTTCAGGAAACACTATTTGTTTTTCTATTCCTTTTTCAATTTCCAACCTTTTAGGAAAATGTGGATTTTGAATAGAAACAAAAGGTTTTTCTGCGATGGGAGTTGAGTTTATTGAAATATCATTAGAATGTATAGGGGTGCTTTCTTTCTGAGGAATTTCTTCTTGATTAAGAGATGTTTCTTTCTCAAGAAGTTCATCCTCTTTGGATTCTTGAATAACAACGCATGGTAACTTCTTTTCCAAAACTATACTAGATCTAAGTTGGACATTATTTAGATCTAATGGAGTTATCATGCAAACTTGGAAATTTCGACCTTCTATATTGTAAACATGTTGTATGTTTTTATTATTCGGATTTGGAAGTAGTTGAATAGGTATTTGATTGGATTTTTGGGGGTATGATGTGGGTGGTAATGGAAGTGGTTGATTAGAAGGCTGAGTTATAATATGAGATTGTGGAAGGGATTTTCATTGAGGAGGATAATAAGGAGGTTGATATGGAATAAATGGTTTTTGAAATTGATTATATTGAGGATTCCTAGGAGAGTATTTCTGACCTTGTGTCCATAATGGATTTTGAGGTGGCCAACTTTGCTAAGGCATTGGGGTATTCCAATGCCTTAAGACCTTGTACTAAGGTTTTTCATATGAGTGGTATTGAGCATTAAGACCTTGTACTATGTTTGGATGTTGTGGTTTCCATGGTCTTTTACCAATAAAATAAAGTGACTCAACTTGGCTTGTTTCAACCTCATTTTGAAAGACTGCCTTAAGTCAAGGGATTGAAGGGAAATCCTTTTTGTCATGGTTTTTTGCACAAATAACACATATTTCCACACTATCAAGAGGGAATTTTCTTAGAGCATGTTTCTTTTTGCATCTAGCCGAAAAAAAAATTATAATGCAATATTTTCAACGTTTTTCTTGTTTTGAATCTTAAGAGTATCTAATTGTTCGCTAAGACTCCCTAAAATATCTATTTTGAAGTTGTCAAGAAAAATTCCTATTTAAGCTCTAATTACCATCCCAATTGCATATTTATTGATCCTTGACATCATATGGTCTCTTAGATTTATATCATTTCTAGCCTTACCTCTTGAAATATGTGTTCACAGTTCACACATTTCTATAAATGAGAATTGAGAAACATTTCCTCTACCCATTAAATTGAGAATACTACCCACTCATATCTAATGGATTTTAGTAAAAGATCTTTCAAATTTTCATCATCTAGATTATGCATTTTAGCCCTTTTAACATTATAAGCAAATCTTTCAACCAAATCTTCAATATTTTCATCCTATTTTTGCATCATTTTAAATACTTCATCTTTAATGTTATGAGACATACAATACTATTTTTGTTTTTCTAAGAACATATCTTTCGTGTCTTTCCATGTTCTTATGGTATGTGTTCCTAATCCCATAAACCATTTAAGTTCTTTGTCTTTAACAGTGGCTGAAAATAATTTCAATTTTTGAGAATTGAGCAAGTAGTCATAAGACCTACACAAAGCTTCAAATTCAAAAAGAAATGTTTCAGGATCCTCATGTCTTACTCCATGAAAATTAGGGAGCATGGAGGGTGAGATATTATTCATTGTGGCTGTGGTATCTTCATCAAAGATGGGAAATCCAAAAGGTTTTGGTTCTACTCTACTGCCTCTTCTACCTCTTCCTCCACCTCAACCTCTATTTTATCCTCTACCTCTTCCTACTCCAATCCTAGGTTCAACATTCACATGATGTAATTCTCCTTCCCATTCTCCTCCTATTGTAGATTCCTCAAAGCTAATATAAGGTTCTATAATTGGATTTTCTAGCTCCTCCTCTGGTTCTTCTACCAATGAGATGTTAAAATAAATTTCTCCTTCCTCTTCACTAGGGACTTATATTTATTGTTCTATAAGTTGTTCTCCAATTGAAGATAGAAATATTACTCCTTATGTTGGGGATGTAGGTTCTTCTACTACAACTTTAGTAGAGGAATTTGGTGAATACCTAGGTTGGAGCTCATATCTATGTACCTCAGGAAGTCTATGTCTATCATCAAATGATGGAATATGAGTTTCGGTGGATGGTGTGACACTATAAGGTCTAGGTGTAGTGAGTGGTGATTTTGGGATTGAAATCCTACCTCTACTTATAAATCTAACCCTAGAATATATTTCCCCATGCATAAATATTTTTTTTTATTATCATTTTTTCAATTTTATTCAAAAGAAAAGAATATTATATACACTTCCCCGACATCAACAATTTTTATTTTTTTTAACCATAAAGAATAGATTATATATATCTATATATATATATATATAATGCGCCCTCTCATGTGAAAAATGTGGGATTTTACATCAGATTAATAGGTCTGTTCATGGCTACTGATATTACATTGAGACCAACTATTTTCCTAGTGGTTTTTCCAGCCATTCCAAAAGAAAAATCCTTAACTATCAAACTATAGCTAAATACTTTGCATAATTGTAATAAAAAATATTTACCTGTATGTTTTTCCATAAAACAAAATTGGTATTAGCTGAGGTGATGCCTATTCTTCCATTGGGGCCAGATTGTTGAGGTCCAGATTCTTGTGCTCCTCTTCCACCTTCAAGTTTCTTTCAACCAGCTTGATTTTCAACATCTTGATCTCTTGCCTTAGAGCTTCCACCTTGTCCTTGAGCCTATGTATGCATTCTATTTTCTCCAGTTGCCTCTCTTCCATGTTGATAACATATTTATGGTGTTTATGTATAAACATCTACAAAATTTAAATTCCATCCCTGAATTGCCTGTGTTCCTGAGCAAAAATTTCACAAATGGTTTTTCCATTACCACGATCCCTCACCCAACTCGCCCTCTATCCCACAGTCCTGGGTCTGTGAAGACCCCAGGAGCCCAACCTAGAACTTTCCGCCATTGAAGTTCCTTTCCCACTTATGCTGACAGCCACCAAGCAACCCCAACCACACTCTTCTAGGGGATTAAGAACCTCACAGACATCGAGGAACCGAACAAATAGACCAATTCCAAAACACAAAGGACCAATTCCAAAATTCTTAGCCCACATTGGCAATCCACTAAACTCACTACACAGAAGTAAAAACCACCCAACCACCTAGACAAGTGGAATTCCCAAATAATGTCCAAAATTTGGCCACAACCTCTAAAGAGAATATGAGGACACCTTAGCCGTGAGAGACTGAAACTTCATGCTACAAATCTTATCGTTAGCCTCTAAATAGCCACCTACGGTACAAATTATTATACAAACCTTCATCACTGTACTGCCCATCATTACATCCCGATGCTTCATAATTCCCTTTCACTTCCCGTCATACTGTAATCCCATCACCAAGTTCCTCCCATACTCAACTTGCAAATTTCAAAGCCTGGGGAATAAAGGCAGTCCCCATGATCTCACCATTCCCATGGTTCGAGTGAAAAAATGCCGATGACTACAAATGAAATAAGGATGAGGACTATGAGAACACATGTTGGAGAACGTCCAAGTGCTAGGTGTAGGAAAGACAAGTTGAATTCCACCACGTTTCAGCCTGATCTTAGGTTTCTCCATGCCACAAGTTCTTATGGAATTTAGAGGGAAGTTAATTTTGATTTGACATAGGTTAAATAGAGCTGCACAAGGCCATCTATGACATTGTTTCCCAGAAGGCACGGGAGGGGTATGATGGGGAGGGGTGTCGAGAGAGGACCAAGGAAGGAGGTAAGGGGGAGGGAGCAAGGGGATTATGAGAGGGTAGGGTAGGGGGGTGGGTTGAAGGGAGGGGAGGGAACGAGGGGTAAGGAGAGAGGAAGGCAGACCAACTAACCGGGGGGGAGAGTAGGCAGAAGGAGGAGGGAAGGTTAAGGGGGGGTGTAGGAGAAGAGTGAAGGGGGTAAGGGATAATTAGGCATCCCACCACCCATTGATTTAATAATCCATTTTTCTTATTCAAGTCATATTGGTCAAAATATGTCTCCTCTTTGGGATTTCTAGGCATGGTTATGGGATACATAGGTTTCCTTTCATGCCTTTCAAAACATTTTCTTCTTCCTTCATCCTATAAGCTAGTTTGGCTTTCTTATCTACCTTCTAGTTGTTTCCTCTTAGGTATGGTATAATGTTACTTTATCAAAGGGATGGATCATTCCTTGGGCTCTCTTAATGACTTGATTTAGCATCATATTCTGGGTAGGGGTATTATTCCTCATGTGTTTTATTATTAGCATATAGTCTCTTAGGACTTTAAGCTCCTTGATTCACTTATTATTTGTGAGAGACAATCCTAAGAGTAAGCGATAGACCTCTTCTTGATTGTTTGTTTTCCTTCCCAAGCTCCATGCATATCCATCTTCAATGTTTCCATTAGGATTTGTGATAATACCTCCCCCTCCTGCGACCGCAGGATTTCCTTTTGAGGCACCATCAAATTGAAGAGTCCATTTTTTCAAATATTTTAGCCACTCCTCCATTAATTCTAAACACTATATGAGAATCCATGATGCACGAGGAGGGGTGACTTTTTTCATGAGCTCAGGGGTAGGGGGTTTAACCCATGGAACCATCCATGATAATTCACTTTGGTACAAACAAGGATCATGTTTTGGCTTATGCATATCCATACACAGTGCGAGGGCTTTAATTTCTTCCAATTGGGATGAGGGTCGGATCATTCTGAAGATTGCCTTGTTCCTAATGAGCTAGGTTTTCCAACAAACATACTTAAGGAGTGCCATCGAGATATTTTTGAAATTATTTTTGGCCTAAAGGGAGTTCGAGTAATATTACGGCCATGAATTGAAAATACTAAGGATTTTAGATGACCAAGAGACCCTACTCAAAATAGTCCCTAGAGCGACCACCCAAACTTTCTTTGTCATTTGATAGTTTAAGAAGAGTCGAGGGATGGAATATTCTACATTTTCACAAAGGGGGAACCTTGAGGGACCAATCTGGACTCGTGTTTGGAGGTTCTTTCCTGTAATAATTTTATTATGAGCCAATAACCAACAATTTTTTTTTTTAACTCTTGGAATAGAATTTGTTTTCCATATTTGATTCCATATAGAGGCTTTCATAGGGACTTGCGATTGGAAAAGAATATGTTTATATCCATATTTTACTGAAGATTTTCCCTTCTTCCGACTCCACTTATCTTCTGTAGAGAGATATATGGGGGCACAACCTCTTATATTCTTGATTAGATTATCTCTTTGATTAACCAGGCCTTCTAGAATGTTCTCAGTATTCCATATATTCCACCTTCTGCACAAATCCCACTCAAATATTTTTTCTAGAGTAATAACATGTCTTTGCCTTAGGAGCTCTTGAAGGCCCAACATTGAATAATCCATGCCCATGGGTTGTAGGCCCAAAATTGAGTCCTAGAAATTTTCATTATGTTGCCCCTACCTGGGACTTTGCTGAGACTTTCCTTTATAATTCTCAAGGTGCTTCTGGTTAAAATCCCTATAGGAGAGCCCAACACTTTCCATTCTCCCCCTCCATGAACTAATTGCTGATAAAAGTACTTTTCCCTAGCCACCTGATTCCACCATATATTTGGCTTAGTTATCATGTTCTAGTAAATCTTGGCTCCTAATGTCGAATTTTCCATCCTAGATTATCTTATACCCAACCCTCCATGCTATTTTGGAGATATTACCATATTCTAGTTAACCAAGTGGTATTTTTTGGTCGCAAATTTCCCTCCTTCCCACAGGAATTTCCATATAAATATCCCCATTTGATGCAAAATATATTTTGGAGCTTTTAATGTCGAAAACTGATATAGGGAGATGGCTTATTGGAAATACTTGACAAGGATGATCCTTCCTGATGTGTTGAGCCATATCCCACCCAATTTCACAATTTTTGATTTAATTTTTTCAAGTAATTTTTTCCAGGCATGAGGAGCAGCCCTCCTTAGGGATGTTGGGACTCCCAAATAACTAAATTCCTTCTAGCCTCTCACTGCTTTAAACTCTAGAATTTATTTGATATTTTTCTCTCTCTGGATTGAAATGTCCCTGATATAAATGTGGCTCTTCCTATCATTGATGGAACCTCCCGAGGCCTCGAGGAATTTGTCAAGGTTCCTTTTGAAGCATCTTGCAATCACCATTGAGGCTCCGACCAACAAGATGGCATCATCAACAAATTAGCTGTGTTTAATGCTTTTGATTCCATCCTTGTATTTGATTCCTGGAAGATTCATTGACGTTGTTTCTTGCTCTAATTTCTGGCTCAAAGCTTCTGTAATTATGATATATAAAAATGGAGAGAGAGGGCATCCTTAACGTAGCTCCATGGAGGCTTTGAAAAAACCAGCCACTCTACCATTGACTAACAGGAAAATCCATGGGGAGGAGATGCATAACTCAATCCATCTTATGAATTTTTCATCCACCCCCACATTCTTGAGGATATTCTAGAGGAAGCCATGTTTAACTCTGTCGAAGGTGTTAGCCATGTCTAGCTTTATAATCATGCTCTCGTCCCCTCTGTGCCAGATCAATTCGATTACTTCTTGAATTAGAATTATGTTATCAAATATTTTCCTGCCTGAGACAAACCCACCTTGGTTATGAGAGATCATGAGAGGAAGCATGGGCTTCATCCTGAGAAAAATAATCTTCGAAAATATTTTGTAGGAGACATTACATAGGGAGATCAACTTGAATCTAGAAAAGGAAGAGGGGTTTTATTATTTGGGGATTAGTGCAAGGAAGGAAGAATTGATGCTACCCCCATCACTAATTTCTTGAATGAGAATCCTACCATATGACACAAATCCCACTAAATCACATCATAGAATAATTGGTAGAAGCTTGCAGTGAACCTATTTGGGCCTGGGGCTTTGTCCATGGAGAAGGAGAAAACCACTTGTTTGATTTACTCTACTGATGGAGGGAGAATTAAGTTTAAATAATTTCCTTAGTAATTAAATCGGAGATGGTTTCCAAGACGAGTTCCTCATTCTCACTATTTCTAGGGGGATCCCCTACATATATATTTCCAAAGTGCTCAATTTATGCTCCCTTGAGTTCTTCAAATCTATTAATGATGTTCCCTCCATTGTTTATTTGAGAAAACCTATTTTTTGATTCTCTAAATTTGGCTTGTTTGTGGAAAATTTTTGTGTTTCTATCCCCTTCCCTCAGCCAGTTATTCCTTGATCTAAACCTCTAATATTCTTCTTCCTTCTTGAGGTTCGTATGGAGGGATTTGAATGAATCAACTTCTTTTTGGAAGTGTGAGGCACTAACCTCCTCTATTTCAATATTTCCTTGTATAGAGGCAATATTTTTGTCCATGTCTTTGATGCTACCCATTCTCCCTGAATATAAGTCCTTAACCCACTTTTTTATATCTATTTTTAACTTGCAGATTTTGGATTCTCAAATGGAGATCGGGCTTGCCTTGACCCACCCCACCCATGAGAGGAATACCATGTCTAAGAATTCTGGAGAATCTAGCCATAAGGGAGAATCTAAAAGGAATATGGCTGGGATATTGAGGTAAGACAAGAAGTAGGAAGATCGGGCAGTGATTATAACCTAACCATGGCAGGATCTAAGATTCAAGGAAGAAATTAAGGGTGAGGAGGTTATCAGAGACAAGGAATCTATCCATCTTGGAAGTAATGTGACCCACCCGAACCCTTTTGTTGGTCTAGGTGTAGATAAATCTATTCAGTTTAATATCAAAGAGGTTTAGATAAAGAATTAGATCTTTGATATTTTCCTGGAAAGCATCTAGGTAGTTGTGACCCCCTTTTCCTCAGTATGACTAATTGTGGTATTGAAGTCCCCTACCATGATACATATTTCTCCATAGTTAGTTCCTTTAACCTCCATCAGGGATTTCCAGCACTCTTATTTTTCTCGAAAGTGAGTGGGAATGTAAAAATTTATGATTGTGAAAGTTTGATTCATTTCTATAATAGTAAAGGAAGTTTTTATCCAACAAGTATATTTTGTGGAGCTTACTAGATTGAGTTTCGCTAGGTTCCACATAGTATAGAGTCTTCCCGAAGCTCCTCTCAAGCTTACTAAATCCAATTTGATTTGTCTCGAAATCTTATTATGGGATGAATTTAGAGTCTGCTCATCCATATTTGTCTCCTATAAAAGAGCAATGTATGGATTTATTTTTTGATAAGGGATTTAACGTCCCTTATTCTTTTTACTATTCCAAGTTCCCTAAAGTTCCAGGAGATTATATTCATTAATCACTTTTCTGGATTTCCAACCCTCGTACCACATCCCATGGAATTTAATTCCCCCCCCCCCCCCACTTTATTCTCTGATCCTGCTAGCTGATGAGGGATGGTATGATGGAACCCCAGTTCCTTGTCTTTTCCTGTCTTTTCTTACCTGATTTATTTGTTTGTCTTTCTCTGTGACATTCTTCCTTTTCCTCTTGACTTATTTTCCTTGGAGCTTTTAGGGATATATTTCATAGAGCTTGGAGTCATTGAAGTACCAATGCATTCCTTTTATGATTGGAAGCCTTCCTCACTATCGTCCTGCTCCAAAGACTCATCTGAACTACTAGAAGAATCCAGAATGGAGTTTTCCATCGTGTTACTTTTGGGAGCATGGGTCAAGAGGCAAGCCTGATACATGAGGGTATCCAAAGCGGTCATGAGAAGGGGGTGGGGGAGGAGCACCATCACTATCGGGGGTAGAGCCCAAAACATCAAAGGGATTCCCCCAACTCAAATTGAGATCCCTAGTTGAATCCATGTCCAAGGGGGGAGGTTGGGATGAACCCACACCCTGGGGAACCGAGGGGACCTTAGGGGGCATGTATGCAACAATTGCAACGAATTTTTCCTTATTTTGACTTGGTTCCATTGTTTTTTCACGTCACCACCAGACTTGTCTAAGATATCCTATATTTTGGAGAATTTTTTGGCAAAGTGTACATACTCATGGCAAAACTTACATTTGAAGGACAACTAATCATAACTGACCTCCTGCATATGTGAAAACCTATCCATGTAGAGGGAAAAAACAATAGGGAGACCTTTTTCCAGGTCCACTTCCACAAAAATCTAAGCATAGGAGAATATTCCATCCTTAGGTTATGAGTAATCGATATACTTTCCTAGGGAGTTACCAATCAACTTGAAAGTTGCATCATTCCAACAATTTAGGGGGAGATAGGGCATCTTCACCTAAACCAGAACTGAGGAAGGGACATCACTATCAAGGTTGAAGCTAGGACTCCAATGATCCATATACAACCCCAGGGCACCCATGAAGTATGGGCCACTACGGAAAAAGGTCTCGATCCAGCCTGTTTTCAAAATAAAATTTATAGAAGCCTTTGTCACATAAAGAGGAGATAATAGCACCCTTAATGAGAGGCTTCCATTTCTTATCGAGGAAATCCAAATGCCCATTAATTGGCCTATCAACCCCTGATCCACAAGTTTTAGAGTACGGGAGTGTGCCTAAGGAAAACAGATCTCAATATTTGGGATCTCCTCCACATGCTTAACAAACTTAAATCTGTCCTGTTTACTAAACCGTGAAGCAACCAACACCAATGATTTAAAAGGCACAATATCTACAAGAAGAAAATACTCCTAGGTGGGCATAGCCATAGAAACGACTAGCCCAATGGGAGAAGAGCACCGAAGCCCCTGAAAAATCAGCAGAGCACCCATAAAACTAACTGAATTGAGGTCTCTAAGGGAATAAGAATATATCTTCCCCCCTAGGACAAGATTCCTCCCAAGCACACAACACCCAAGTCCCGACCAGTAGAAGGCCAACATTGACGAACCACTGAACGAAGACCTTTTGTAGAAGCTTGGGTAGGCACCTGCACCACTAGGGGTTCGCACCAGAGCTAGGTCAGACCCCATCCCAACACCAATGAATTATGGTGCAATAAAATTATTATCAACAACGAAAAAATGTTGGTAATTTAATTGATCTTAAATTACTTCATAAAGTATCGACCAGGGCTTGTAAAATAATGAAGTATATGTGCACCAATTGTGCTAGAATTCCTTATCATGTGAGTAATTTTTAAATTGGATTAGGATGTTTTCATGCACATGCATGATCTAAGAATCAATCAGAGTAAAAATTATTGTCACTCTTACAGGAAGGGATGATATCACACTGAAAGAAATAAAGCTAATTTTAAGTGCATAAATAAATATCACACAAACAAAATCAAATAGAAATCTACTTCACACTGATAGAAAAGGAAACTAAATCTTTAAAGTGAAAAAATAAATATCACACAAACAAAATCAAATATAAATCTAATTCACACTGACAAAAAAGTAAACTAATATTTAAAGTGAAGAAACAAATATCACACAAACAAAATCAAATTTAAATCTACTTGAAAGAAAAGAAAACCTTGAAAGAAATTATATCTCTAATTAAAATATCTGAATTAAATAATTATACTTTCTATCAATAAAAATGTTCCATGTGCATAATAAATCCCTTAGATAATTTTCTTTACTCTTCACAGAACGAGATTAAATCTATGAAAGAAATTATACAACAAATTTCACTACAAAATCTATAACAAATTTGATCTTAAATGTCACAAGCGCTCTCTGAAAATCAAAATTATAATCACTGTGATAACTTAATTCTATAAAACAAAAATCTTAATTAGAAACAAAAGAAAAACCTTATAGCTCCTAGGGGGTCCTTATGTAAGTGCAGGTACATTGAGATCAATAGAGACTAAGCACGCATATAAACAAACAACACAATGGAATCAATAGCTTCAATTAAACAATTGAAAATATTATTTCAAAAATAGACCAATCATTTCATCATTGTGCTGAAAGGTGAGTTTTATAACCTCCTTCGTTAAACTATTTGGAGATTTTTAAGCCTATATTCCTTGATAGAATGTCTTAAAATAACATTGTTTAAATAATATAGCAATTCGCCATGATTTTCTATCTAATAATCAAATCGTGAGGAAATACATCAGCTTCAATCCTTTTCGCACTCGCCTGATATGTCTTTGGGCGCCTTTTCCACTGGGTTGACTTCCACATTGACCTACTCATATAGACACCCTTATTACTTTACTAGACCAGAGGAATAGGTGGATATCGTTGTGTTGGCTTCCAACTACCTATTCATATTCTTTGTTCCTCCACTAGTGTTTTAGAACCTACAGAGTCTTCAAGTAAGATGCATAATCAATTATATAGCTGCAAAATTGGTACAGTTTGATAGCTTGTGCAAATATTAAATCAAATAAAAAAGAAAAATGAAATTGAATAAAATATGATTAAATACCTATTTTTACCAACAAAATTTCAAGTTTACACTTAACTGGAGTTATTATGGTAGAAAAGGAAGAGAATGGAGTTTAAAAATGGTGTCAAGAAGGAAAAATTTTGGTCTTCAACACCCTGCACAATTATGATAATAGGTTCATGCTATATAATAAAAAATTAAAGATAAGATTCAAAAAAATAAATCCAAAATTAGTAATATATATACCTTATTGGAGGCCATTAACCAAGTGGAAGGATTATAACTCAAGGAACATAATTATTTAGAAGAATGTGTGAAGGAGTCCTAATAGGACATTAGTTCCATCCTTGATGACATCAACATAAAAACTTATGTTCTCATCTAGTTGAACCTTGACTTAACATAGTGGAGGACTAAGGATGAAATATTATACTTGGCAATTAACAACAAGGAGAGTCCTCACCAAGTTATTGAGAACTTAAAATAGAGATGGTTTCCCATTTTTATGAAACCAATTCCAGAAATAGAAGAAAAGAGAGATCAACGCCTTAGAAATAAGCCATTTTGAGGGGGAGACCTCCTTTACATTACATAAACAAAAAATTCTTGGATGATATGACTAACAAAATCTCCTTTCTTTATATAGGATTCTATGGGATCACAATATAATCCTAGCTGACCTAACAATAATAATTTAGGGGTGCAATAATAAAAATATGGGGGTTACGGCTTCTCCTGCGTAAACTCTGAACTCTCTCCCTCATGATCCCCGTTTCGAGGTTTTCTGCCCCCTGGCTTCTCTGTTGAAGCTCCTCCCATGAATCTGGCCTCTGGAGGGGCGGGCATGTCCCCCCCTCCTCTCAACACCCCCTCTTCTGAGAAATTTTCCACTACAGATAAAAGTGCTAGCTCTGGACCGACCCCCCTGGCCGCCTCTATTCTTGCTCCCGCTACAGACAACTCTGGTGACACCGCTTCAGGCTCTGCAACCAATAAAGATAGAGATGCAGAGAAGGATGCCTCTGTGACCTAGCCAAAAGCATCCTCTGCCACCTGCATTCCAAAAGCAGCAGAGAGAATCAAAATAGACGTCCCCACTCATTGCATCAATGGTCACCTTCAATATATGAAGGATCACACCCTCATTGGCAAGTTCATCGGCCTATGGCCAACCAAAAAAGCTTTGCAAGGATGGATAATATCCAAATGGAAGCCTAAAAGATAAGTGAACCTGCAGCTTGGTCCCAAAGGCTTCTTCACAGTTATCTTCAACTGTCTGGAGGACAGGAATCCTATCTTTGAGGGAGGCCCGTATTTATTCAACTCTGCAGGCCTATACGTCTGTGACTGGATAGAAAGATTCAATCCGGACAAAGAGGACTTCAACTGGGCACCCGTCTAGATCCATATGTACTCCTTACCTTTGGAATACTGGGACAAAGAGACCTTAGAGGACATAGGTAATGGATTGGGAGTGTTTCTAAAATTTTCTGAGGAAACTAAACTCGGGCGATACACCTCCTACGCCAGGATCTGTGTTTATATGCACCTCACCAAGGCTCTCACGGACTCAGAAAGTCTATTTCATGACGATTTTGAATGGGTTCAAATAATAGACTACGAGCATGTCCCCTTCCGTTGAATAAAATTTCATGAACACGGTCACCTATACCATGATTTCCCTCTGAATCAACAACATAATTCCCCCGCCCCTGAGCACAGCAAAGATGTTGAAGGATTTACAAAGGTCACCAATCGAAGGAAGCACTCCAAGAAAGCCCCTCTCTCCTTAGAAGTTCCCAAGAAACCTGAATTGAGTAACAGCATCGAAATTCTTGCCTCTCAAAATGCCTCGGAGGATCATCAAACTCAACCCCCCACTTTAGATCTACCTCATATATCCTCCACTCCTCTTCCTACCCCCTCAATCTCCATCCCTGCCAACACCAACTATGTAGCATCTACGTCCTCAGAAAAACTTGATAAAGCTCTAGTTCTCAAAGGTTCACTCATGGGGATTAATGCCACTCTAGCTCTCAGCACCCATCAAAAGCCAGACAATGCAAAACAGAATACACCAACTCACAATGACAAAGAACCAGAGAGTATAGATCTGGGGGATCTGGACATACTTAGCCTGGAAAAATCTTGTCACTAGAGAGACTTTATTACAATACTTCCTCGACAAATAGAAAGCCTGGAAGTGGTTCTATCCAGAGCAAAGAAAAAAAAATTTCTTGGTATTCAGGCTGGAAGTCTTTGGGACAAGAAAAAAATAATGAAAGAATCAAAGAAACAAGGGTGCAAAATAGATCTGCAGTAGACCATCATTATCGGAGAAATTCTTGTGGAATTTGGTAGGTTCCCCAAGCTAACCAAGTTCTATAAGACTCTTCCTCACTGTTCCTCATGAAGCTCATTTCATGGAACGTGAGAGGGCTCAACAGCCCAGAGAAACACAGAATGCTAAAATACATGATTCAGCAAGACAATCCCTCAATAGTTTACCTGCAAGAAAAAAAATGCAACAGCATTGCTCTAGAAAAGATCTTGAACAAATCCTAGACTGGATGCCGCTCAGTTTCAGTGGACGCCTCAGGAGCATCACGAGGTCTCACTATCATTTGGAATCCTCAGTTTCTTTCCCTCTATGACTTTTATGCCTCACATTATTTTATTCAAACAACTTTCCATTTAGTGGGGACCAATACACATGGTCACCTAACTAACATATACTTCCCTCAAGAACTACACAAAAAAATGGAACTGTTGGATACTCTTACAGAGCTCATCTTTGTCAGAAGTTTCCCCTTATGGATCTGCAGGGGTGACTTTAACGTGATCACAGCTCTGGAGGAAAATTCTGGAGGTAGAACCAAGATGGACGAGGATAGCACTAGCTTCAAGGAGTTCATCCACAGTAACCTGCTTATGGACCTTCAAACTTCCAACGGAATGTACACATGGACCAACAAGCGAAGGGGCTCATAGCACATAGCCTCTAGGCTTGATCGATTCCTAATGTCTGACAATGCAATTCACCTTGGTGGGGATTTTCACGCCTCCATCTTGCCTCAAGTGGGTTCCAATCATTGGCCCATATTGCTGCAGTGATCTCATCCTAGCTCAAGGTGCAATAGACCGTTCCACTTTGAATCATTTTGGTTATCTCAACAGAACTTCAAATAAGTGGTCATTGAGGCTTGGAACTCCTTCACTCCCCCGGCACAAGCCAAGATGTATCAGTTCCAACAAAAGCTAAAACATCTTAAGAACGCTCTCAAATCATGGAATCGTACTCAGTTTCAAAACATTTTCGCTCATCATAAAGAACTAGAGCAGCAAATGAGCACACTGCAACAATGCATCATTTCTGAAGGAAGATCGGATGAGTACGACCGACAGGAGCAAGCTCTCCTCACCAAAATCGAAGAGAGGAGGCAACAAGAAGAGACCCTGTGGCATCAAAAATTCAGGGTCAAATGGCTGAAAGATGGGGAGAAAAATACTAAATTTTTCCATAGGTACACTATTCAAAGACGAATGCACAACAACATTGCTTTTGTCAATAATTGGCAAGGAGATAGACTCGAGGTTCATGAAGATGTTGAACATGAATTCACAAAGTATTTTCAGAACATTCTTCGTGAACCTCCAGGCAACAAAAATCAAGCAATACATTCTGTTACGCAACACATTCCAAAAATCATCATAGCTGAATACAACAACATGCTTCTCAAGCCAGTCACTCTTCAAGAAGTAGAGGAAGCAATGGCACAACTCAAAGATGGAAAAGTTCCTGGCCCCAATGGTTTCACAGCTAATTTCTTTCATGCTTTCTGGGAGCAGATCAAAACAGAATTTTGGGAGCTAGTGGAAGAATCTCAATCAATGCATTGGCTTCTCCCCTCTCTCAACACGAACTTCATAGCTCTCATTCCCAAAGAAGAGGACTCCAGCACTCCGGACAAATATGGGCCCATTTCACTCTACAATGTAATTTACAAACTCGTTTCCAAAGTCATTTCGAATCGGCTTAAACCTCTTCTCCCTCTTCTTATATTGCCAGAGCAGATGGGCTATGTGGAAGGGCGTCATATCATGGACGGAATTATCCTCTCACACAAAGCGATCCATTCTCTTAAGCTCCTAAAGAAAATAGGTATGATACTCAAGTTAGATATTTCTAAAACATTTGACAAACTAAGTTGGAACTATATCAATCAAATGCTCTTGGCATTTGGCTTTTGTGCTACTTGGACTCGTTGGCTTATGAACCTCATCTCTTCCCCCAGCTTTTCCATTCTTTTCAATGGATCTCCTTCCTTGCCCTTTCGTTTCTCTCGCGGTATTCATCAGGGATACACTTTGTCCCCTTTTCTTTTTGTTCTCATGGTTGAGGGCCTTAGCCGCCTCATTCATCACGTTGTTTCTTCCAACTCCATCAAAGGCATTTCTCTCCATGAACGACCCCCCATCTCTCACCAACATTTTTTTTATGATAATATGATTTTTCGTCATCCTTCAGTCCAGGAAGCCTCAGCCTTCAATTCCTTGCTAGAAATATTTTCATAAGCTTCGGGAACCACCATCAATGCCTCTAAATCTCATATTTTTTTATTCCACACTTCCATCATCACTCAACGTAATATTGCAAGGATTCTGGGTTTTTCGATTGTTGTGCTTCCCTCAAAGTATCTTGGAGCTCCCCTCTTCAACTCCGCCATCAAAAATTCTTCTTGGAGAACTCTCCTTGATAAATTAGAAGCTAGGCTCTCTTCTTGGACCTATCGTTTGCTCAACATTGCTAGCAGACTCATCCTAATCAAATCTGTTCTCCAAGCCATGCCATTGTCTCTATTCTCTATATTGGCAGCCCCAAAATGGGTCTTAAAAAAAATCCGCAATCTTCAAAGAAATTTTCTTTGGGGTTCCTTGAGCCTCAACAGAAAATGGGCTCTTGTCAAACGGACCGAGAACTGCCTTCCTACATCTGTTGGTGGGCTCGGCTTGAGAGATCCTTTACATAGCAACAAAACCATGGGCGCACACATATGGTGGAAATGGCTCTCCAAACCGCACACACCCTGGGCACATCTTTGGTAGTCCAAATATTCTCTAGGCAGACCCCAGGAGGATCTCATTCACATCACCATGAACACCCCTGGTTCATTAATTTGGAATGCCGCCAAGGAACACGGTGCCTTTATCCAAGTGCACAGTTTCTGGGAAATTCATTTAGGAACTACTGCTAGATTCTGGGAGGACTCTTGGCAGCAACTCCCTAAACTTGCTACTCTTTCACAAACCGAAATGGAAAGCAACTCTCCAGCATAATGTTCAAAACCAACTCTATCAGTTTTGGCAGCAACACCCATCTCAGGGTTTTCAACAATGGAGATCAGCAGGAACATGGAAGGAAAATTGGTAGGAGGAAACATTTGAAGAGATAGATCAAGAGCTCAAACTCAGAAGAATCAAATTTTCAGATGAAAAGGACAAACTGCGCTGGGGATACACTCCCAAAGGCAACTTCACTACCAAAGAAGCATACGAGCTGCTCTATTATCCCATATAGATTCTGAAGGATCATCCATGGGATCAAGTATGGAAACCAGGTATCTGGCCTAAGGTTTCTACTTTCTTATGGCTTCCCAGCAAACAAAGACTCCTTACATGGGACAATTTACAAAAACATGGCTTCATTGGGTCTTCTAGATGTCCCAACTACAATCTTCATTTTGAAACCATATCGCATATCCTTGACACTTGCCCATTAGCAGCTCATATCTGGGAGCGAACTTCTATATGCAATAGAAGAACTGGTATACGCGTGGGAGATACTATCAATACCATCAGAAATTGGCCTTTGCAGCCTTCCCAAAGTCACTTGCTCAACTCTCTCTGGGTCCTAATTCTGGGCTTTGTCTATTGGATCGTTTGGAAGGAGCGTAATAAAAGGATCTTCAAAAATAAAAGTACCCCCGCTGGCATCCTGTGGTTGCATCTCAAATAAAGTATTCAAGAAAATCTTTCTCTAAGGCACTAGAAAAACTCTAATATGCCCTCTTCCCCTCTTGAATGCCTGATCCTGGAAATTTGGAACCTTAACCTCACACATTCTACTCAGATCCAGGCCAACTCCTCCATCCATATTGATTCTCCCCTCTCTTGGTCTCCACCCATGCCACATTCTTTCAAATTTAATTTTGATGGAGCAGCTAAGGGTAACCCAGGATTAGCTGGATTCAGTGGAATTTTCAGAAATGCTGAGAGCTCTGTTTTTCATATATACTATGGCTCGCTTGGAAGAGACTCCAAAAATGCTGCAGAGCTTGAAGGATTATGCCATGGCATTTGTATTGCTGAAAAAGAAAAATTATTCCCTCTGGAGGTTGAAGGGGATTCTCAAATTCTCATAGAGGCAGCTATTCGAATCCACTCTGGCACTTTAGCGGCAAAGATATCTTCGAGTTGGCTACTTCTCAGCAGATTAGAACAAATTGAAGATTGGATTAGGGCTCCTCACACTATCACCTTCAAGCACATTAGGCATACTGCTAACAAGGTAGCCGACCGTCTGGCTAATCAAGGAGTCAATCAATAACTCCCCTTCTTCTATGGCCCTTTGAACAGTTCTGATGATGCTCAACTTATTCAAGACTACACTCTCCTAGTGCAGCAAGATCATCGTCCCTCGGATGCGGGTGATTAGCATGTTTTGTACATTGGCGTGTGGGATGGCATGGTGGGATGGCACGTGGAAATATACCACCACCACTCAGACTCACGTGATGTCATGCATTTACTCCCCTACGATCTCCTTCAATGCTGCCTTAATGCATCTCATTCTCCCACAACCCGCCGCTTGCATTTCGACCATGGTGCCTCCCACTAGTTTCATTTCTGCTCCACCATTGAGCTCGAGCTGCTCCATTGTTGCCGCAGAGCCCTACTCTCAGACTGGCACTGGAAAGCGTTGTGCTCTGGCGTGCTGTATCGAACTGCTGACTGGAATACATTTCACTCATAGCCCATTCTGCAACCTTAGGTTCAATTCACCTATCGTCAGTGCCTCGGCTCTACCTGACTGTGTTCTCCTACTGGCTGAAGCTCTTACCTTCACTGCCCTACCCTGCCATCGCATTTCCGACACCTGCACTACCTTGCCTGTTCATCACATCATGCCATAGTTGTGCCAACGTATGAGGTGCAGGAGATGTACCAGTCGAGGGCATGTTTCTTGTCATCCTTCTTCTTCCACCTCTGGTTTTACCTCCCAATCTTCGGATTATCTCTCTGGCCGCTATCCGGCCACCAGAAGTGGTCTTGGTTGTGGGTCTGAGCAGTCCCAATTTGATATGGGCTCCCTCCACATACCAGTCACCCTGCTCCCCACCCTTGTGCAGTCTCACACGACTCATCTCCACTTCCCCTGTGCTCTCAACCAATCCACCTTAATTTCCATAGTCATTATTGTGCTTCAAGAAGACTCTTTGGGTGTGGTCACCGCGACTCTGGGTGTGACTATGGAGAAAAAAACTAAAGCCATGCATAGCACCCCTCCTACTGACAGCCCTGTTGCAGTTCAATTCAAGACATGAGCCACTAGGCTGGCCCAAGTGACACCAAGCGTGGATGTTCCATTGGCAAAGAAGAACATCAGGCAGAGGAAGAAGACCCATACAAGTATGGCTAACGCATCGTGGAAGAATAGCCTTCCAAATCTCATGATTCCTGAACAGGTCTACACTCATAGGTTTTTGTTTCAAAGTCGCTCGACTGGGCTCTATTCTCTGTGTTTTTGTTTAATCAATTTACAAACTCATACTTTCGCTACAATGTCTATTAGCTGGTTTGCCCTACGTGGGTGGCACATCTCTGTTTGTATGTTTTGGACTAGTGCTGCAGTTTTAGTTTGTGAAGTTTATCTAGTAAACTATCAGTTTTTTAATCACAACAATGCTGCAACTCTGCACAAGATCTTTTGAGGCTAGGGCCTGTCTGTAACTTTTTGTATCAATAATAGTAGACAAATTCAGAAAAAAAAAATATTGGGGTTACAGGGGTACAATAATAACAATAAGGGGGTTTCACTAACAACAATAAGGGGATACACTATTATTATAGGGACCTAACATGCCCCTCTCCTTCAAAAAAGTGTTGTCCTCAACGCTTGAGTAAATATGGATGCTTATGTATAAAATTCTCATCATCCCATGTAGAATCTTCAGTGGGTAAATTCTTCCACTTGATGAGATACTCTAAAATTGATCGATTTTGTAGTTACTGAGCTCTTGTTTCCATGACTACTTCTGGTTCCAATATGATTTTTCCTTCCTCGTCAAGTTCTGGCAATATTTTTTGAACTAGAATTTTGTCACCTATAACCTTCTTTAAGCATGAAACATGGAAAAATGGATGCACTCGAGAAGAAGTAGGAATCTCCAATTTGTATTTCATAGTAGCAATATTTTGCAACACCTTGTAAGGACCATAGTAATTTGTTGATAGTTTATTATCCTTCTAAGCTTGCTTGAGGGACATTTGTTTGTATGGTTGTAGCTGTAAAAATACCTAGTCTCCTACATCAAAACTTATCTTACTACAATGTTGATCTGCCTATTGTTTCATTCAATTTTGTGCCAAATTTAGGTTATCCTTTACGAGTTTGATAACTTGTTGTTGATGCTTGATGTGATCTTACATTTCTTGAACCTTAGAATTTTCTCTTAAATATGATGTGATGGACAGTGGATGATATCCATAAAGTGCCATAAATAGGGTCATTTTTGCTGCAGTATGGAAGGAATTGTTATACCGCCATTCAACCATAGGTAACCACTTGACCCATTGTGTTTGTTTATTAGATACAAAACAATGAGGATATCCTTCCAAAAATTTATTCACTGTCTGAGCTTTCCCATTGGATTGAGGATGATAAGGTGAGATATGAGCTAGTTGAGTACCCAAACAAGAAAATCATTCTGTCAGAAATTCCACTAAAAATGGGATCTCTGTCACTTACAATAATATTTGGGTTTTGCATGTATCTTTTGAATTGTTTCCATAAATATAGTATCAACTGTACTTGTTTTAAATGGATGAGATAATTCTCAAAAGTGTGCATACTTGGTAAGTTTATCATCTACCACCTTTATGACACTCTTTCCTTTAGAATTAGGTAAAATTGTGATAACATCCATTGAAATATCTTCCCAATGTTGACTTGGAATGGATAAACGTTGTAGAAGACCTAGGGTCTTAATTGTCTCAACTTTATTTTGTTGGAAAACCAAACATTCTGCCACAAAATTTTGAATATCAGATTTAAGGTCATCCGAAAAAAAAAATTTCTTCACCCTGTGGTAAGTTTTTAAAATTCTTGATTTTCCTCCTAAGGGAGAAGTGTGCAATTACAAAAGAATATTTTGTTTTATTTTGAAATTCTTACAAAGATATAAGTGATATTTGTACCATGAGGAATCATTTTTCCAACTAAATGATCAAATGTACTAGGATATTGCTACAACTTTTGACTGAGTGTCCACAATTCTTCATTCTTTTTCCATTCACCCCTTGCTTCGGTTATCCAATCTGGTTGGATAATAGAAATTACACAAAGAAATGCTTCCACCTCTTCATCCTTTCTTGAGAGTGCATCTGCAACAAAATTTAGCTTCCCTTTTTTGTAGATGATTTCAAATTCATAACCCAACATCTCTGTGACCCATTTTTGCTGCTCTTCTGAAGATAGTATTTGTTCCAAAAAGTGTTTAAGACTATCATGATAATTTTTTACCTTGAAGTGTCTTCCCATTAGGTAAGGTCACCACTTCTTGAGTGCATGTATCATTTCCAACATTTCCTTCTCACAAATAGCTTTCTGTAAATACTTTCCTTTTATTGGACGACTTTCAAAAGAAATGGATCTTCCTTCTTGCATTAAAACAACACCAATTCCATTTCCTCAGGCATCACATTCCAAAATAAATGTTTTGTTGAAGTCTTGCGTAGCTAAGACCGTTGTTAGGCACATTTCCTCTTTAAGATGTTCAAAGGCCTTAGTTGCTTTAGGAGTCCATGAAACTGCATCTTTCTTCAATAATTTTGTTAGAGGTGTTGCTATTCTCCCATAATTCTTAAAAAACTTGTGATAATACCCTATTAACCCAAAAACTCCTTGCAACTAAGTTATGGTTGTGGGGACTTTCCATTCCTTAATGGATTTAATTTTTTTAGGGTCTACCTTAACACCCTCGTGAGATAAAATATGACCTAGATATTCCACCTCTTGTACTCCAAAGAAACATTTGTAGGTTTTTTCATATAATTGTTTCTCTTCCAATATTTTGAGCACCCTGTCAACATGTTGAACATGGTCCTTCCAAGACCTGTTTTATATTAGTATATCATCAGAAAATACTAACACAAAATTTCTAAGGAAGGGTTTGAAAATGGAATTCATCAAACCTTGAAATGTAGAAGGTGAAGTGGTAAGGCCAAAAGGCATGACCAAAAATACATAATGACCCTCATTAGTTTGAAATGTTGTTTTCAGAATATATTTAGTCTTCATTCTAATTTCATGATATCCTAAATGAGGATCTAACTTGGTAAAATAAATTTCTCCATGTAATTCATCAATCACATGAATGGGAAATTTATCTTTAATAGTGAGCTTATTGAGCTCCCTATAATCTGGACACATGTGGCATGATCCATCCTTCTTGTGCACCAATAATACTGGAGTAGAGAAAGAAGTTTGACTCAGTTGAAGTATACCAGCCTCTACAATTTCTACAATTATATGTTCAATTTCGCTCTTTTGGACATAAAGATATTTGTAAGGCCGGATGTTTGAAGGAACAATTCCTCTAATCAAACGAAGATCATGATCATGATCACGTATATGTGGGAGTCCTTTGGGAGTTTCAAACACCGTGCAATGATTGTCCAAGAATTTTTGGAGATTTGGAGAAATAGATGATTTTGATGTTGGAAATTACAGTGAGCATAATTTTGCAATGACTCCTCGTTGTTATTTCTTCAGAAGCTTTGTCATGACATTAGAGCTTATTATATTACCCGAATTTCATGCGATATCTAGTAATTCAAATTCCTTTCCTTACGAAAAAAAATTCAAGAAAATTTCTTGAAAATTAAAAGCTATCGTCCCCAAAGATTGTAACCATTGTAGTCCTAGTACGACATCAACACCTCCCATTGGAATGGAAAGCATTAGAATATTCAATACATATTCCCCTATGGTTAACTTGATATTATGGCATTTTCCAAAGCAATTTATAGTTCCTCCATTTGCAACCATCACTTGACATTCTCGTACTAGGTACAGGAAGAAATTTAATTCCTTGGCTACTTTACTATGAATAAAATTATGGGTACTACCCGAATCAATCAACTATTACCTTTTTATTCTTGATATGTCCTTCTATCTTGAGAGTTTCAAGAGGGGTAATTCCTACGAATGAATTACAGGATATGGTTAGACTCATTTATTCTTTCTCTAGGGTTTTTTCCTACTGTATATCCTCTTCTTTTGAATTTTATTGTTCATTTTCTTCCTACTCTTCACAATCTATGTAAAATAATTTATTTTCAGCACACTTATGACCTTAGTGTATTTTCTATCACAACTGTAGCAAAGCCCTTTTTCTTTTTTTTTCTTCCAATTTTTGTTGTGTCAACCTTGTACATTGTGGAATTCTAGGAGTAGCAACACTTCCATATTTATAGATGAGAGTGGTAGGCTTCCTTGTCGCCATAATTTTACATTCAATTTTCCTTGCCAACCTAAATGCCTTCTCCAATGAATCAGGTTCCCAAAGGTGAACCTCATGTTGGATGTTATCCTTTAAAGTCCCTATGAAGACATCAATCTTGTGTTCCTCTGGAATATCAGCTACCCTTATATTCAATTTTCGGAATTCCTCAATGTGTTCCACCATTGAACCCTTTTGTTTGAGATTTATCAATTGGCTAAAGAAGGTCTTGCTATTTGTATCCTCATAATGTGCTATCATTTTCTCCATAAAAATTGACCAAGTGACAAATTTTTACACGAAAAAAACCATCGATACCATACAAAAGTATTTTGTTCTAAATATAAAGTTGCAAGGCGTACCTTTTGTTTGGTCTCAATCTAGTCTCCTAAACTGAGCTCATTTAATTGTCAACCAGGGTTGTTAAACTGCTGAAGTGAAGTGTACTGTATGTACCTAGGTGCTTGTTTCCTAATGCGTTGTGTGTAGTGTTTTGTAATGTTTTTGGTCTTTTGTGATGATTTATGATGTTTTTGGTCTTTTGGTGGTTTTATGTTCACAAGGAAAATGCCTAGAAAGCTAATGGAAGGAAGCTAATGATTAAAACAGAGTGAGACCTAATTGGTTGATGACAAATGACTGATACAAATGCAATTTCAAACACTGAGGTAGAATCAAATCTAAACTATGACTAAGCAAAAACAAAGCTTGATAATGAATTTTAAGCAAATGATTCAAAACACAAACTAAACTTGTCAAATTATTTCATCAAAGGCTTTTGAGAGAGAGCTTGAAACATGGTCAACTAAGCATGCAAATCTTCCTAACTAAACAGTTTAAACAACTAACTTATAATGATGCAACATCTTGTCCTTGATTAGAGATTTGTTGAAGTATGTTTGGAGTAAAACATTGATATCATCATAAGATTTTCTATTCTAAAGCTAATTCCTAACTCTATTCTGCAATTTACTTGAATGTCACAAAACCTTTACTCAAGAGTTATTGATTTCTTTTCAAAGTAGTCTTTTGAGGGAGAGCTCTGTTTATGAAATGATGAGGAAATTGCAGTGGTACTTCAGGCCTTAAAATGATGTTGTCTTCTGTTCATATGGTTATAGATCAATTATGAATTTTAGAACAAGAAGAGGTTTGTGAATAATGAAGGTTGTTTTGTTAATCTTAACAACTGAAGTAATCTAATGTGCAGTGAATAACAATTGAATGTGGAGTGAAAATGCAATGAGTTGAACTACAACCAAACCTAAGATGTCACTAGCCTAAAAAAGTGTTAAACTACAAGTCATTATCAAACCCAAAACAAAACAACTGAACATGAATTAAGTGCAATGAAACTCCGGAGTATCCTAACTATACTATCATGCATTATTCTATGAAATTATACAGTTTGTTTGTCCATCATTATTGATATTTTGGAAGAGTTCCTTCTTTTGGAAGAGTTAGAACAATTCTGACTGTGTAATTGAGTGCAAATGAAAACATAAAGGACTGAAAGCAATGAAAAACTAAGATATCATATCCATATCCCACTCATCATTATGATATTTTGGACAAGCATTTAAGAGCAAGAACAGAGATGGTACTTAGTGAAAACACACAACTAAATCATTCATTATCACGGTCATGTCTTGGACTCCTTAAGAGTTTATTGGAAGAGTTTCTTCTTGTGGAAGAGTGATTAGAACAAGTGTAACTGTGATAGTGAACAACAAAAAATACAATTAAATCCTACAATACTATAGCCATTTCCCATTCATCATTATAATATTTTGGAAGAGCTTCTTCTTGTGGAAGAGTTAGAATGAGTAT
This sequence comes from Pinus albicaulis, assembly GCA_034641835.2. Lineage (NCBI taxonomy): Eukaryota > Viridiplantae > Streptophyta > Pinopsida > Pinales > Pinaceae > Pinus > Pinus albicaulis. Next base: position 537,092,178 of record CM076576.1, on the reverse strand, counting down.
AACTACAGTAGCTAATTAAAAACAACTATGAATTCAACTTCTAATCCTACAATACTATAGCCATTTCCCATTCATCATTATAATCTTTTGGAAGAGCTTCTTCTTGTGGAAGAGTTAGAATGAGTACAACTACAGTAGCTAATTAAAACAACTACTAATTCAAATTCAGAAACATAAAGGTAGCTAGAATACTTATCTAATTTATGCAAATAAATCCGTGCAAGAGGCAGGGGCCCTCTACCACCTGACGGAATTCAACTCCAAATTAAATCAACGATTTCAAAACAACACTGTCTGCTTCATTAAAGATGAAATAACTTGAAAATAGCACTCTGCGTCTTCAGAAATGTAGCACAGAATCTAAGCAAAATCTAGCATAAAATCTAACATCAAATCTAACATAGCTCTCGGTTTCCCAAGTGTTTATATAACAAATGTAAATAACAAGATTTGCAACAATTCAGGAACACTGTCTTTCCTTATCGAAATCACATTAGGACTCTTGAAGTGGCTGCGTGAAAAGGAAAAGACATCTGGACTGAGACAGTCCTAATAGAAGTCTTCCTTCCTAAATGTGTTCCCACATTCCAAAACCATACCCAGAATTCGTTTCTTCCTCCATGATGAGAAACGAACCATGTAGACATGACATGGATTATGCCCATATGCGGTTTTTCTTGAGAGGCCACCTGGAACATACTCAAACGTGAAGATAGCTGCAGAATCGCCGGTTAGCTACGGAATGTCTGCATTCTGCAGCTAGTTCCGGTCAAAATGCTTTACAATGGAAAATATCACAAAACTTAGCAAGTCAGTCATGTAAATCATTCTAAAAGTAATTTTAACTAAATTCATTGATCAATTGGGTCTAGGATAGCAATGGAAAAAGGAAAATGAGGTACAATGGAATGAAAGAAAGCACAATTTTGAGGCTCAACATACCCCCACTGCTGTCTCTTTGCATGTCCTCATGAAAATTATCCTATGAACTCAGAGGCTTCTGCAAGAACATCTAATCCTCTCCTTCTCCTTTGTCTGGAAGCTAAAGATCTTCTGGGTTTTCTGATAACAAGTTTGAACCTTAGGTTGGTGAGTGCCCTGATTAGCTTCTTATTCCTTTTCTTCAACTTCTCATTGGTCTTTTCCACTTTGTCTATATGTAGGGATAAGGTTGAGTTCATATCATTTTTGAGCTTGACTTGATCTTTAAGAATTTCATTCTCATTTTTGATGTGTCTATTAAGTATTTCCAACTCATACCTATCCCTTCTTAATATATCTATTTCAGACAGTGGAGGACTGGGGGTTCTCTCCTTGCTTTCTGAAGCTCTCCTTTCCAAAGTTTCCACATAGTCATAAATTTCTTGTTGAGCAGGGTCAATTTCAGGGGTTCCTTCATAAAAATCCTCTTCAACATCTTCTTCAATGGATGTTTCTTCATCTTCTATATTAATTACCCCTGTCTGTTTGATTAGTGTTTTCTTCAGTTTCCCCTTTAGTCTGTGGCTTCTTCTAGGCTGAGAGGATCCCTCTCCTTTCTCTGTGGCAGATTTCTTGATTACCTTCTCTTTCTTAAGTTGCCTCTTGATTTGAGTCAACTTCTCTAAAATTATTTCCTCACTGCTCTCTTGGACTGTTTTGTCAATTTCAACTTTTGAAGCCCTCCATTTTCTACTTCTCCTTGTAGGTTGTGGTTCTGGTGAGGGTTCTTTTGGCTCTTCAAAATGATTTCTTATCAAGAAATCGTCCCATGTATCATTTGTTTTGGTTAAATGATGTTAAATCAAAATTTTAACCAACCCATGATGATATAAAGTTGTCTCTAAAAATTGAACCCTTCTTTGAACACAGGAAGCCATCTTCTTCAGACTTTGAAGCAAGAAATATGGTAGGTTTAAGTCTTCCCCCAGAAAATGCATTATCAGTCTAATGTGGTAGACATAAAATGTCCCATATATACCCTCACATCTAATAAATTTTTGCAGAAGAAGTAGTATGTTTCTCCATTTATTTTTCAATGCAGAACTGGGAATTCCTTTCTTAAATACAGTGACATCCATACCTGGTGATTTTAAAATTTGCTTCCAGGATTCATTGTGGAATTCTCTATTTTTGAACCATCTCTCTCCAGTTCTGAGCAACCCTGTAGCCTCTGCAATGAAAACTTCAGTGACAGTAAATTTGACATCTCCCACTTCAACTTCAGTTCCTTGAAATTATCTTGCAAATGTTTTAGTGACTTCCTTGTGGAAGCCATTAAATTTCTCCAAAAATTGAAGCCATCCTATTTTTTGTAACATTTCTTTGCATTGAGGGTAGCCTTCTAAATATTTTGAACCCACTGGTTCAGTTCTTACAATGAAACCCATGATTGCTTCTTCAATGTTCAAATTAACACTCTTCTACCCACAAAAACAATGACTTTCACCTTCGAATTGAAATGGCTTCAAGTTATTAATGAAAATGGCTTCAAACTTCGAAATGACATACCTCTGATTGATAGTGGCAGCAGCTTCAAATTTCGAGCTGATTTACCTCTGGTTGATAATGAAAACAACTTCAAAACTTCGGGCTGATATGCCTCTGTTGACAATTAGACTTTGGAATGATATGTCTCTGTTTGTCGGTGACAAATGGCTTCAAATTTCCCACACTACTAAACCTCTGTTTCCCGATGGAAAATAGCTTCAAATTCCCATACTGCTATATCTATGTCTCTTGGTAATAAATGGCTTCAATTTCTTCAATGCTACACCTCTGTCTCCCGGTGACAAATGACTTCAAATTCTTCTCTGTTATACTTCTGTGTTTATAGTGATAATGCTCAATCTCTGCCCACAGTGATACTTTGTCTGCCCACAGAATCAAATGGCTTCAAATTCTCACGCTGCTATACCTCTGAATTTACCCTTTTTCTCTGCTCTGCGTTTACAATGCTCAATGCTATTCAAACTGATATCCTTTGGCTCTGCTCTCGGTGATAAGAATATGTCTGTCTACGGAATGAAATGTCGGCTACAGAATGGAGTTATGGCAGTGGTCACGGAATGAAGTAGTGGAGTGAGGTGGAGGGAACGAATTAATGATTGAAGAGACGGCGGAGATTTTTACAACGGCAAAAATAATCATCATTGAATGATTTGGTTAAGAGACGTGAAGAATTCAAATACCTCGACCATTTTAACCGCTTAATGATGTCAGATATGGAATTTGAATTGAGATATTTTAATCCAAAGTCTGTGGAGGGTTTATTGGTCTTGATCAATAAAAATAATTAAAACAACCTTTTCGAACAATCCATAACTAAAACTATGCTAAACTTTAATGACATGCCATTATAATTTAAACTTGTTACCTCTGCCTTTCATTTGATTTTTGTAGTCTTTGTCTTCTTTGTTCACCTTTGGAAGAGTCTTCATAATTTTCTTGATGCTTTTGATTCATGGATACACTGGGTCATTTTGTTGCAATTATAATGTCTGCTGATTGATGCCTTCAGGATTTGTAGCTACGGAAAGACTGTCTGGCTGCAAAAAGGCTAATCAGCTGCAGAATGTCTGTTGAGCTGCAGAATGTTCCTGCAGAGCATTTTAATCATGGAATGGAGTGTTTTTGGAATATAGGTGAAATGCTTTATGGTATGAATGAAGATGGATGATGAGACATGATGTATATGAAGTGGATGATGAAATGGAATGGATTCAGTTTATGAAATGGAGTGAAAGAACATAAGAACTGCCCTGCAATCCATGACATGTTTTATTCATTTAGAGCAAGATATCAAATTTGGAATTTTGTCATGAAAATGAGATGGATGGAGTATGGAATGAGATGAATGAAATGTGGAATAAAGTGAAATATGAATGATGGAATGAAATAGAGTATGGATGAATAAGTGAATGGAGTGAAATGAAATGAAATGAATCATAAGCACTATGGATCTGAACTTATGATTTTTTGTAACAGCTGCTTGTAAATACAAAAATGGGAAAAGTTAGAGTGTCAGAGAGACTCTGATTTTCACCCTATCTTTTCTATATAAACATGCCAATGAATGATTGGTTTTCATGTTTATACCTTTATTTTTATTTTTATTTTTTATTTTTTTATTTTTAGAGAAATGCTTCAGAAAATTTAATCAAGTTGATGAAGAAGAGAGACTCTTCTTCATTAACTTCACATCATTGCTTTCTTGGAACTTCTTGACAAATTCTTTTCTTGAGAGTGGCTTGTGGTATAGCTTCAGTCTATGACCATTCACAAGAAAAGTGACCTCTTCTTCATCTATAGTTCTGATTTTTACTGCCCCATTATCAAAAATTCGAACAATTTCATATGGCCCAAGCCAATGTGTCTGAAATTTCCCTTGAAAATCCTTGAATTTTGAATCAAACAAGAGAGCCTAGTCACCCTCTTTGAATTTCTTCTCTTTGATGTACTTGTCATGCCATCTAGCCCTTTGTTGTTGGACTAGACTTGTTTTCTGAACTGCATCTTGTCTGATCTCATCCAATTCATTAATTTTCTCCAGTCTATGCTTTTGTGCCTCCGTTAAATCAAGTCCTAGTTGAACTGCCATTTTGAAAGTTAGAATCTGGAACTCTATGGGAAATAAAACTTGCTTTCCATAAACAAGCTCATAAGGAGTATGGCCTGTTGTGTTTCTCCATGTAGTTCTATAGGCCCACAAGGCTTCAGGAAGCCTATCTACCCAATCTCTTCTATGTAAATGAACAGTCTTTGTTAGGATTCCTTCAATGACTTTATTGATAGATTCCACTTGACCATTTGCTTGTGGATGATAAGGAGTAGTTTTTCTATGCCTGATTTTGTACTTCTCCATCATTTGCTCCACTAGCCTTGATGTAAATTGAGCTCCTTGATCTGTAACAATTTCCCTTGGGACACCAAAACGAGTAAAAATATCCTCAAAAGAAAAGTAACTACAGATGATTCATTAGCAACAAGTAATGGTTTAGCTTCTACCCACTTAGTAACATAATCAGTGCAAACTAATATGTATTTCTTTTGTCTTGATGGAGGACTAATAGGTCCTACAAAATCCAAGGCCCATTTTTCAAAAGGTTCAATGTGTACCTGAGGTTGTAATGGCATCTCACCCGAAGGAGAAGGTTTCCCTACCCTTTGGCAACTGTCACACCTTTTGACATACTCCTTAGCATCTTTAAACAAGGATGGCCAATAATATCCTAAATTAAGGATCTTATAGGTTGTCCTCTTATCTGCAAAGTGTCCGCCACAAGGTTCATCATGACATGCCTTGAGAATCTTAGGCATCTCATCTTCACGAACACACCTTCTAATGATCAAATCTGGACCTGTCTTGTACAACTCATTAGCAACCCATGAATATTTTGCACTATCACAAATGATTTTTCTTTTATCCCTTGCATTCATAATTGAAGGAAATTTTCCTGAAACTAAATAATTAGCAATATCAGAAAACCATGGAGTTTGAGTAGAGATTGCAAAGAGATATTCATCAGGAAATTGATCTTCAACTGGAGTGTCATCTTTGATATTTTGGAGTCTAGATAGGAAATCAGCTACTGTGTTTTGTTTTCCAGGCCTATCTAGAATAGTAATGTTGAATTCTTGTAAGAGCAACAACCATCTTATAACTCTGCCATTAGTGATTGATTTGTTCATTAAGTATATAATTGCAGAATGATCAATGTGAACAAAAGTTTCATAGCCTGTTATATAGTGTCTAAATTTGTTTATGGCATGAACAAAAGCTAAAAACTCTTTTTCAGTTACAGTATAGTTTAACTCTGCAGGAGTCAAATTTTTAGTGGTATAATAGATGGCATAGGGAGTCAAATCTTTCTGTCCCAATACTGCTCCTAGAGCTGTATCGGAAGCATCTGTCGAGATATGAAAAGGTAACTTCCAGTTAGGTCCCCTTAATATAGGTGCTTCAGAAATTTTGGTTTTCAGGGTTTCAAAAGCTAACTGGCAATCAGAAATCCACTTAAATTCACAATCTTTGGTGAGTAATTTGAAGAGTGGAGATGCTATTTTGGTGAAGTTTTCTATAAATCTCCGATAATATCCTGTGAATCCTAGAAAACTTCTAACATCTCTTTGACAACTAGGAATGGATAGGTTAGAAATGACTTCAACTTTTGCCTCATCAACTCTAATCCCATCCTCTGAAATGTGGTGCCCTAAAACAATACCTTCAGTAAACATCATAAAACATTTTTCATGACTAAGTGAAAGGTTTGCTTCTTGACATCTTTTTAAGACTTTTTCCAAGTTTTCTAAAGCTTCTTCAAATGTATTCCCATAAACTGTGAAGTCATCCATGTACACCTCCACACAATCATGTATTAGATCCGAAAAAATTCCTAATACTGCCCTTTGGAATGTTGCAGGTGCATTACATAATCCAAAGGGCAATACTCGGTAGGCATAGGTACCCCAAGGACAGGTGAATGTGGTTTTGTCTTGGTCTTCAAGTGCTACTTGGATTTGATTGTAACCACTAAACCCATCTAGGAATGAAAAGTACTTTTTGCCAGCTAATGTATCTAATACTTGATCTATAAAAGGTAAGGGAAAATGGTCTTTAAGAGTAGCTTTATTCAGTTCTCAGTAGTCAACACACACCCTCCATTTTCCATTTTTCTTTGGCACAATTACCAAAGGAGAAACCCACTGACTATCTGAAATAGGATAGATGAAATTAACATTTAACAATTTTTGCAATTCTTCCTTGACAATTTCCCTAAGATTTGGATTCATCCGTCTTTGAGGCTGTCTGATTGGTTTGCAATTTGCCTCTATATAGATGTGATGAGTAAAAGTCTTGGCATTTATCCCTTTCATGTCAGTGTATTCCCATGCATATGCAGAAGAATGTCTCTGTAATACTTTGACTAACTCTTCTTGTTGAGATTTTTCTAGGTTCTTGTTTATATTCAAAGTTTTGCCTGGAAAAATTTCACTTGTAGAGCTGCCAAATTTGTCCATAGAATGAAGAGACATCTGCCTAGATGAAAAAAACTCAATATTGGATCCCTCTTGAAATGATTCATGTTTGTGTTCTAGAGAAGATTCAAAGTTTTCTAGAGTATTCAGAATTTGATTATCTTCACTAATTTCTGAAATTGTGAAGAGTGGTTGTAAATCTTCTTCATCCTCTATCCATTGAGTGTCATCTAGATCTGTAATTGTACTAGCTGGAGGATATAAATTGAATTTATTTGTTGAAATACCATCAGAAATATACATATCACCGTACCTACAACTAATAAAAGCATCAGCTGTAGCCAACCAAGGTCTTCCTAGTATAACAGGATGGCCTCCTAAATTATTCTTAGGAGTTAGGATCATGAAATCCACAGGGTACTCCCAAGAGTCTAGGGACACTGGAATGTATTCTATTACCCCATCTGGTCTAATCACAGATCTATCTACTAATTGTAATAGTGTGGGTGTAAAGAGAAGATTAGGAATTTTTCAGTTTGTCCATGATTTGTCTACTCATGATATTTATTGCTGCTCCTAAGTCAATGAGTGTGTTTTGAATTTCAATTCCATTGATGTGAATTTTGATAACTGGATTTCCTGGGTCAAGATACTTTGGAATAGCAATCTTGCCCATCATAATGTCTGCTATTTTTCCTACCAGTTGAATTTTCTTTGTTTCTCTTATTCTTTTTCTTGTTGTTTTCATACTCAACTCCTTTATTGTTTTGGCTAAAATTTGGATTTCCTTGATGGCTTGCAATAATGGAATTTTAATGCAAACATTTCTCAATTCATCTAAGAAATCATAATTAGGCACCATGATTTGTTTTTCTACACCTCTATCAATTTGTAATCTTTCCGGAAAGGGAGGTATAGAATTAGATGTGGATGGTTGCTCTAATACAGGAGTTGGATTTATTGGATCTTTTTGTTGTAGTTTTTCAGTGTTTGGGTCTTGAAAGAATGTGTCTTCCTCAAGACTTTTATTCACCCGTAGAGAGTCTTCCTCAGAATTATCTTGTTCTTGTATGATCACGGAAGGTTTCCTCTTCTCAAGTATCCTTCCAAACCTAAGTTGAACATCACTAAGGTCTAGAGGAGTAATTAAATAAGTTAGAAACTGTTGACCTTCTATCATGTATGTATTATGAGGGTTCTTATTATTGGGGTTTGGTATGGGTTGAGCTGGCAATTGATTGGATTTTTGAGGGAATGGTAATGGAAGTGGTTGATTTTGATGTGGTTGGTTCTGATGATGTTGTTGAGGATTTTGTTGAAAATTTTGTTGAAGATTTTGAGGAAAATTTTGTTGAGGATTTTGAGAATAAAAATGTGGATATGGTGGATAGGATGGTGGATACTGGTAATATGGAGAGTATCTTTCATAGGGAATTTGTGTTCGTTGTGCCCAAGATTGAGATTGATTTTGAAATTGGGGCCAAGGTTGCTGCCAAGAATTCCAAGGTGGAGGTTGATTATACATTTGATCATGGAATCCTTGTGTCTGAGGTCCTTGCGAAGGTCTTCTAGATACAAAGTTAAGAGATTCTGTGGAGTCAGTAGGAGTTTCTTCCTGAAAGATAGCTTTGAAACCAGGAAGAGAAGGACAATTCTTGGTCTCATGTTTTTCAGAACAAATGACACAGGTCTCTACAACTTTTACATCTAAAGGACACTCTCTCAAGGCATGTTTCTTTCTACATTTGGGACAAAAGATTGCCAAAGCATCAGATTCAGCATTTTTCTTGTTTTGTATCTTAAGGGTGTCTATTTGTTCACTAAGACTCCCTAAGATATCATATTTAAAGTCATCAAGCATGTGTCCTATTTCTGATCTACTTACTGTCCCAGAAGCAGATTTACTTGCCCTTGCAAGAGTGGGATCTCTTGGACCTTTGACAGTTTTAGATTTCCCTATGGAAAGGTTGATACATAACTCAGATATTTCAGGTAATGTAAGTTGTGATATATCCCCTTTTCCCATCATGTTAAGGATATCCAACCATTCATCCCTAATTGTTTTCAACAAAAGAGCTTTTAAGGTGTCTTGATCTAGATTTTCCATTTTTTCCCTTTTGATGTTGTAATTAAATCTTTCCAACAAATCTTCTAAGTTTTCATCTTCTTTTTGTAACATATTGAACACTTCTTCCTTATGATTAACCGGCATACAATAATCCAAATATCTCTCTAGAAATGCTTGTTTCATATCTTCCCATGTTCTAATAGAACTACTGATTAGACTCATAAACCACTTCAATGCTGCTCCCTTCAAAGTTGAAGGAAATAATTTCAGTTTTTGAGCATCTTGTAGGTATTCATAAGTTCTACACAGCACTTCAAATTCGAATAAGAAAGTTTCAGGATCTTCAGTTTTAAGTCCATAGAAGTTTGGAAGGACAGAGGGTGAAATGTTTTTCATGGTTGTATTGGTTTCTTCATCAATTATAGGGAACCCAAAAGAGCTTCCTATTCTACTTCTTCCTCCATCTGCACCTCTACCTCCTTCTCCTCTACCTCTACCTCTACCTCCAAATAGTGTGTTTTCTCCATTAAAAACTCCTCCTCCTCCTTCTTCTGCCATGGTTGACTCTCCCGTGGAAGTGGAAAGGTTTGTGTCCCTAACAGGAGTTTTTAGATCTTCTTCTATGGCAGGTTCAGTGGATGAAGTGGAAGGTTTCTCTAATGGGATAGTTGACCTTAGATCTTCTAGAAGTCCAGGATCAGGAGAGGATGGAATATGGGTTTGAGTTCAAGGTGTACTAGCTCTGGATCTAGATGAAACAAGTGGTGTTCTAGAAGTCAAACTTCTGCCTCTCCTACTTATAAATCTTCCCCTTGAATCTCTCTCCCTACGCATAAAATTGTTTTTGGATGCTAAGAAACAAAGGTTACCTAGTTTTCACTTCCCCGGCAACGGTGCCAAAATGTTTGGTCTCAATCCAGTCTCCTAAACTGAGCTCATTTAATTGTCAACCAGGGTTGGTAAACTGCTGAAGTGAAGTGTACTGTATGTACCTAGGTGCTTGTTTCCTAATGCATTGTGTGTAGTTTTTTGTAATGTTTTTGGTCTTTTGTGATGATTTATGATGTTTTTGGTCTTTTGGTGGTTTTATGTTCACAAGGAAAATGCCTAGAAAGCTAATGGAAGGAAGCTAATGACTAAAAACAGGGTGAGACTTAATTGATTGATGACAAATGACAAATGCAATTGAAAACACTGAAGTAGAATCAAATCTAAACTATGACTAAGCAAAAACAAAGCTTGATAATGACTTTTAAGCAAATGATTCAAAACACAAACTAAACTTGTCAAATTCTTTCATCAAAGGCATTTGAGAGAGAGCTTGAAACATGGTCAACTAAGCATGCAAATCTTCCTAATTAAACAGTTTAAACAACTAACTCATAATGATGCAACATCTTAACTTGATTAGAGATTTGTTGAGTATGTTTGGAGTAAAACATTGATATCATCATAAGATTTTCTACTCTAAAGCTAATTCCTAACTCTATTCTGCAATTTAATTGAATGTCACAAAACCTTACTCAAGAGTTATTGATTTCTTTTCAAAGTAGTCTTTTGAGGGAGAGCTTTGTTTATGAAATGATGAGGAAATTGCAGAGGTACTTCAGGCCTTAAAATGATGTTGTCTTCTGTTCGTATGGTTATAGATCAATTATGGATTTTAGAACAAGAAGAGGTTTGTGAATAATGAAGGCTGTTTTGTTAATCTTAACAACTGAAGTAATCTAATGTGCAGTGAATAACAATTGAATGTGGAGTGCAAATGCAATGAGTTGAACTACAACCAAACCTAAGATGTCACTAGCCTAAAATAGTGTTAAACTACAAGTCATTATCAAACCCAAAACAAAATAACTGAACATGAATTAAGTGCAATGAAACTCCGGAGTATCCTAACTATACTATCATGCATTATTCTATGAAATTATACAGTCTGTTTGTCCATCATTATTGATATTTTGGAAGAGTTCCTTCTTTTGGAAGAGATTTTAGAACAATCTTGACTGTGTAATTGAATGCGAATGCAAGCAAAAAGACTGAAAGCAATGAAAAACTAAGATATCATATCCATATCCCACTCATCATTATGATATTTTGGACAAGTGTTTAAGAGCAAGAACAGGGATGGTACTTAGTGCAAACACACAACTAAATCATTCATTATCACGGTCATGTCTTGGACTCCTTAAGAATTTATTGGAAGAGTTTCTTCTTGTGGAAGAGTGATTAGAACAAGTGTAACTGTGATAGTGAACAACAAAAATTACAATTAAATCCTACAATACTATAGCCATTTCCCATTCATCATTATAATATTTTGGAAGAGCTTCTTCTTGTGGAAGAGTTAGAATGAGTATAACTACAGTAGCTAATTAAAACAACTACAAATTCAACTTCTAATCCTACAATACTATAGCCATTTCCCATTCATCATTATAATCTTTTGGAAGAGCTTCTTCTTGTGGAAGAGTTAGAATGAGTACAACTACAGTAGCTAATTAAAACAACTACTAATTCAAATTCAAAAACGTAAAGGCAGTTAGAATACTTATCTAATTTACGCAAATAAATCCGTGCAAGAGGCAGGGGCCCTCTACCACCTGACGGAATTCAACTCCAAATTAAATCAATGCTTTCAAAACAACACTGTCTGCTTCATTAAAGATGAAATAACTTGAACATAGCACTCTGCGTCTTCAGAAATGTAGCACAGAATCTAAGCAAAATCTAGCATAAAATCTAGCCTAGCTCTCGGTTTCCCAAGTGTTTATATAGCAAATGCACATAACAAGACTTGCAACAATTTTAGGAACATTGTCTTTCCTTATCGGAATCACATTAGGACTCTTGAAGTGGCTGCGTGAAGAGGAAAAAGACATCTGGACTGAGACAGTCCTAATAGAAGTCTGCTTTCCTAAATGTGTTCCCACGTTCCAAAACCGTACCCATAATTCGTTTCTTCCTCCATGATGAGCAACGAACCATGTAGACATGACGTGGATTATGCCCATATGCGGTTTTTCTTGAGAGGCCACCTGGAACATACTCAAACGTGAAGACAACTGTAGAATCGCCGGTTAGCTACGGAATGTCTGCATTCTGCAGCTAGTTCTGGTCAAAATGCTTTACAATGGAAAAAATCACAAAACTTAGCAAGTCAGTCATGTAAATCATTCTAGAAGTAATTTTAACTATATTCATTGATCAATTGGGTATAGGATAGCAATGGACAAAGGAAAATGAGGTAAAATGGAATGAAAGAAAGCACAATTTTGAGGCTCAACACCTTTTGTGTGTTTTTCACATTATTGAGATCAAAATATTGCTCCATATGTAGTATCCATGTTATGGTATCCTTACCATCAAAATTCCTCATATCGATCTTTGGAATATGGTGGGTCTTCGATCCAACATTAGAGTTCATGAAATCATGATCAACATTTATTTTTTTATCATCATGAGTTTCATCTACTATATTTTCACCATTACGAATCATGTCTTATATCAACTTTATCAAAACTTCCTTCCAACCTTCCATGTCTTCTTTTAGATTATTCTTCATGTCTTGCATGTTGTCTTTCATTTTTTCTTCCATGTATTCCATACCATTCTTCAAACCATCCATATTAGCTTCCACACCTTCCTTCAAACCCTCCATATTAGCTTCCACGCCTTTCTTCAAACCATCCATCTTCGCTTCCACGCTTTTCTTGAAAACTTCCATTTCATTTTTTGTTTCTCTTTGCGAGAGCGAAATTTGGTGCACTTGTTCTTGTAATTTTGATATACCTTGTTGCACTTCTTCATATTCATGAGTCATAGTAGAGTATTCTAAGGGCTTAATGGGTGTTGAATTATTTTTAGGGGGAATTTTAGAACCCAATACTGATATATATGCTTCAATATGCCCTTGGAATCACTTCAAACTGATTTTTCAAACAAGACTTATGCAATTTGAAAACAATACACACCTTTTTCTTGCTTTTGAGGAGCTCTATATTGAAACTGAATTATATATATGATTTTAAAACTTCATTATCTGAAATTCGGTCATGTAGTAGCCCTCTAAAATTTGTTTCGAATGCCATAGGTCTGACCTGATTTGGATGCTTCAAGTAAAATTTATGTCCAATCTCCCACAATGACCTAATTATGGACTGGTTCAGTAGAGAGAACTTGTACAATGTTCCACGTGTCACTTTTTCCTCCTTCGGCTCTAAAATTGAGACAAAAGAAACTAAGTCCATGTACTTGCGGCCACTTTTTACAGAATTCCAATCCTATGCTCACAGAGAGAGAGAGTTATGGAGATTTTCCCAAGGTCACCTATTTTAGATGAAATTCGAGAGCTTGAAAAGACAATAACTTCCACAGATCATATCTATGAAAATATTGTGAACTAAGATCTGAAATTGTTACGTGACGTTCCTCAGGATTTCAACTTCGCGTGATAAAAATTTCAGCTTCGTAACCTTCGTAGAAAAAAACGTATAGAGAAAATTACATGATGACCTGTTTGGAGTAGCGAAACCCTAGAATCCAAAGCTATGATACCAAATGTTATGAAACCAGCTCCAGAAATAGAAGAAAAGAGAGATCAATGCCTTAGAAATAAGCCACTTCGAGGGGGAAACCTCCTTTATATTACATAAATGAACAATTCTTGGATGATAAAAATGACAAAACCTCCTTCCTATATATAGGAGTCCATGGGGTCACAGTATAATCCTAGTCGGCCTAACAATAATAATGTAAGGGCACAATAATAACAATATGGGGGTTACAGGGGTACAATAATAATGATAAGGGGGCTTCATTCACGACAATAAGGGGATACACTAGTATTATAGGTACCTAACACCCATGCATCTCACTCAATGATCTAAATTTATGAAGGAAAAATGATATACAAATTTGTAACCATAATAGAGAGATATAGTGAAACTTTTCTTCTACTAATAAATGGGAAGTGTTGAAATTTTATAAATGCAGAATGATAACACACTAGCTCAAATAGTGGTAGCTTATCTGTAATAAGAGATGTGATGTATATGTGCCTTTGTCGGACCATATTACAATGAGGCTCCAAGGCATTTTTATCATAAATAAGTAATGATAAAACCTTCAACATCAAAAATCATAACCCTCGGAGATGAAGCACCAAAAGGCTTGTGGGCCCTGATAGAGTAAGTTGGAATGTCAACTTCCCAAGGTTGTAACATTGGCATATGATATTTGTTTGGGTTTATTGGTATCTAATGGGAAAGGTATAACCAAGAAATATATTTTCTGACTGCACTCAACAACCTATGTTTACCAACTGCTTGTTTTTCCCAAAAACACTATTAGGACCTTAAAATAGTTACAGAAGTTCAAGACCAAAAAATTGTATAAAAAATACCAAAATAGAAAATTTCATTGTGAGCTAGGGTGATAGGTGGGTGGCAATCGATATCCACTGAGATCACGCAAGAGGATACATTAAAAACTAATATTAAGAAGTATAAAGATTAGTTTGTATAGGCTCAAGCTTTAATTTTTTTTATGTGAATGGGATTGTGAAGTGATTTATTGTCAAACCCCTTATAGGGTTTATCTTATATTTCTACACGATAGGGAGAATTCATTTGTATCAAGAAAACTGAGTAAGGAAACAATATGGGGTGAAACACCTACAAGATTTTATGGATATGTTTTTCTTTATTGACTTAGAAGATTACAATGTATCGTGTGAATGATATCAATTCAATTTATTGCTTCAAAACAATGCTAATTGGAACTCCAACTTCTATGTTGGGGATTTCTACCTATGAGTTTTCACATCCCATATCCTTAATATCATTCAATAGAGGATGTATGCATGGACTAAAGAAAAATAAATGCTAATGATCTGGGATAAATACCCATTACTAGGTGTGATAATCAATGATTATCAAAGGTTAAGGTAGGATCCAAGAGATACTATAACCATCATACATCAATGAAGGTTTGAAAAAAAAGTATTAAGAAGTGGAAATATCTTATTCCTTAGAATATTTCTTGGTTTCTCATGATACATGGGAAAATATACCAAATTATTAAAAGAGAAAGAAACCGATGGGATACCCATTCCTTAGTTTATCCCTCAATAGGGATACATATTATACCAATTCTCTGATGAGATATGGACCAAGGTGGATAAGATTACAATCACATTATCCCATCATTTGGTTAACAACTCCGTTCTATAGGGAACCAACTAAATGCGATGAATAGGTTGAGAGGACACAACTAATACAAATGAATAGAACTTTGGACTACTACAACCCTACAAAATTTTGGTACCCAATGTTTGAGTAGGGAGAACTTCATTGAAGGGTACCAAAGATAGAATAGCTAGGGTTGCATATGGGACATGTAACCAAGCCTCATTGGGGAGATGATGAACCATTTTTTTGAAATATTTTTGCTATAAATATGTTCCCTTTTTTTATCCAAATAAATATCCATTTTTCTTCCCTTTATTTAGAAATAAAAGTCATTCACATATTATTATGATAGTTTTTCTCAAGCTAAATACAATTTAAATTTATCTCTTTTATTTATGTCATGGATATAAACTAGGATACGTAAATAAATTATTTGCATTGTTGTAAGTTATGGTGCATAAAATGGTTTTTTTTGACTTAATATTTGAAGTATAACTGGTCTTTAGGTCATCACGAGGGTTTAATCATTAGGAATATTTCCAAGTCATTGCAAGGTTTTAACCCACAAGCATGTTCTTAGACACGTTCATGTGAATTTTGATCACTATATTGAGGGTGAAACGAAAATTGTAACACCTCCTCCCACATTTACCCACTTTCACCAACTTTCCCAGAATAAACTATGAAAATTCCTTAAATATGGAATCCTATTGCAACAACTAGTATTAATTCTTCTAACTCATAATTAATTATCCAGTTTATTACTACAGAAAAATAGAATTAAGCACACTACAACCTTCACTAAATACATTGCGTAAAAATACAAGTGTGGAAACAAAATATGAACAAGAGTAAATCATAGACACATTTAACATAGTTATTTTTGGACTAATTTCCTTGAAAAAACCCAATGTGGGAAAGTTGGTGCAACAACTGAGGGTTTATATATTATGCAATAATTTTTCTAAATACAAACTTGATGCCTTGCTGGATATCCTCACAGAGAATCTGAATGATAGGAAATCTGGTGAGATTACATCACACAATGATACTGGAATACCAACTAACCAAAACCACATATGGCAAACCCTCCACACCCTCTGTGTAGTATCTGCACATTCACTATGCAACCTCTGCATTACTCTGCAAGGGGAATGCGTGGATTTTGCTTTCTGGCTCTTTTGATATATGGATATGACCCTCTAGCCCGTTCTGGCCTCACACCTTGGCTCTCTGGCACTTGATCTGACTAATCCTCAGCTGAATAATGGATCTCCTCAAGGCTGCATTGCCGGATCTAGGTTGGCTCTGCGTAGATGCTACACTGCCTCTGTTGGTACTGATTTCTGTCTTCTCTACCATGTTATATTCTCTGACTCAGGAATAAAATTTCCAACTAGAATTACTTTTCCCCTCTCTGCAAATAATCTCTTGATCGATATTTCCTATGAGCACTGGTCACTTCAAAAATTCGATCTCTTGATCCTTATTGTGTGTTTTCCAAATGACCCTTCAAGCCCTTATTATAATATTATGGTTGAAACTTCAACGACTGAGATTAAATCTCTAATCAATGACTAAGATTAAATTTTGACTTGATACAATTTTTCTAGAAAATTCACACCCATATTCTATTAATTCACTTTAATTGTTTTATTTTACTAATTTTAGACTTTGGGTCCCTTTAAAATAATTAAGTATTTTAATAAAATAAAATTCGGGTGAAATTTCCCAAAATAATTTTTGGGTTCTCTCGAATACATGTGTCTAAGCCTCCCTGCAAATTTTAAGACTTAGAGCACATCTGATGCTACCACAAATAAACACTCCCTCTTAGTGAGGAATGTGCTCTAGCAATACCCTTTTCTGAGTAATGCTCTGATTATGCAACATCTCCCTCTGCGTTGCTGATGTCCGACACTGTTTCCCACCAACTTTGTGAAAATTCTGCATCTATACTGCTATTGACACTGCCATTGTCAACACTACATCCATACTACAACTCCCTCTCAAATTTTGCATGTGTGCTACTGATAATGTTTCCGCTACCAACTGTTACTACACTGCAATATTGTTTCTTATTGCAACATAAAGACATACAAAAACTGAACAATTTTCAACATGATGCATGTCAGTACTAAATATATGACTTCTGCTAGCTTCTGCGTTGACCCTCTCAAGTTGTTGTGCCGCTGCTGACTCTGCATTTTGCCTCACTACACTACTTCCAACTCTGCTCTACACTGCTTAGACTCTCATGCTGCTAACCACAACGCTATCACTTCTACACTCCTCTGCACAAACTGTCACTCGTCCATCCTACTACATTTGATTTTGGCTTTCGTAGAAAGGCATTGATCTGAAAGGTTGACTCCTCAAGGATCCTTCCCATTTTGTATATCTCTGGGTCTACAACTCCAAATCACCCCACCTCCCTCCTGGAGGTATATGGGCTATCATGGCGAACTCCTCCTCATGATCCTGGTAGGTGCTACTTGTGGATCATGTTTCTCATCTTTGTCTCTCTTATTGAGAGGACACTGTGTGGCATAATGATCCATCTTGCCACACCGGAAGCATTTGATCTTGGAAAGGTCCTTCTTCCTCCTGCGCTGCTCCTACTTCCCCTTTGATGCAAGGGACACATTATCCTCCTCCTCCTTCCTCTTCCTCCCACTGCTTCTACTAGCCTCATATTGACACTTGAGTAAGTCCCTTATTATCTCTTCTTGCTAAAGAGATGGCCACATTGAATCCAAATCTCACAAATTCTCTCTGCCTAGGATGCTCTGGAAAAAGAATTAATAGTCTTCAGGAATTGATTTGAGTGCCAAGTTGACCATATTTATGGCATGAGGAGCTGATCCCATAGCTTCCAACTAATCTCGGTTTCTTGAAGTCTAACCAGGAATGGATCAATGCAATCACATTTCTGCATCATAGTAGTTCACATCTTCTCCTCTAGATACATCTTCCACTGCCAAGAAGATCCTTGATATATCTTCTCCAAGGCCTACCATATTTCTCTAGATTTTTTTTTTTTTTTTATGTGACACACAACATGATCCCTCACTCCATCGAGGATTAGGTGCTTTTCCTTAGCCATATCATTCTTGCATTCCTTCAGAGGATATGCATTTACTGGAATAACCACCACACCTTCGATGAAGAGTTTGATATTATGCTCATCCAATAGGAATTTTATCCTTGCTTTCCAGATTACATAGTTGGAGGCTCCCTCCAATCGAACTTGATCTTTCATCTCGCTTGCTGCCATCTTTGTCGACTAAAAAAATATGTTGAACTATCTCCCTCTTTCTCCTCTGCGCAGCTTTGGCCTGACCTACACACACCTTGCTAGAGATGGTATATGTACCACCCAATATTGTTGCTTAGATATCGAAAATTAAAATTCCTGGGATAGGAATTCCATGAGGAATAAAATTCCCTCAAAAGTGTCTCTAGATCTCTCTTCCCAACGCTTGTGCACACACAATCACTGCTTTTCAGAAAATTGCATCTCTTTGGCTACTAATCTACACTGATATACTATTATTCTCCCTTTTCCTCTGCAAACTGGAAAATAGTACCTATCTGTCGACTCACTCAGAGAGATATTTCCTTGCAAGGACTAGCGCTCCTGGCTTGGACTGCATAATCACTCGAGAGATTGATCTGTTGCTTATGCAACTCTTTGATCTCAACTTCACCAACACTGGATATAGGAATATGTTCCTCTATTCCTCCTACACTCAATTATACAAGATATGATACCATGTTAAAATTTCTTAAATTTGGAATCCTATTGTAGCAACTAGTATTAATTCTTCTAACTGATAAATTAATTATTCAATTTATTGCTACGTCAACATCGAATTAAACACATTGCAACCTTCACTAAATAGATTGTGGAAAATGACACGTGCAGAAAAAAATATGAACAAGAGTAAATAATAGACACATCTGACATAGTTATTTTTGGACTAATGTCCCCAAAAAAACCCAATGCGGGAAAACCGATGCATCAACTGAGGTTTTATATGTTTTGTAGTAATTTTTCTGAATAAAAATTGGATGCCTTGTTGGCTATCCTTGTAGAGAATCTGACTAACAGGAAAGCTGCTGAGATTACCTCACACACTAACAGTGGAATCCCAATTGGCCAAAACCCTGGATGGAAAGCCCTGCACACCCTCTGCATTACTCTGCGCGGGGACTGCTTGGCTTCTGCATTTTGGCTCTTCTGTTGGATGGATCTGACCCTTTGCCACTTGTAGTCTCACACGTCAGTGCTCCGACACTGGATCTGACCGATCCTTAGCTGAATAACATACTTCCTCAAGGTTGCAGTGTTTCCTCTACGTGGCTTTGCGTGGCTGCTACGCTGCCTCTGCTAGTACTGCTTTCAGTCTTCTTTGTTGTGTATTCTCTGACTCAGGAATAGAATTTCGAACTGTAATTACTCTGTCCCTCTCTGCAAATAATCTCTTGATTGATATTTCCTCTGAGCACTTCTCACTTTAGAAATTTGATCTCTTGATCCTTACTTTTTGTTTTCCAAATGACCCTTCAAGCCCTTCTTATAATCTTCTCGTTGAAACTTCAATGATCGAGATTAAATCTCTAATCAACGACTACGATTAAATTTTGACTTGATTTTATTTTTCTAGAACATTCACACCTGTATTCTATTAATTCAATTTAATTATTTTATTTTCCTAAGTTTAGACTTTGGCCCCCTTTAAAATAATTAATTCATTTAATAAAATAAAATATAGGTGGAATTTCCTAAAAAAATTTCTAGGATCTCTAGAATACATGTGTCTAATCCTCCCTGCAAATTTTGAGACTTAGAGGACATCCTATGCTACCAAAAATCAACATAAACATGATCTGAGGGTCACTATGATAAGACTCAACCTCCTAAGTGACCTTAACGAAATAGAGTTGACAACTTAAGACGTTACTGACTTCCCTCAGGTGGCACAAGATCTCCAAGAGTAATCCAACCCCTCCAGGTGTCTAACCCCTGAGATGACTCCATTTTACCTGAGCTAGATCCCCAGTCGACTATGGGTTCCTAGTCACACTCATAATCCTGCCTCCATGTGACTATGGACTTTCTACTCAGCTCTATGCCAACGAATCTAAATTATGTGCCACGTTTTTAGGGCCAAGACTTAGGTATTTTCCTATAACTTAGTGAAACTTTTAGAGAAGATAAATAACATGGAAACAATGCTTGTAAACCAAAAAATGAAATGAGGACTTGACTTGACCATCCCTAATTGGGATTGACATTCTATCAAACAATTGGTGAATATGTAACCTACAAGTCATGAATGCAAGTCTGATGATAAGGGACTGAAAACTTATCTAAGGTTTAAAAAAAGTGTCACTACCTTCTCACATTAGCTACTGTAATATCAATTAGGTATTTTATTCATTATTCATTAAGTTACAAGTAAAAACATCAAAATATCCATGACTAATAATTGTGATATAACCATGCTTATAACCAAGTAAATAAAAATAAGAGAATAACCATTAAAGCCACATCGTAACCAATGCATTTCCTTATCAAAGAAAAATAAACTTAGATATTATTAAACATAGGCAAATATTGACTGGGTTCGGGACTTCCACGTTCCACCTGACAATAGATTTAATGAACCAATTATTTCTTTCATCCAATCACCCCCGTGCCATATTCCAATCATAAATGTGGGATCTTATGGGATAAACCAATCCAAAGAAAACCAAGGGAATCCAGAGGTTAAACCACCTCAAAACTCTCCATACCATTATCTCACCCAAAATAGTGCCAAGATCACAAAGAAAAATCGAGGTTGGATGTCTAAGAATATCTTCGCCAATACCTTGAGGAATTTTCCCATCTCCACCCTCAGGTTACCATGTAACTTGCCATTACTGGTCAAGGGATTCCTAGGACTTTGGTAATTTTCCCGAGATCACCTCACCTAGATAAAAAATTGTGTCACAATCTAAAGATCAAAACCAAGAACCATCCCATCACATCATGACTATCCAGAAATGTCAAGGCTAGGCTAAAACACACTGTCAAAAATTGATAAAATCCATGCCAATGACAAAAAAAGAACCAAATACCAACAAACACATACCATTCATATCAAAACTAGCTAGGAAATCATACATGCAACTTGTTATCTACAAGTATTCCCACCGAAGCTACTTGATTCTTACCTTCCTTTACTTTCCTTGTCCCACTTTTGCTTTGATTTCCTGTCCTTGTCCTTTCTTTGCTTGCTTGGTTTATTTTTTCTCTTGGTGCTCTTCTCCTTTCTGAGACAAATTCTAACACTAAACTGACAAAAGGCTACCAACTGATGCTCTAAGATATTTTTATTGATGAGGCCTCTAATTTCTTCAATCTTCCATTATTTTCCTTTATTTTCCTCCTCACATGCAACCTGTGACCTTTCACCTTCCTTTTCTCCTAATTTCCATTATTTTCATAAATAATGTGCTAGAAATAATTTTTTTCCTTTCCAAAGCCTTAGCCATTTCCTTTAGCCATAAACACATCAAGTGATTCACACTATGATATTTTTCCCAACATTCAACTTGGAATAAGAGTCCCTTTCGTATGGTGCTATTTTACCTTTATTAAGCTTTTTTACATGAAATTTTAACCTCAGGCTGTTACAGACCCCTCCCCCTTAGGGGAACACCATAATCGGTGTTAAACGACACCTATACCTAGAAAAAATGCTGAAAAGAAAAAGCACACTGCCTATGGAGATTTATAATCCAAATCGTTGTAGTATTTACAATAAAATCCTACTCAAAAGTAAAACCATCATGCAAAACATGACAATATGACAACCATACCACTTATTGGAGCTATATAACTTAGCTCATTGCGATATTTACAATATCAAACATACATAGATATGTACAAATACCAAGACTCATTTTCCTTCACCGACAAATAATGAAGGATACATAGCCCACATCTGATCAAGCATCTACAATGTAGCTTCATTAGGCCCAAATTTATTCCATTGTACTTTAACCTAATCGAGTGCTCTATTCCAGAGGATAAGTTGTTTTCCTTGCAATATGCATCGAGGTTCCAACTGGAATTATCCTTCTTGCTCCACCTGTAATAAAAAGAAATAAATAACATGATCAAAGTCCTTTACATATATTTTAAGCAATGAAACATGAAAAACATTATGGGCTTTCACTGTGGGAGGTAGTGCAAGTATGTAGGCCACTGATTCAATCCTCTCAAGGATATCAAAAGGTCCACAATATCGTGGTGCCAACTTGGAACATGATCCGATCCTCAAGGAGCTATTCTTGGGATTGATGCACAAATACACATGCTCCCCAACTTAAAACTCCTTAAATTCCCTGTGCTGGTGTGTATAAATTTTATGCCTATGCTATGATGCCTTTAGATTCTTCTTTATAACCTAAATTTCTTGTTCCATGTTTGCCAACATGTTCGGTCCAACAAGTACCCTGTTCACTGGATCACTCCAGCTGATGGGAGTGTTATAAATCCACCCATATAATGCCTCAAACAGACTCATCCTAAGTGACTCCTGATAAGCATTGTTGTATGAAAACTCAACCAGTGGAAGGTTTACTCCCATTTAATCTGCGGATGAATGGCATACATCCTTAACATATCCTCAAGTATCCCATCAACCCTCTCTATTTTTCCATATTTCTGTGGATGATAAGTTGTGCTAAAGGACAACTCTATCCCTAATTCTACAAACGACTCCTTCCAAAACTTGGAAGTGAACTTGGCATCCCTGTAAGACACAATATTATATGGAACACAATGCAATCTCATAATATCTCTGATGAAGACCTATGCTACCTCACTAGGTAAATAAGTAGTATTCAATGGAATGAAGTGAGCTACCTTGATAAAATATTCTACCACAACCATGAAAAAATCATGCTGCCTCTATGTCCTCGGAAGACCTTCCATGAAATCCATGGAAATGACCTCCCATTTCCACTCTGGAATCAAAATATGCTAAAGCAACCCATTTGGATGCTTACACTCTACTTTGACCTGTTAACATTTCAAACATCGCACCACAAACTCTACAAATTCCTTCTTTAGATTTGACCAATAGTATAACTTCTTCACTACTATCAACATATTCTGATATCTTGGGTGACTAGAATATGGTTTTACATGAAATGCCCTCAAGATAAGCTTCTTGAGTCCACTGTCATCCGACACATAGATCTTGTCACTAAATCTCACCAAGTCAACTGCTGTAAGATGATAATCCACTTCTTGATCACCTCTACCCTACTGTAACCTGTGCATAAGCTCCATGTACCTGTCATCCTATTGTCATGCTTGTAAGATCTAATACTATAAACCTATCCCATATGATCTCATTGTTTCAACATGGTTCAATTGTACTTTCCTGCTGAGAGCATATGCTACCCTATTCTCCTTTCCATTAACAAGTTGATCTCAAATTAAAAATCACTAAGTGTATCCAATCATCTAGCTTTCCCGACGTTCAAATTTGGTTGGTCAAAAAAATATCCTAATTCATTTTGATCACTCATCAACACAAACCTCCTGTCAAGAATATAATGTTTCCACATCATCAAAGAATGAATAACAACTTCCAACTCAAGATAATGAGTCACATAGTTCTGCTCGTGCTCATTTGGTTTCCTAGATTCATAACATATCACTTGTACCTACTGCATAAGGAATCCACCAAGCACACTCTTACAAGCATCTCTACACACTATGAAATCTATATATGGATCTGCAATCTTTAACGATTGATCATTTGTCAACAAATGCTTCAATTTCTCAAAACGGGCTACACACTCCTCTGTCCACTCAAATTTCTTACCTTTTCTCTCCAATGCTGTAATATGATATGAAATACGTGAGAAGTTCCTGATGAAACTCCTGTATTAACTTGCTAAGCCCATGAATGATCTAAATTACTCCACATTTCTAGGAGATGCCCACTCAATGATAACCTTTATCTTCTCTGAATCTACCGTTATGCCATTCTTGGAAACAACATGTCCCAAGTAGTGTACTTCTGTTTGAAAGGAACTGGAGTTGCTAAGCTTAACATACAACAAATGCTCTCTTAGCAATCTCAAAACTGCTTCTAAATTATTGGTGCGCTCTTTCTCTAATAATAATCTGGATCAGGGCCTAAAATTAGCTAAAATTTCAAAGTGCTTGAAATTGCTTTGAACCTGAACGAACGGATATATTTCATTGCCAATATTCTGGTGCAACTTGTTTCATCAAAATCTGAGTTCGTATGACTGAGTAATCGTTTGTTATTTGTTTTCCAAAATAGGGAAAAAATGAGCAGAATAGGTACAGTGTTGATGTGGCAGGTACAGTTAGCATTGCAGGAATATTCTCCAGATTGGAGCCAGTGACACTGTGACAAGTGTCGTCTTCAGATTCGCCAGATGGTTAAGTGATGAGAAAAATTGCCCAATGACCTTCAAATTCTTCCTAAGTTGGAATTTTAAATTGTTTTAAGGGTTGGAGTGAAACCTAACCAGAGGGCGCCACGTGTCCTCTCTGGTGGGCCACTTCCTAACCCTAAGGTAGAATGACAAGTTTTGATGTTTGATCAGACTAAGGTTCATGGTGGAAGTTATTTCATATATATATATATATATATATATATATATATATATATATATATATTTATATATATATATATATATATATGTATGTATGTATGTATGTATGTATGTATGTATGTATGTATGTATGTATGTATGTATGTATGTATGTATGTATGTATAGTTTCAAACCTATACAATTTGGTGGAAATTACTAAGTTTGGAGAGCCACTATTCAAATCTGGAGCAGAGTTCAGTTATCAGGTAGGAAAAAGCTAACCATGGGCCTCTTTATAAGTCGGAGAAAAATTATATCGTGGATTCGGGGCTCGAACCCCTGACCTCCCGCCTACAAACCGTCCGTCATACCATCTCTGCTTCGGGGTAGTTATTACCCATAACATTCTCCGCATACATGTAAAGTATAACTGCAGACCATTTGGGGATTGGAGGGGGCCCGCCCCCTCCCCATGTGATTGCACACTGAAGACTAAGGGCTATGCCAAATAAGCCGTCGGGAATTCATAAGTACAGTTTAATTAAGTTTGAATGCAGATTATTTAAGTTAATCCATCATTAGCGCTTAATACACGCTTAAACATTAATACATGCTTATCCGCCATAATCATGCTTAAGCGCTAATTAACCTCAACGCTTAAACTAGCGAAATT
The DNA here is from genome assembly GCA_034641835.2 of Pinus albicaulis. Lineage (NCBI taxonomy): Eukaryota > Viridiplantae > Streptophyta > Pinopsida > Pinales > Pinaceae > Pinus > Pinus albicaulis. The sequence goes on along the minus strand of CM076576.1, from coordinate 537,066,649 downwards.
TTTGGAGGCAACGGCAAACTTGGCGGAATTTCCAAAATTATAATTTTAACTGGCTATTTCTCCAGTTTTGGAGGAGAAATTGGGACAAAGTTGGTTTTGGTCATAAATCACTCATTTTTCGATCAAATTAAGCTCAGTAAAAGTCATTATTAGCATGTTGGCATGCTACAAATCCATTGAAGCAGGTTTCAGAAGCATAAAATACCATATTCAGGTTTTTTAGTGCATTTGAAGATTTTTGAAGGCTAGGGCCAACAGGTGTTAGGGCCATTGCTAGAGCATCCAGAGTCCAATTTCAGAAAACTAGAACTCATTTTTGAATATCTTGGACATTTTGAAGATAAATGGTGCAAATTTTAGAAGCATTTGAATAATTCTACGTGCGATATTTCTACAGAGAAGTTCCAAGGAGCCTAGTGCCACCAGGTGTTGGAGGCATAGCCAGAGGAGCCAGAGGCCATTCTGAGAGAATGAATAGTGTGTTTTGGATGATTAACATGTTCTATAAATAGTGAGATAGGTTTTAGGAGTAGATGAAAAATTATATAGGTGTTTTTTCCACAAGATAGCTCAGGGAAGCTCAAGGTCACCATCAGAAGAGATCATGCCCAAGGGAGCCATGGTCCATTTCCAGTGACTGAATAGTCAATATAGGGGTATTTTGGCATTCTGATCCCATTGGTACAGGTTTTGAAACCAATGGAGTTTAGAATTAGCTTGTAAAATAATTTTACCATCTTAATCCCAGAGAGCCTAGTCCATTGGTGGAGGCTTAAGGAGACATAGCCCAAATGTTGAGGGTGAAATCCTTTATTATTTTTTTTTTGTATGCTAGCGGTTATTTCTCTGCAATTTATGTTTTTTGTTCATGTATTTAATCAACTAAAAACAATTGTTAATATCTAACACATAAAGCATAAAAAAAAACGCATAAACTTGATATAAGGATTCAATTCCACAAATGGATGTATGAGAACGATCCTTAGATTATTTAAATGGAATAGAAGGAGCTTTCAGAGAAAAAAAATTCAGCCACCTATTTCAGATCAAGTTGGTATCAAAGCTTAGATTATCTCATTTTAGCCAAGTATAGCTAGGGTTAGCTATTGGTTGTTAAATTGTGCAAGGAGAATTTAACAGTTTGAAAGTTTATGTGTGAAGGAGAAGTTAAATTGAGAGCTTGGTTCTTATATCACAATAAATAAGTTTGAGAATCTTTGTGAATTGTTGTGAAGCTCTTTAATTCATTACATTGTGACGGAAAATTCATTAAGTGGTGATTCTAAACCATCCTCCTTTGCAAGCCTCTTTCATAAAGATATGAAGCAGGACTTTCACATCTTGCAAGATATGGTGCAAAAGCTATATGAGGATGTAAGGGAGAACACTAAACTTCAAGAGAAGTTGGTTGCTATGAAGAAAAAGAAGCAATAACTTCTTCAAAAGATTCATGAAATGGAGATTCAGCTCCATGATACCAGAGAAGCCTTAGCCAAGCATGTGCTTGAAGAAGAGGTAAATAATTCAAAGTTATCTTCAATTTCCTCTCAAGATAATTGTGTAGGTTCTTCTAAAAAACACACTAGAGGAATAGGGTCAAAAGTTATGATGAAAATGGGCTATGAAGGTAAAGGATTGGGAAAAAATGAACAAGCCATAGTTGAGCCAATTATGGTTGAGGAAAGGCCTATGTATTTGGGTCTTCGCTATGGACAACTTTATGGAGAAAGCTCTAAATTCATGAAGGCACTTGAAACAGTTCCAAGAAGGAATTTTGTTGCAAGTTCAAAATCTCAAACATGTAAAGTTTTCAATCAAGATGAATGAAATTCTTTGAATCCCATGTTGCAGCAAGATGCTTGCAGACATGCAACTTATGGCGAGCAAGAGAGTTGTGACAACTCTAAGGACATGAACATTTTTTTTTGGTCTCCAAAAGAGAGCTGGAACCTCTTCAAGTTCATCTCCTCAAGAAGGTGATAAAGATGAACATTCAAAGCAACATTCAAGGTATAATTCTTCCTATAATCATGTTTTTTATGATTATGTTGACCATGAAAAATTTGTATGCATGAATGGGAGAAAAAGTTGTTGTTCATATTATGGTTTTTATAACCATCAAGTTTCAAGATGGTGGAAGAGAATGATATCATACAGGAAACAGTTAAAGAAAAGGTGACTTGAACCGAAGATGCAAAATATTTTCACTCATTGTCAAAGGAAGGGGCATCTCATTGCCCAACGTTGGACACTGCGTCCAACCACTCATCCCAGGCATTTGAAGCAAGTGGATAAAAATACTTTTGAGAATGGAACAAGAGATTCCATCATCAATGTGAGTCAAGATGATTCACAGGAAGAGGATGTTCAGTAGAAAAATCACCATTGAAGTGGTTTGTTAAGAAATTGCTCAATTTATTGGCCAAGTAAGGCATGCATTTACTTTGTACATAGATGCAAATTTCAGCCTTATGTATGCATGAATTTATGTTGAAAGTATGACAAGTTGCAACAAATTATTACAGCTTATATGATGCAAGATTGCACGTGAATGTTGTTCTATTGAAGGCATTTTATTTGTTGCAAAAATTTCACCAAGATGGTGTAAAATATGGGTATGCCACTCATTTATGTTGCAACAATTTATCATTCAGTTCTGCTCTTATGATCACTCATACGTTTTGGGTTTATGTACTTATTTTTACTTGAAAGAGAGAGTTGAAGAGTGTACATATGCATGATATTTTGTATGTGTAAATAGAGGACTTGTGATAAGTTCATTGTAAATAGATACATGCATGATTTTTGTCAATATGTATCTTGGAATATCGATTGGTGTCGATTGTGTCGCACACATTTCATATCGATTTATATCGATTGTGTAGTACATATGTTTATCGACTTGTGTCGATTGTGTCACACACATTTCATATTGTTTTATGTCGATTGTGTTGCATATTTCATGTGGACTTGTGTTTTTGATGTTGCATGTTATTTTTCGATTATGTTGATCGACTTATGTTTTAGTCGATGGTGTTTTTCAATTGTGGGTAGATATTGGATACACCAATGTGCAAGAATGTCACCATCTACTTGATGTTACAGGAGGTGACAGTCATTGCTTTGAAGGATAAAAAATGAGGTGGTCGTCATTTCAATTCTTGCATAATGTTTTCTTTTCAAGATTGATTGTGTGTTCTTGTGAAAAGATGTTGCAGGAAGTTTGATGTCCATTCAGTGCGAAGTGGAAAATATGCAAAGTGTTTTGCGGCCATTGTAGAACAAGATGGTTTCTTGTGTTGACACCAATAGTTTAGTCATATTGCAAGTTTAATTTGGATAAGAGGATTTCCAAGAAGAAGCTTGTATGCCTTTGTTGCAAGAAGGACTTCATTCTCAGTGGGAAGGAAAAAAAATTTCCAAGCACATAGTGATCGATTTGGTACAGCAGGGTATGTATCAGTCAACAACAGTCAGCAATGTTGAGGTGGTTTAGCAACAACCATAGAGCATGGTTGAGAGACATAGCTAGTTATGATGCAAGGCATGTAAAGATAATTGTCAAGTAAGACTTTTCAAGTAAAATAAGTTGATATAACTTGAAAGCAGAAGAATGTTGAAGCTCAAGAAGATAATTATCAGATTTTGTGGGTCCAAAAGTCTGTCAGCGGGAAGGAGTGATCAAAATTTGGATAAGGGCCTAAAATTAACTGAAATTTCAGAGTGCTCGAAATTGCTTCAAACTTGAACTCCCGGAATAAGTTCTTTGCCAGGATTCTGGTCCAACTCGTTTCATCAAAATCTGATTTTGTATGACTAAGTTATTGTCTGCTTTTCTTTTTCCAAAACACACAAAAAATGAGCAGAGCAGGTATAGTGCTGATGTGGCAGGTACAGTCAGCATTGCAGGAATATTATCTAGATTGCAACCAGTGACACAGTGACAAGTGTTGTCTTCAAATTTTCCATATGGGTTAAGTGAAGAGAAAATTTTCCCAATGACCTTCAAATTCTTCCGAAGTTGGAATTTGAAATTTTTTTAAGGGTTGGAGTGAAACCCAACCAAAGGGCACCACGTGTACTCTCTGGTGGCCCACCTCCTAACCCTAAGGTCCAATGACAAGTTTTGATGTTTGATCAGACTAAGGTTCATGGTGGAAGTTATTTCAAATATATATATATATATATATATATATATATATATATATATATATATATATATATATATATATATATATAGTTTCAAACCTATACAATTCGGCGAACGTTACAAAGTTTGGAGAGCCACTATTCAAATCTGGAGTAGAGTTAAGTTGGCAGGTTGGAAAAAGCTAGCGACGGGCCTCTTTATTAGTCGGAGAAAAATTGTATGGCGGATTCAGGGCTCGAACCCCTGACCTCCCGCCTAAAAATCGTTTTTCATACCATCTCCGCTCCAGGGTAGTTCTTACCCATACCGTTCTCTGCGTACATTTAAAGTATAATTGCTGACCATTTGGGGGTTAGAGGGGGCGCCCCCCATCCCCACATGACTGCACACCAAAGACCGAGGGCTATGCCAAATAAACCGGCGGGAATTGATAAGTGCAGTTTAATTAAGTTTAAATGCAGATTATTTAATTTAATCCAATATTAGCGCTTAATACACGCTTAAACATTAATACATGCTTATCTGCCATAATCCTGCTTAAGCGCTAATTAACATCAACGCTTAAACTGGTGGAATTTTTGGAGGCAACGCCAAACTTGGCAGAATTTCCAAAATTAGAATTTTAACTGGCAGTTTCTCCAGTTTTGGAGGAGAAATTGGGGCAAAGTTGGTTTTGGTCATAACTCACTCATTGTTCGATCAAATTGAGCTCATTAAAAGTCATTATTAGCATTTTGGCATGCTAGGAATCCATTGAAGTATTTTTCAGAAGCATAAAAGGCCATCTTCAGGTGTTTTAGTGCATTTGAATATTTTTGAAGGCCAGGGCCAATAGGTGTTGGGGCCATTGCTAGAGCATCCATAGTCCAATTTCAGCAAACGAATAGTCATTTTTGACTATCTTGCACCTTCTAAAGATAAATGGTGCAACTTTCAGAAGCATTTGAATACTTCTACATGCAATTTTTCTATAGAGAAGTTCCAAGGAGCCTAGTGCCACCAGGTGTTAGAGGCATAGCTAGAGGAGCCAGAGGCCATTATGAGAGAATGAATAGTGCATTTTGGATGATTGACATGTTCTAGAAATAGTGAGATAGGTTTCAAGAGCAGATGAAGACTTCTACATGTTTTTTTTCCATAGGATATCTCAGGGAAGCTCAAGGCCACCAACAGAAGAGATCATGCCCAAGGGAGCCATGCTCCATTTCCAGTGATTGAATAATAAATCTAGGTGTATTCTGGAATTTTGAGCCCATTGGTAAATTCTATAAAACCAATGGATTTTAGCATCATATTGTAAAATAATTTGACCACCTTAATTCTAGAGAGCCTAGTCCATTGATGGAGGCTCAAGGAGACGTAGCCCAAGTGTTGAGGGTGAACTCTTTATTATTTTGTTGTTGTGTGTTGACGGTTATTTCTCTACAATTTATGTTTGTTGTTCATGTATTTAATCATCTAAAAAAAATTGTTAATTGCTCACACATAAAGCATTAAGAAAACACAAAAACTTGATATAACGATTAAATTGCTCAAATGGATGTATGATTACGATCCTTAGATTATTTAAATGAAATAGAAGGTGCTTGCATAGAAAAAAAATTCAACCACCTATTTCATATCATCATCATTCTGATAATATATCAATATGTCATTGATGAATACAATAAAAATATTTTCCAGATAAGGACACAAAAAACTATTCATAAAACACATAAAATTAGCTGGAGCATTAGAAAAATCGAATGGAACTACAACAAACTCATAATGCCCATACTTGGTCCTAAAGGAAGTCTTGTAAATGTCCTCATCCATGACGCATACTTGATGGTATCTTGATCTCAAATCGATGTTTGAGAACACTCCTACTCCCTTCAACCAATGAAATAAGTCGCCAATCCTCAACAATGGGTACCTATCCTTGATCGTCACCTTGTTCAATTACCTGTAATCAATGCACAACCTAAGAGTACCATCCTTATTCTTCATGAACAACACTATTGAACCCCAAGGAGATAAACTTGGACTAATGTATACCTTATCAATCATTTCCTTCAACTGCTACTTCAAATATACCAACTCTGGTGTGCTCATCTTGTACGATGTCTTTGATGTTCGTGCTGCCCCTGGTACCAACTCAATAGAAAACTATACTTCCCAGTGTGGGGGAAACTATGGAATATTTACTAGAAACACATCCTAAAATGACTACAATATAGGAAAACTCTTGAATATTTCTACATCCTCAACATCCTTACCCTTTTCACTGGAAATATGGACTACAAACATCACACACCCTTTTCTTCAGCCGCACGTAGCTTGCATAAATGTGACCATCCTCACTAACGCAAGATTATTCTTTCCCTGCAAGATTCTCTTCTCTCCATTATCATCCCGGAACTCAATAGCCTTTTCATATAAATATACTTTGGTCCTATGAAGTTACAACCAGTCCATTCCCAAAATCATACTATACAATCCCAATGGTAGTACATTCAGATGTGCTACTGTAGGTATACCATTATACTAAAATGCACAAGCTCTTACCCAATGATGAACACTCTTATTCATACTTGCAGCTAACTGCACCAACCAAAACTTTGCATGCACTTCTTTTCTCAAACCACACTTATCCACTAGGTTTGGATTAACATAACTATAATTAGATCCAACATAATAAAAATAGAAATAACTTGATCACAAAGCTTACCGTCCATCTCAATGATGGATTCCTTGTGATCCATCTACCTATTGTCCACATCCACCTAAATCCAAGGGATATTATGACCAACATCCCCAACTATTTTCACCTTCGAAGCACTATAGATTTGAGGCCTACCTCCCTGGTACAACGGAAAATCCTTCTTATGATGGTATTTGCCACATATCCAACACTGCAACAACGCTCTACTATCACCTCTAGTATGCTGCACTCTGGGATGTGACACATGTCCTTTATTAACTGCATTGGAATTCTTTTAAGGAGCAACATTTTATTTCTCAAATGCATCTTAAGGTTTTCCCCGCTTCGATGTCGATTTCCCTTTTACATTCTCATTTCCCTTGAAGTCATGTTTAGGCCTAGCTTTGCGATTTGACTACTTCTAACAATGCTTCAATTTCTAGATGGATTCCTTTAATGATCTAGGTTCATCAAACTCAATCCTGTCTCTATAAGCTGCTGGAAATCCACTAAGCAATCTCCAGACCTTAGCCTTTTCCTCCTTGAAATATGGCACATACCTCAACAAATCCAAGAATCTGCTAGTGTACTCATCATCTGTCATAGAACCAATTTGTAGCTTGTAAAAATATTTAGATATGTCATCATAGTACCTCTCATATAAGTAATTCTTCTTAAATATCCTCTCAAGGTCCTCCCAAATAAAGTCTTCTTCCTAAATTTCCTTGACATTCTTCACATCTTCCCACCATATGTCTGATTTCCCTTTGATACTGAAGGTGGCTATATTGGCTTTCATATTCTTTGAGTAGTTGTGTAGTCTGAATAATTTCTTCATCCCAAGGAACCATGCCTTTGCATATTCTGACTTATTCATCTCTCGATCAAATGTAGGAGGCTTAAATTTCTTGAACTCCTTAGGTAAATAATCCCTCCTCCTATAAGGATGATGATGGTAATGACTGTGATGATGTCTCCTGGATGAGGAAATAGAATTATGCCCATACATACCAGTCTTACTGTTAGGTGTATCCAGTGATATGCCACCTCTAACTGTATCCCCTCTATCAAATCTGTATTTGGATCGAGATCTACTACCATGGGCTCCATTTTTTTTCTCTTCCCACTCTTGATTCATTCTCAACCGTCCTTGTTTTTGAAACTCTGACAAGCTCTAAATAATCACTACATTAACCTCTACTTGCTAATCTTGAGCCCTTGTAAGTATTTCTTGAGCCTCAACCAACCTGTCATTGTCTTCTTTGCAGATTTTGATATCTTCCCTCAAGCTCCTCAATGTGTCTGTTATACTAGGAGAATACTCTTTTCCTTGCTACCAAACTGATTTGTAGGAATTTTCATGAGAACTATATTCTACCATTTTACTTGTCATTGTGAATTATCTCCTTCCTAAAATTATACCATGTCAAATAAAAAAATAGATACTAAAATCAAATCCTTACCCCAGTGATGTTTAGGGGAGGCTTATCTCATCTGCAATATCATTCCAAATTAGCATGTACATGTATATTCATAAAAATATCCATGTAATAACATAACATCACAACAAAATCATGCTTGACCATACCAAATGTATACCATAATCCCATGTACGACAACCATAACCTTGACAACATCAAAATTTACCCAAAGAGAGTGAAATTGTGCTCTGATACTACCCTGTAATGTCTCCCCCCACATTTACCCAATTTAACCAGCTTCCCTAGGGTAAACATGAGCTGAGGGTCACTATGATAAGACTCAACCTCCTAGGTGACCTTAATGAAATGTAGTCGACAACTTAAGATCTTACTGACTTCCCTCAAGTGCCACAATACCTCCAGGAGTAATCCAACCCCTCCAAGTGTCCAACTCCTGATACAGCTCCCCTTTCCCTGATTTAGAGTCCCAATCGCTCCCTTGTCAAGTCTGTGATGTGACTATGGGTTCCCAATCACACTCATAAGAATTCCTCCATGCGACTATGGACTTTTCTACTAAGTTCTATGTTAGCGACCCTGAATTCTGTGCCACTTTTTCAGGGCCAAGACTTAGGTATTTTCCAAAATCTCAGTGAAACTTATAGGGAAGATAAATAACATGGAAATAATGCTTACAAACCAAAAACATAAAACATGACTTGAATTGACCATCCCCAAACAAGACAAGCATTCTATCGCACACTTGATAATTATGCAACCTACAGGTCATGAATGCAAGTCTGATCATAAGGGACTTAAAACTTATCTCACGATTAACAAGAAGGGTCACTGCCTTCTCACATTATTTTTTGTAACATAAATTAGGTCTTGCATTCATTATTCATTGAATTACGAGTAAAAACATGAAAAAATCGATGACTAAGAATTATCAAATAACCATGCTTATAACCAACATATAAACAAATAAATAACAATATGAGAACAACCATTAAATCCACATAATAACTTGTACATTTCCTTATCAAATAAAAATAAAATTTGCTTTTACTAAACATAGGAAAATATTGTTCAGGTTCGAGACTTCAACGTTCCACCAGACCATATATTAGTTGAACCAATTCTTTCTTTCATCTAATCACCCTCAATCCATATTTCTAGCATGAATTTGGGATCTCATGGGATAATCCAATACAAATACAACTAAGGGAATCCATAGGTTAAACCACCTCCAAACTCTCCATACCGTGATCTCACCCAAACTGGTGCTGAGATCACAAAGTGAAACTGAGGTTAGATGCCTCAGAATTTCTTCACCAGTACCTTGAGTAATTTTATCATCTCCAACCTCATGCTTTACCATGTCTCTCACCATTATTGATAAAGGAATTACTAGGCCTTTGGGAATTTTCCTAAGACAAACTCACCCAAATCCAAAATCGTCTGACAATCCAAAGCTCAAAGTCGAGAACCATCCCATCACACCATGGTTATCCGAAAATGGCAAGGCTAGGCTAAAATCCACTATCGAAACCCGGTAAAATCCATTCCAATGACATCAAAAGAACAAAATACCAACATGCACTTACCATGAATGTAAAAAAAACTAGGAATTCATACATGCAACTTGTTAAATTCAAGTATTCCCGCTGAAGCTACTTGATCCTTTCCTTCCTTTTCTTTCCTTGTCCTTTATTTCCTTTCCTTTCCTTTCTTTATCCTTTCTTTGCTTGCTTGATTTCTTTTTCCTCTTGGTGCTCTTCTCCTCTCATTAACAAATTCAAACACTAAATTGAAAAAATCGAACCAAGTAATGCTCTGAGGTATTTTTATTGATGATGCCTCTAATTTCTCCAATTTTCCATTATTTTCCTTCATTTTCCTCCTCACATGCAACTTGTGACCTTTCTCCTTCCTTTTCTCCTAATTTCAATTATTTTCATATATGATGTGCTATAAATACCTTTTTTCCTTTCCAAAGACTTAGATATTTACTTTAGCCATAAATACATCAAGTGATTCCCACTAGGATATTTTTCCAAACATTCAACTTGGAATAAGTGTCCCTTGCTCACGGAATTATTTTACCTTTATTGGTTTTTATTGCATGAACGTTTAACCTAGGTCTATTATAAAACCAATTGGTCATTACATAGCTACTCTATATTCCTTCGAAACATGCTAAGAACACATAACCTAATGGTCAAAAACTTGTAACATGGATTCAACTACTTGTGCATTAAAAAAAAAGGAGATTTAATGCCCTGGTTTGCCAAAATAGAACCAAATGGTCCGATCATTGGAATGACTAGTTGGCATTATGTTATCAAAATTTATATTGTTTTAATTTTAATTATATTTAGAAATTATGTATTGAAACTTAAAAGGGCCTTGTCGCTCCATTCTTGGAGCTAGTATACACCATATTTTCGTATATGTATCTAGATACCATTAGAGTGGGGTAATGATAGTTTTATGCATTAAATCATCCATGCATGAAGCTTATGTGTTTAACTGTAATGTAATATTGTTCTGGTGATCTGTTAGAGCCTGCATGGGCCTTTCCTTGATGGGCTCCACTTGAGGTATGATGTTTTGTTATTATATATATATTTTTAAACAACAACTGACTGTAATTTTGTATTAAATAAGTCCTAAGCATAAAAATTTGATGTAGTGCATGGAAAAATGATTTTGTGAGGTTGTTTCTCCGAACTAACATTTTCATATTCACCCAGTATCTACTTTCTAAGTGTATCATGTTTATACAATTGGTGTTGTTGACCTCCTTAACAGTGCCAAAAATGATTAAACAAAAAAAAAATTACAATTCATTAAGATGGTTGTAAGTAGTTATGTGGTCGATAATCCTTAATGGAACTTTTTTTCATTATTTTCTTGGTGGATATTCTCTAGATGTGTTTTCATCTAATCTAGGTGAGAGCACAAGCCATGCACTTCAATCTTAGTCTATGGATGCATGATTGAAGGGAATTTATTCCTTCAATAATGGGGGATATTTCCTGATGAACTATACTAAAAAAATTATCATTGATGTTTCCCCTTGGGGCCATATCCTTTATAGAAAAATTTGAAAAATGTAGTTAGCAAGTAGAGAAAATACACAATATAGTATCTCGAATGTCTCAAAATTATGAATGTTAATGCTAAGGTTTAGCAGAGACAACTTTGACATCACCTCATCATCAAGAAGAAAACCAAGAAACAACAACATAGACCTCGGGGAGGCCATATCAACTATAATGCCAAATTTTCTTGGGAGAAGGGGATTAGTGTTTGACACAAAGGGGACAGGAACAAAAAATAGAGATACAAGAGTGATATACCAAACAAACAAGGAATCTATAAAGACATAGGCCAAAACATATAGGGATACAGTAGAAGCTAAATAGGAATCCCAAACAAACCAAGAGACTTAAATAAGCAGACCCGCAACTAACACCCTCAAAGTGGAGGATGGATTGCAAGTAAGAAAACATGTTTTAACATGTCATGCAACTTAGAAAAAGATTATAAACTGAGAGTTAATCTCGAGTTGTCAAAATACTCATGGAAATTATTACAAGCATCAATAGCCCCATAAGATTCATACACCTTTTAGAGAAATAATCCCAGGTAAGGGAAAATTATCCATAAAGGTTTATATATTACATCCCAAAGAGAAAATACATAGAAAAACCAACATCCTTGAATCCCAAGAGCATGATTCTATGAAAACAGAGATAGATGAGCCATGAGAAAAAAGAATAGGTGGATCAGAGGGGAATATTTACCTCTATAACAAGATCTTCAAGAAGATTACCACAGACCATGATTTAGAGGGTTCACTGCTGAGTAGAAAGGAAGAGGATGATCCTAGGTGGTGGTTTTATAATCCTTAATTTGTTTAAAATAAAATATTTCATCACTCATTATACACTCATAGGAATCAATTTCGTAAATGCATTCCCCTACAAATGAAATCATGAGAAGGGAATTTCTCTTCCATAAAGTACCATCCAACTTATTAGAATTTTCAAGGTGAATGAGAGAGAAGTATCCCCCCCATTTGTATCCTTCCATGGAATATGTTAGTGCCAGAATATGAATTCTGTCATCAATGATCAAAATTACTCTTTTTATATTCATTTTCTAGGTCCCACTCAATTTTTTTTTATCATCCCATTAGGTCATGCAAAAAATTGATTCACTTATGGTAGCCCTAGTCATAAAACCTCACTCTCCCTCAAAATTTCACATTTTCTGGCCCAACTTCATGTCTTCCTAAGCATAAAAACACTTTTGGAAAGCTCATTTCACTATGTATTATGTTAGTTAAAGTAAACCATGGAGTTAGGTCATTCAAGGTCCCATTAGGTCATTAGGTTTCATTTTTCAATGCCCAAAATGCACCATTTAATATCAATAAGATCAGTAAAAGGTGTGAGACTGACTCAATAAACATGTCATTATCATCTGTAGAGGATTATCAACATATAAATATCATTTTGAAAGTTGTAATTTTGGTTTTAAAGTATGATTTCATACTAATATGTAATTTTATTCAAAAAATAGAATTTTAATTTATTTCATTTTTTATGTAAGTTTATGCTTCCTATATGTAATAAGTTTTGTCCCTAATTGGAAACTCAAATCAGATATGCCAAAATAAAAGTGAAAAGTGTCAAACACCAACAACATCATCCTATAAGGAATAAAAATCAGATGAAAGGGTGATCAGAAAAAAGTTTTCAAAAAATTGAAATAAGACATTAGAAAAGTGGGTTTTTCAATTCAAATTCAAATTCACTTAGCTAGTTATGACTCATTGACATCAATTAAAATTAATTTTCCTCCTCCAAACATCAAGAAAGCACTCTAAGAGACCAAATTTTGTAGTTTCTCGGTGAAATTGGTGAAGAAAATTGAGTGGAGGGTGCAAATGTTGAAGGCAGGGCACAAATGCTAAAGGCAGGGCACAAATTCTAAAATTATTACGCAAATACCCAGTTCACGGTGCAACTGCTTGAGGCAGGGGGCCAATAACCACTTTAGGGTGAAAAAACTTGAGAAAGGGCGCAAATACTCAGTCAAGTGTACAAATTCTCTATTCATGGTGCGAATTACCAACAAGCCTTAGAAAGTATTCAAGTGGTGAAAATTTGTCTTCAAAGCTCCACCAACTCACTCATTGGCATCGAAAAAACCAGTAAGATGTTCATGCCATTCCCAAACCCCTCATTTGCAAAAGTACTTTTTCCTATAACTTTCTCCCAAAACCCTAAGCCCTAGGTGTTACATCTACCTAGGCTCCCAATCGCTAAATCCCTATCATAAATTTGTCATATTACTACTCCCTATCCCCTCCCCATTTCACACATCCCTAGAAAATATTTCCCTCATTTTTCCTTTCCCATTTCCCTTTCCTAATCCCTAGGGTTTTGAAAATAACACCATGGCAACAGAGGAAGAAAACAAATCATTTAGTGAAGGAGAGGAAATACAGGTGAGGAGGCCGCATTAAGGGGGAAGAGTGCTGAGACTTGAACCCACCAATACTAGGGAAATATTGGCTTCTCTATTGACTGTGAAATTATTCAAACATGTGGGTTGTTATGATTTTTTTGAGAAAATTCAGAGGCTCCAACACCATCCCCCGTTGACTAGAACTTTCATATCCGGACTCCATGACAACCAAGTTACATTAGTTGGTGTCACTTTCACTCTATCCACTGCTATTATTTCAGCTGCCACTGGGATCCCAAATTTAGGAGAAAAGTGTTTCAATAAAGGTAATTTGAAGAAACATGACTTTGACTTCTTCTTAAAACAAGGACACCTAAATAAAACAAATATGTTATTTCCTTTTTTTCACATCCTAGACATATATGCCCCAATGATGAAGATAATCATGAAATAATTTTCATGTGAAGGTAGATTTTCAATGCTCTATTCCTATCACATCTGACTCTTAATGAATTTCGCTAGGGTAAGGATGCTCAACATACCTTATTATATTTTCTAGAGTATAGATAATATGGTAGACATTTCGCAGAAAAAGGAGTATGAACAAAAAATGAGAAGTCTATTTCATCATTCCCTCTTAAAAATCAAGTCCTCCACCATCTCAATCAACTAAACATTGCATGGAGCACCTTCATAGATAATGGTATTTTAAATGAGCCATCCACTTACATCCCTCAATCACAGCCCATAGCACATTCATCATCATTAGTTCAATCCACTTCACCTCCTTCATTTCCATCTCATCATGATTTTGGGTCACCTAACAAGATTGAGGACATTGAACCTAAATGGGCTAGTATGGTTCAGGTTGAGCCATTTCCAAAAAAAAAACCCGAGAGGCCACATGAATGTGTTTGCTCCACATGGAGTGGAAGGGGCCATGCCTTATACAACAATACATTAGGTGGACAAAGGCAAAGAGAAGGTCATTGAGCCATTCATTCATGATGAGAAGGACACTCATGAAACAAAACAAGAATTTCAACTTGTTGATCTAGATGAGGATGAAAATGAAAAAATCATTGATGCAAATATCAAAGGAAATGATGTCAAGATTAAGGACCTTCAAACTAATCTTTACAGGGCAGATATGTCATACACTTCCTTGAGAAAGAAAATGAACAATTGAAGACCAAACAGTTCATTGATGACATAAAGTATGTCAGTCATCAAAGGAAGGCAAAAAAGGCCAAAGGCATGCTATATGAAACACTTGAGAAGTATGTCTTACTTGATTATGAAGAGGAACAATTACCAAGGAATAAACCTAGAACTAGAGGGCTAAAAAGAGCTCTAGCTCTAGAGAGGCAAAGGGAAGCCGAGATTGCTGATCAACTAACCCTAAATGAGTAGCTTTCTATTGTGATCAGTGAGAACAGGGAGCCATGGATTGATAGAGCCAATAAGCACTTGGAGAATCTAGTAGCAAAGGAAAATAAGGATAATGACCTATTGAGGAGGAAATTCAAACACCATGCACTGAAGGAGAAAATTGCATTGGCTAAGCTCAAAAGTGCCAATGCAAAAATTGAGGATTTGACCATGGAGGAGAAGAAGAAATGGGACATTCTTGCTAAGGCTTCCCTCCAATACTAGACACATCATCATCAGCCATTCCAAAAATTTTGAGGCATTTCCAAACTTTTTTTCAAAATTTGGAAATTTCAGTGTTTTTTGGGAGAGACATTTAGTAGAAAATTGGACATTTGCGCAATGCCCTAGGCGCTACACTAATGATTGGGGCACTTTTTTAGGTAAATAAAGGTACCATAGGATTATTAATGACCAATGCATCTCAGAAAACCATGTTTCCAGCCTTGGTTTGCACTTACGATAGGTGAAAAGCTTAAAAAACCATGGAAACATCACCTTTCTGCCCTTGTTTTGACCTAGGCACTGCACAAATACCAGTCTTGGGAGAATGAAATTTTGAGGGGAATGACATTGTTTTGACCTAGGCACTGTGCAAATGAAACCATTGCCTAGTTTGGCCCTTCTACATTATCCCGATGCTTTTGACCCAGATATGGCCTACTCATTGAGAGAAAAAAATCCTACTAATCTAGAAGAAATGATCATAAATTCAGTGAGTGTTGAGGCCAACCTCTTTATTAAAAAGTAAAAATTCAAAATTGATTTCAAAGTGACCATTAAATAGGAACCTTCCACTTCATTTGATACTAAATTTGACTCTTTGCTTAGAACCATGGAAAGAATGGTTGATAAAATGTCTATTTTAGATAGACAAACAGAGCCACAAATCAGAAATCCAAGCTTTCGAGGCCAAAAATAGCAGCCTCAGTTCTAGATAAAGCAGAGAGAGAAAAGAGCCCCCAAAACACAACAACATTTTCCAATTATGACATCACTACAATAAAACTATGCTAATAGTGATGAGGAAGAAGAACCAATAGTAGAGGAGAACCTTATTTTCACAGCCAATGGTCAGCCTATATTTCTGATCGAAGATGAAGAATATGTGGAAAAAAAAAGTTCACCTAGTGATAAAGAATTCATATTAGCAAATGATCATGAGTTAGAAGTAGAATCTGATGATTATTAGAGAGAATAGTTGAATGCATTGAGTTCCTAGCAAAGGAAGTACTCCTTAAGGACCCGTGATGTTCCAATCAATCCACCTCCGAGAAAGAGAGTTCAACAGAAAGAAGTCTGCAGAATAAATTTTCTCAGGCCAATCAACATAAGGGTAAAGAGATTTCAACTCCAAATCAAAACAGAAGCAGTCACCCTTCTACAAGTGCACCTGTCAAAGAAAGAGATATTTAGAGAAAAGAAGCTGCATCGAGAGATAATGTTGAGAAAAGGGATATTGTCATAAAAGAGGTAGACAAAACTATAGCCTTTAATTTAGAGTCAGAAATTTCAAATTTAAAGGTGTCTATTCCTCTTACTGAATTGGTAAAATTTGATAAATATAAATCCCATGTAGTCAAAACCTTCAAATTTGACCCTTTATCTGACATGGTTAATACAGAGGATGATCAACCCGAGTTAATATTTGGTCTCACAATCAATGGTCAGTCTAAAGATAGTGAGGTCCCACCATTTTACTTGAGTCTCAAAGTTTATCAATTCATCCTTGTTAGACTTCGGGGCCTCCCACAACCTCATGCCCAAATCCATCATGGAGAAGTTTGGCCTTGACATAACCCGCCCATATCATTACTTATATTCTTTTGATTTTGGTCATGTGTGTTGTTTGGGTCTAATAAAATATCTAGTTGTCTCCATAGAGAATATCCCAACCAAAAATTTCCTAATGGATGTGGTAGTCACTGACATTCCTCCATTTTTCAGTATTATGTTATCAAGGTCTTGGGGGGATAAATTGAAAGGTACACTGCAGTTGGAATTTTACTACGCATCAATTTCTGTCTTCTATAAAATGAGAAAATTATACATTGAGACTAAAATGAAATACATGATAACAAACAAGGAAAGGTCTAATAATTATCCCATAAATGTTTACATACAGACTTAGAGTCCTTCATTATGTACAATGATTATGGATTAAATGATGTAGCTTGTCAATTAGTAGAAATAGAGCATGTTCCTGAGATTTCAAATTGTATTATAACAATGTTAGAAAAAGAGAAAGAAAATCTACCTACTATGTCCAAACAGCCATCAGAGAAGGTAGATGAAAGTTCAGAAAAACATAATGAATCAGAGCAGAAATTGTGTCAAATCAGAGTCAAGAGTTTCAACACCTTGAGGAAGAAGATGGTCTTTGGAGTATGGACTTTGATGGTTCCGTTGGAAAATACGGGGCCGAAATTGGTTTATGGATCCATAGCCCATTTCAATAGAAAAATAAAGTCCCAAATAATGTTAGGTTTTTTCCCTACAAATTAGCATTCGATTGCACGAACAATGAGGTTGAAAATGAGGCACTCATTACCGGTCTGAAAATTTTGAAAAAATTGGGAGCAAGAAGAATTGCAGTATATAGTGATTCAAGCCGGTAATTAAACAAATAAAAGGTTAGCATCAAGCTAATCACCCAAGGATGAGGCAATATAGGAATGCAACACTTGACATTTTTAGAATGTTTTCAAAATATACACTTAAAGTAGTGCCAAGGTTGAAACATTTGATGGCTGATTCATTAGCCACTGCTGCAAGTAATTTCAGATTTACGATGTTTTCAAATAAAAAATTTGAGATTCATATAAAGCACAAGACTACCATTCCTGATAACTTGAAATTTTGGCAAGTATTCTGGGACAATAAACAAGTGAACAATTTCCTTCAAAGTGAAGGTCAGTTTGAGAACTTTTCTATGGATGAAGTGTACAACAAGGATGACCAAGTCATTGAGGCAGATCAGATTGATATACTTCAGCTCAAGGAAATTAACATTCCTAAAGGTATTATACATTTGGAAGAATTATTTGATCAAGATGATGTGGCAAGAAAACCTGCTTTGGTTCCTACAGAAAAGGCATAGAAGATGTTAATATTGGAACAATGGAGCAGCTAAAGTTTATCAAGATTTCAAAGTCTTTGCCTCCAAAGGTAAAACCTAAATATTTTGTTTTGTTTACTAAGATTTCTAACGTGTTTTATTGGGATTACTTAGATCTAAAGGTGTACAATAAAGATATCATTCGATACACTATCCTGATAAAGCCAGACCAAAAGCCTTTTAGGCATAAGCTCAGGAGAATAAACCCAAAGTTGTTTCCATCCATTGAGAGGGAGGTAAAGAATCTCTATAAGGAAGGAATTATTATTCCAGTTAGATTTTCTAATTGGATCTCTTATTTGGCTCCAGTGCGGAAGAAGACTAGTGAAATCTGACTATGTATATATTTTAGAAATCTAAACAAAGTGTCATAGAAATAAAACTACCCACTACCCAAAATGGACCACATACTTCAGTGAGTTGTAGGAGCCAGCATGATGTCATTGCTAGATGGTTACTCAAGGTACAATTAGATCCTTGTGCATGAGGATGATCAGGATAAGACAATGTTCACTACACCGTGGGGTACCTTTAAATATGCTAACATTAGGGGAATTTTGAGGTATAAAATGGGCCTCCTAAGGAAACTATAAAATAATAGTGGAAAGAATAAAATAAGATTTGATTACATAATAAAAAGTTTAGAGGGAAAAAAGAAAAAACTATTTTTTCAACTTATCTCCCAATTGTTTTACTCAAATTTCGAGCAGGAGTACTCATTGGATGCAAAACTCAATTCCTCATCCAAGGAGTAACCATGTTGCATACTTTCGATGGGTCCTGCTTGATCTGGATCTTGGAGGTAGGCCCCCAAGATCTAAGAAAATTGATATGGATCTGACAAGATCTACAAAATTAGAATGCCAGAAAAAAAAAGAAGGAGAACACAAAGAAAATAAAACCACAAAGAAACTTGTTTTATTAAAACAAAGAATAACTATAGAAGCTACATTGTGGTGGAAAATCTGTCCTTTTACAAACTAAGGCTTGTTATTTATAGCTTTTTTTGAGTTACAATACCATGTGTAGATACCATAGGCCAATATCATGGGTAGATACCACTTACAATACCATGGGTAAATCCCATGTGTGGATGAATACCATGGATGGATACATGCCATGGGTCATTTACAATGCCATGGGCGAATAAATATCATGGGTGGATAAATGCCATGGGTCGATGCCGATTACAATACCATTGGTGAATTCCATGGGTGGATGGATAACATGGGTAGATGAATACCATGGGTTGATGCCATTTTCCATTCGGATCATTCCTCCCTCCTTAAGAAGCAATGGTCCCCATTGCATGAAGTTCCCTCCTGAGAAGCCTTTGTTGAATATGAAGAGCCACTGAAGAGAATGTTTTTGTGTAGTTAACCCATAACTATGATGAATGAAGATCGAAGGATAGAGATACCTTGTAATGCTTGTGACCAACTGTGTGACTAACAGTGTGTAGCCTAGCAAATGGACTTCGATGAAAAAGATTTTGTGCGGTTGCCCATAACCGTGATGTTGATTGTTGATGAAGTAGCAGGTGCCTACATAGATTGGGGTGGGAGAGAACGTCTCCAAATAACCCAAGTCGAATTCTGCTATGATGAAAATGCTGAATGTGAAGCAAATACCTACTAAAGTGGGGTGGGAGGGCACGTCTCCGAAGGGAACCCGCTCCGAATGCTACTCCAGATTTAAAATGAGCATAAATCGTTCAATATAACTCAGAATATTTATTATAGCCTATTTTTGGAAATGGAATGATCATTATGCATATTATTTTGTGTTTGAAACCACTATTTGGAGACTCTAGGCTCTCAGATTCGCACTGGAACTGTCTCGCCGTCACAAAATTTCTGAAAAAATAGTTGATTTTAAATCAACGATAACTCCCACATCCGGACTCCGATTCGACCGATTTTTTTTTTTTAACTTGGGTGATTTTTCAAGAGGAACTCATATATATATCCATTTCTTTGAAATTGTGCACTGAAAAATGCAAAAAATGACAGGAGAGTTGCCATCATGAATTGTCGTCAAAAAAATTGCTTCAACATTGCTGATTTTGAATCAATGATATCTCCCTCATCCAAACTCCAATTTGGCCGAATTTTATTTTGAATTTGAGTATTTTTTTGCAAGGAATCTAGATCTAGTATTATGCTTTTCAAATGTTTCACCAAAATATTTATATCTCATCTGAAAATTCGCCGTCCAAAAAAATTCATGGATTTTGCTAAAGATTGTTGCAAAACATCGAAACTGAAATATGTTTCAAACCCTCATTCCCATGGAGGCGTAACCTGAATATGATACCACTAATCCAGATCTTGGGGGGAGACCCCCAAGATCTAAAAATTTTAAATGGATTTGACAAGATCTACAAAATTAGAATGCCAGAAAAAAAAAAAGAGAACACAAAGAAAATAAAACCACAAAGAAACTTGTTTTATTAAAACAGAGAATAACTATAGAAGCTACATTGTGGTGGAAAATATGTCCTTTTACAAACTGAGGCTTGTTATTTATAGTGTTTTTTGAGTTACAATACCATGTGTAGATACCATAGGCGAATATCATGGGTAGATACCACTTACAATACCATGGGTAAATCCCATGTGTGGATGAATACCATGGGTGGATACATACCATCGGTCACTTACAATACCATGGGCGAATAAATATCATGGGTGGATGAATACCATGGGTCGATTCCATTTACAATACTATGGGTAAATTCCATGGGTGGATGGATAACATGGGTAGATGAATACCATGGGTTGATGCCATTTTCCATTCGGATCACTGCTACACAAAAAATGAGAAATACATGAAAAACATGATTGCAATCATGGTTTTTTATGTGTTTCTCATTTTTCCTGTAGCAGGGTCCATTGAAAGTATGCAACATGGGTACTTCTTGGATGGGGAATTAAATTTTGCATCCAACGAGTACTTCGCTTGAAATTTGAGTAAAAACTTTGGGAGATAAGTTGAAAAAGTAGTTTTATTATTTTATTTATTTTTTAATCTTTTTACCCTTTTAATTTAAAAATGGTGAATCATCCCCCATGGTTGACATCATCATCTTGAATCCTATTGGTTCTTACAAAGTTTATTTTTGTGGTACATTTTTCTTAGGAGGCCCATTTTTTACCTCAAAATTCCCCTAATGGATGTCATTCAGTTTTAAGAATGTCGGGGGTACTTTCCAGTGTGCCATGGACATAAATTTTGGTAACGAGAAAGATGTATTTCTTTTTTTTTATTTAGATGATTTGACTCTTTATTAAAATTTAGACGATGAGCATTTACACATTTTGAGAGTTGTATTCCAGTGATGTAGAAAATTTGGGATATCCCTAAATCCTAAAAAGTTCCTATTTTCTATGGAAGAAGGAAAGATGTTGCATCAAATCATTTCAAAATATGGGATTCGGATAGATCCTTCTAGAGTTGAAGCGATACAACAAATTTATTTCCCTCATAACAATAAGGAAGTCCAAGCATTCAACTGTAGGATTAATTTCCTATGTAGTTTCATTCCCATCTTAGCAGAACCACTTAGAGAGTTAACTAACATGCTGAAGAAAGAGAATGATGTAAAATGGTCTAAAAATGCTCGTAATTCATTTAACTCGGTGAAATTTGCTTTGACCACTGCTCTAGTTTTGACAAGTCCTGATTATTCTCTAGATTTAATTATATTTTCTTTTTCTTCTGACCATACTTTGGCACAGGTGCTAATGCATAAAAAATATGGGATAGAGGCACCAATAGTATTCTTCAATCGAAAAATAAGGGATGCAGCCCTTCGATACAACATAATAGAGAAACAAACCTTGGATTTGGTTAAAGCACTAAAGGACTTCCGTGTTTATGTAATATCCCAAAAGGGAGAATGCGGTAATACTGAAACACAATATAAGAACTATAGCAAAGTAAGCAATAAATCTACATACACATCAGAATGCACAGAAATAGCTGAGCCATTTTATTATATTGGAGGTGAAAATTCAAGTACAACAGTGCTCAAAATATGAGACACTTAAGCCACAAGGGTGGCCTAGAATGACCCTACAATCATTTCCCAAGAGGGACAACATAACTACTAAATTGCTGGAAGGTAAACTGTGTTGTCTTTGCTACAACTGTTGGGACTGCAACTACCTAAAAGATAAAAAGTTAGATCTAGGCAGAATGAGAGCTCCGATGATGCTGAAATTGTAGATCTGGGCTCAATGATGGATTCCCAGGATAAACTAGAAAAGGTTTCTCAAATTTGTAAGTCTACAAAAACCACCCTCTTAGGGCTTCACATATATGCTACTGGGAATGTAGATCTAAAACTAGATCTGATGATATGATGGTTGCAATGATGTACAATTAGATCTATGCAAGTAGGGTTGATCCCTTCACTAGATCCTTGGGCTAAAAGCTCAAGATATAGCTCCTCCAATATCCTCCACTGAAAATAGTTGTTGAATGAACAACAGCTTCAGAAAAATGCACAGTCAGAGAGGGAGGCTCAATAGCTTATTGATGGATGTGTCAAATCATCTCCCGAGTGATGGAAACAATAGATCCAATGTGAGGAGATGATCCCTCACAATATTTCCAGCAAAAATACTGGAAACTTCCTTCCTCCAATAGATCTACAGGACTAGACTGTGCAATCCTTGAAGGGAATACTGTTGCATGGAGGTAAAGCCCAATGTCCTGAATGCCTAATGTAGATCTACTACTCCTGAAAGGCTAGATATGAAGAACAAAGTGGTAGGATGAATCCTCCACTGGTTTCCTAGTTGAATGCTAGAAACAACCTCCTGAAGATGGCACCAATACCTGATAAGGAATGAAGAACAATCCTCTTTCTAGAGCTACTCAAAGAAAGAGGTGGGATTCTTGCTTGGGAACACCCTATGCTAAACAGAACTACAAACTCTGCTAAACAGCCCAAGTCTGCGTAGAAATGTCCTAAGAAAAATCTAGATCTAAAAAAATCAAGAAATGAATAATCCAAATCATGCCTTCCATTGTGCCTCCACCTTCATTATATGCATGAGCCTTCCATAGCCTAGGCCCACTCCAAATCTGCGTTGTGCATGTGGACATAGTCCCCATTTTTTACTATGCTGTAGCCTCATTTCCTCCATCAAGTTCTCATGGGGTGATCACCCTCTCCATCATATGTGCATTAAATGCACCACTTCCTCCACTATCTTATCATAAGTGCTTCACGATCTTCTTTGAATGCACTATGATCTCAGTTGACCTTATCAAATATCCTCATGATTTTATATTTAAGATCCATGATCTTATTTAGCTATTTCATCCTCCATAACCTATCTCATAAATGAGACATGATCTCCATTAATGGAGCTGCTCCACTACTCCATGTTTTTATATCTAGATCTAGAATATTCACATACACACATTAAAAGTGGATTTTATTCATCTTTGAGGTTTTTTGGTCCCTCCACCCTTTTATTTACTTAATTTATTGAGAAAATCAAGAACTCTAATATTAAAAATATGATGTGAAAATTTGGGAATATTACAGTTTATATTTGCACTCACATATTTTTCCATATGTTCGAAATGGAGCGGTTAAAGAATTACTCGTGAAAACAGATCCAGAAGGAGGAAGAGGTAGGTGGATAACAATGCTCTTATAATATGACCTTGAGATAAAGCTAACCAAGCTAATTAAAGGGCAAGGCTTAGCCAAGGTCATGGCCAAGTCAAATGTACATGCACTTGACATTAATCTCATATCAGCATTGTCCATTGAGGAAGTATGTATAAGTCTTATTCAAGTATTAGATTTCTTTTCATCATCTCCACAGTATGCTAATATCATTTACATTTTACAACATTTGAACCCCCCTCCAGGCATGTCAAAGAGTAAAAGCAGGTCCTTGAAACTTAAGGCTTCAAAATATTGCATACTAGATAATGCACTCTAGTGGAAGGATCTTGGAGGAGTGTTACTCAATTGCTTGCTTGAATATGAGTCCAAATAAGTGATGAAATATTTTCACAAATGAGATTGTGGAGGTCACTTATACTAGAATACCATGGCCAACAAAGTATTGAGAGTGGATTAATATTTGCCGACATTGTTTGCATATTTGTACAAGACAGTCATGAGCTTCCATGAATGCCAACTTTTCAAAGTTAAACGTAAGCTTCTTCCTTTACCGTTACATCCCATTTCAGTTGAAGCTCCTTTCCAGCAATGGGGTTTAGATTTTGTTGGTGAAATATATCCACCCTAATCCTCTCAACATAGATGGATACTTACCTCCACAGAATACATCAAAAAGTGGATTGAAGCAATCCCAACCAGGCAAGATACAGACTCAGTTATAATTCAATTTCTAGAAACTAACATATTGTCCTGGTTTGGTTGTCCTAAAAATATCATCATGGATAACACTGCAGCCTTCAAATCAAAGAAAATGACAGAATTTTTTGACAGGTATAACATTAATTTGGGTCATTCTACAACATATTATCCACAAGGAAACAGACTGGTGGAGTCCTCCAATAAGTCTTTGATCAACATAATAAAAAAGATGTTGGGGGCAAACAAGAATAATTGGAAAAAAGAAGCAGCAAGTAGCAAGATCAGGTAAGCAACAAGAAATACTTTAACATGTATCCATTTCAGGTAGTTTACGGTGTGGACACAGTTTTCCCTTCTTCATTGGCTATCCCAATCATGAAACTTTTACAAGAAGCGAGAAGTGAAGAAAATGACATACAACGCCGCATAAACAAAATGATTCACTTACATAAAACAAGAGAAGAAGTGTTTCAGAACATTTACTAGCTCCATGATAAGATCAAGAAAATCTATGATAGAAAAACCAAGCAAGATGATTTCAAGATCAGTGATGTAGTACTCCGCTGGGATTCCAGGAACAAAGACAAGGGTAATCATGTTAATTTCGGTAATTTATGGAAAGGACCTTTTAAGGTTGCAGCTTCTCGTGGACAAAATGCACATCTCTTGGAAGAAATGGATGGAAAAAGTTGCTTATGATGGCCAGTTGATGGTAGGCTCATAAAGCACTATATTTTTTGATCTGAAATTATGAAAATTTTTCATCCCCGTTGTATATATTAGTTTGATATTCTTGCAAGTGTGAAGTGGAAAAAAAATGGATTTTGGAGCCCGAAGTGAAGGCCATGGAGCTTCATTGGGTTTCTACTATTTCAAGTTAAGTTTTCAGAAAAGTAAGTTAATTTTTGAGTCATTGTTCAAGTCAATTTCAGTCAGTTTCAAAGTCAGTTTGTGTCATTGAGTTGTCAATATCTAGTCATGCATTTCAGTTTGAATTTTTTTTTACCGTATTGGCCCAATGGTTAGGCACTTGGTCTACGGTGTTCTTGACACCTCCAAGGAGCTTCCATCCCAAATAAGGTTGATTTTAGTGTCAAAATATGCATTCTACCATCAGTGATCAAAAATTCTCTTTTTATATTCATTTTAGGGGTCCCACTTAGAATATTTTTATCATTCCATTAGGTCATGCAAAAAATTGATTCACTTATGGTAGCCCTAGTCATAAAACCTCACTCTCCCGCAAAATTTCACATTTGATGGCCCACCTTCATGTCTTACTGAGCATAAAAACACTTTTGAAAAGCTCATTTAACTATGTCTTATGTTAGTCAAATTCAACCATGGAGTCAGGTCATTCAAGGTCCCATTAGGTCATTAGGTTTCATTGTTCAAGGTAAAAAATGCACCATTTCATCTCATTAAGGTCAGAAAAAGGTGTGAGAGTGAATCAATAAACATGTAATTGTCATCTGCAGAGGATTATCATCATATAAATATCATTTTTAAAGTTGTAATTTTTGTTTTAAAGTATGATTTTCATACTAATATGTAATTTTAATCAAAAAACAGAGTTTTAATTTATTTCATTTTTTATGTAATTTTATGCTTCCTATATGTAGTAAGTTATGTCCCTAGCTGCCAACTAAAATAACATATGTCAAAATGAAAGTGAAAAGTGTCAAACACCAGCAACATCATTCTACAAGGAAGAAGAATCAAATGAAAGGGTAATCAACAAAAGTTTTCAAAAAAGTGAAATGAGACATTGGAAAAGTGGGATTTTCAATTCAAATTCAAATTCACTTAGATATTTATGACTCATTGACATCAATTCAAATTCATTTTCCCCCTCCAAACATCAAGAAATCACCCTAAGAAACCAAATTCTCGAGTTTCTTGGCAAAATTGGTGAAGAAAATTGAGTAGAGGGCGCAAATGCTGAAGGCAGGGCACAAATAACAAGTTCAGGTAGCAAACAATTAAGCAAGGGTGAAAATACTCAGGCAAGGGTGAAAATGACCAGAAATCCCTTCAAAGTATTCAAGTGGTGAAAAAATTTCTTCAAAGCTCCACCAACTCACTCATTGACCTCTAGCAAACCAGTAAGATGCTCATGCCATTAAAAATCCATTTTCATAAGTTTATGTGTTAAAGTCTTGTAAATTGAGGTTGTAATTTGGTGCTTAAATTGAGGAAAAACCATAGTATCCCATTACACTTATGAAAACTCTCAAAATTCACTCCCTTACCCTTTGCATCCTTCCCACACTTATAAAAACCCATTCCCAAAACCCTCATTTGAAAAAATCCCTTTTCCTCTAAATTTCTCCCAAAATCCTAAGCTCTAGGTGTTACATCTACCTAGGCTCCCAATCCATAAATCCTATCCTAAATCTATCATATTACTACTCCCTATCCCCTCCCCATTTCACACATCCCTAGAAAATATTTCCCTTATTTTTCCTTTCCCAATCCCTAGGGTTTTGACAAAAAAACCATCGCAACAGAGGAAGAAAACACATCATTCAGTGAAGGAGAGGAAACAGAGGTGAGGAGTCAACATAAAGGGGGAAAAGTGCTCAGACTTGAACCCACCAACACTAGGGAACTCTTGGATTCTCCATTGAGTGTGACATTCTTCAAACATGTGGATTGTAATGATTTTTATGAGAAAATTCAGAGGGTGCAACACCATCCCATGTTGACTAGACT
The DNA here is from genome assembly GCA_034641835.2 of Pinus albicaulis. Taxonomy (NCBI): domain Eukaryota; kingdom Viridiplantae; phylum Streptophyta; class Pinopsida; order Pinales; family Pinaceae; genus Pinus; species Pinus albicaulis. The sequence continues at coordinate 537,039,295 of CM076576.1, read as the reverse complement.
TTTCATATCCAGACTCCATGAAAACCAAGTTAGATTAGTTGGTGTCACTTTCACTCTATCCATTTCTATTATTTCAGCTGCCATCGGGATCCCAAATGTACAGGAGAAGTGGTTCAAGAAAGGTAATTTGAAGAAACAGGACTTTGAATTCTTCTTAAAACTAAGACACCAAAATCAAACAAAGAGGTTCTTTCCTTTTTCTCACCTCCAAAATAGATATGCCCCAATGATGAATATAATCATGAAATACTTTTCATGTGAAGGCATATTTTCAAGGCTCTATTCATATCACATCCGACTCTTAATGCATTTCACTAGGCTAAGGATTCTCAACATACCTTATTATATTTTCCGGAGTATAGAGAAGATGGCATAAATTGCCCAGAAAAAGGAATATGAAGAGCAAAGGAGAAGTCTATTTCATCATTCCCTCATAAAATTCATAGTCCACCACCATCTCAATCAAATAAACATTGCATGGATCACCTTCATATCTAATGTTATTTTCAATGAGTCATCCACTTACATCCCTCCATCTCATCCCATAGCACATTCATCATCATTAGATCAATCCCCTTCACCTCCTTCATCTCCATCTCATCATGATTTTCGATCACCTAGCAGGATTGAGGACATTGAGCTTAAATGGGCTAGTATGGTTAAGGTTGATTCATTTCCAAAAACCTACCAGAGAGGTCACATGCATGTGTTTGCTTCAAATGCAGTGGAAGGGGACATTCCTTCTACAACAACACAACAGGTGGAAAAAGGAAAATATGAGGTTATTGAGCGAGTCATTCATGATGAGGAGGACACTCATGAAACATAACAAGAATTTTAGCTTGTTGACCTAGATCAAGATGGAAATAAAAAGATCACTGATGCAACTATTAAAGGAAAGGATGTCAAGATTAAGGAGCTTCAAACTAATCTTGACAGGGCAAAATATGTCATACACTTATTTGAGCAAGAAAATGAGCAATTGAAGACCAAACAGGTCATTGATGAGGTAAAGTATGTCACATCTCAAAGGTAGGAAGAAAAGGTGAAATCCATGCTAGATGAAACACTTGAGAAGTATGGCTTACTTGATGATGAAGAGGAACAAGCACCAAGGAAGAAACCTAGAACTAGAGGGCTGAAAATAGCTCTAGTTCTATAGAAGCAAAGGGAAGTTGAGCTTACTAATCAACTAACCCTAAATGAGGAGCTTGATATTGTGATCAGTGAGAATATGTAGGCATGGCTTGATAGAGCCAATAAGCACTTGGAGAAGCTGATAGCAAACACAAATAAGGATAATTACCTATTGAGAAGAAATTCAAACACCATGCACTGAAGGAGAAAATTGCATTGGCCAAGCTCAAAAGTGCCAATGAAAATATTGAAGATTTTACCATGGAGGAGAAGAAGAAATTGGACATTCTTGCTGAGGCTTCCCTCCAAGCCTAGACACATCATCATCATCCATTTGAAAAAAATTTAGGCATTTCCATTTTTTTTTGCAAAATCGGGAAATTTCTATGGTTTTTGGGACAGAGATTTAGCAGAAAATTGGTCATTTGTGCAGCGCCCTAGGCGCTACGCCAATGATTGGGTCACTTTTTGAGGGAAATAAAGGTACCATCAGATTCTTAATGACTAATGCATCTCAGAAAACCATGTTTCCATCCTTTGTTTTCACTTTTTATAGGTGAAAATCTCAAAAACCCATAAAAAATCACCTTTCTGCACCTGTTTTGACCTAGGTGCTGAGAAAATACCAGTCTTAGGAGAATGACATTTTGAGGGAGGAAATTACCTTCATTTTCAGAACTTGAGGCATATTCTAAAAGAGGATAGATAGGGCTTTCCAATAAGCCATCTTGGGCCTGATTTTGGCACACATAGGTCGGCCAAAAGTGGCCCTGAACATGGAGGGTGAAAATGACACTACCAAGGTGAAAATGCACAGTGGAGGGCGTAAATGTCCAATTTTCTGATTTTTTCCAAGTTTCTCTGAAATTTTGACTTTTCTTCAAGAAAACACATTTGTGGTTATGTAATTCATCATGGTAAATGTAATTATGTCAAGGATAAGCTACTTATGGATAGATTCATTGGGTAAAAGTCATCATTGAGTCATAATGAATCAATTGAATGTAATTAGGAATGAGTCATTTGGACCATCCTATACTCCAGCTTTCAGTTCAGTATTTTGTGGATGTCTTCCTCACCTCATGGATTTGACCCCTAAGGATGAGTGAATGTGGTTTTTTGTCTATTTATTCTCTTTCTTCACTCTTAGCAAGGATTGGAATCAACTTGGATGTTAGCTTGTTGATCAAGGAACTATTATACTCAGTTTGGCCAGTTAATAAAGAAAAGTTGTAGCTATTTTTTGGGATACTTGTGGTATGATGTTTATCATTGTATTTTATTTAGTTTTATATGTTATAATGTATTTTATTCTTGCTCACTTCACCTCTATGGTATGATTTCTTTCAATTTTGATAATCAAAACACATGCTTTCTCATGCTTTGTTTAGGTTAAACTATCATAATTTGGCCATTTTCCTCTATTTAGGAAGAATACATCTCCCATGCTCTTCCTATCTTCTCATAAGTCTTAAAACTATTTTAGCACAATCATATTTAAAGTGGTAAGCCTTATGCCTACGTTGCCCCATTGAATCCCTGAAACCCTATTTCATTTACCCTGACCTAGCTCCCTTGACCTTATATCTTCATCCATATAAACCCAATCCAATAAAACCAAAATCAACCCCTGCACTCATATCTAGCCTAAAAACCCTAATTCATCCAACCCTCTTGGCTCTGACCTTGTGGAGAGAGCCCTCTCTGACTTGGTAGCACTAGCTACCAAGTTAAAAGTTTGGTTTGTGGTTACCTTTGTTGGGATTCCTTCTTCAGCCTTTGGAATCTGGCAGACTGATAACATTCTGGTGCTACTACTGGGGATCGAAAAGAAAAATTTTCCCTAGGTGTATGAAAAATATTTATCAGAAACTGATCCTTTGTATGATAGGATCGAGTTTCATAAGGCCAATTTCATAATTGCAGTGCCTCATAGCAGATCTAGCTTCTACAAGCTATATCAGAGAGTATCCAGACCCTGATCTAGTCAATCTAGTTGATGATCTAGAGAAGTTCTTTAGAACACATCGATATCAAAATTCACGCATTCAATCAGGACCAGTTCCATTGGTAATATCAGTTTCTCTACTTGCTAAGTTACTTTCTCTACAAGATATACCTTATGGCCTGAAGTTTGAATTGTCTTTCTTTAAATCCAAATCTGAAACATCTTTGTCTGATATGTTATTTCATCCTGTAAGATTATCTAAGGTAAAATATTTTTCTGAATTAGACTTAAATCCTTTGAAATATTGGCTTTTCGAAGAAATTAAGCCCGAATCTGACCTTAACATTAAGGAGTGGATCCAATTCTACCATCTAGAGGAATTTTTTGTTTCATCTGAACCTCTAACTGAGTCAATTATAGTATATTCATCTACACCTTTGACTTCCTCATACATACCTGCCACTTCAGTACCAACAACCTCAGCCCTTTAGCTATTCAGCCCATCCATCCTGTTGTCAAACCAATATACCATTTAGCATGAATTATGGCAATATTTTCCCCAATCGTCTTACCAGCCCAATCGCATGACTTACCCAAAGGATATGGCCAAATAATTCGCCTATATGATGAAAAATCTAGAATCACTGCCCATCAGAACATGGCCAAAATCACAACCTTCATAGATCTTGAGGAGTTACATGTAGATGATGCCAAGATGCGAACCATCGCACAAATATTTTTTGGTGAAGTTAAAGTTTGGTTTCGTACCCTAGAAACTAATTCTATTAGGACTCTTGCTGAACTAATTGATACTTTCTTAGCCAGGTGGGATGAGAAGAAAAACCCTTTACCAATCCTTGCTGAGTATGATTCCCTGAAGCACAATCCTAATGAATCAGTGCCTGATTATAATTCTTGATACCCAGAATCTATAACTCCATCCCAAATTAAATGAAACCAATGCCTGGTTTGGCCCTTCTATGTTGTCTCGATGATTTTGACCCAGAGATGACCTACTCATTAAGAGAAATAAATCCCCCTACTCTAGAAGAAATGATCAGAAATTAAATGAGGGTTGAGGCCGACCTCTTGATTAAAATGTCAAAACCCAAAACTGAACGCAAAGTGACCATTAAAGAGGAACCTTCGACTTCATCTGATACTAAATTTTATGCTTTTCTTAGAACCATGGAAAGAATGGTCGATAAAATGTCTATTTCAGATAGAGAGACAGAGCCACAAGTCAGAAATTCAAACTTTCGAGGTCAACAACAACAACATCAGTTCCAGATAAAACAGAGAGAGAAAAGAGCCCCGAAACACAACAACAACAACCAATTAGGACACCACTACAACAAAAATATTCTGAGAGTGATGAAGAAGAAGAACCAATAGTAGAGGAGAACCTTCTTTTCATAGCTGATGGTCAGCCTATCTTTCTGACTGAAGATGAAGAATATGTGGAAAATATAAGTTCACCTAGTGATATAGACTTCATATTGGAAAATTATCACGAGTTAGAAGTAGAATCCGATGATTATCAAAGAGGATACCTGAACTCACTGAGTTCCCAGCACATGCAGTACTCCTTGAGGAATCGTGATGTTCCAATCAATCCACCTCCGATAAAGACTGTTCAACAGAAAGAAGTACCACAGAAGCAAGTTTCTCATGCCAATCAAAATAAGGGTAAAGATATTGCAGCTCCAAATCAGAACACAAAAAATCACCCTTCTACAAGTGCACCTATCAAAGAAAGAGATATTCAGAGAAAAGAAGATGCATCGAGAGATCATGTTGAGAAAAGGGATATTTTCATAAAAGAGGTAGAAAAAACTATACCTTTTAAGTTAGAGTCGGAAATTTTAAAGTTAAAGGTTTCTATTCCTCTTACTGAATTTATCAAAGTCGATAAATATAAATCCCATCTATTCAAAACCTTGAAAGTTGACCCTTTATCCGACAAGGTTAATATAGAGGATGATTAACCCGAGTTAATATTTAGTCCCGCAATCAATATTTAGTCTGAAGATAGTGAGGTCCCACCATTTTACTTTAGTCTCAAATTCTGTCAATTCATCCTTCATAATACTATGTTAGACTTTGGGGCCTCCCACAACCTCATGCCCAAAGCCATCATGGAGAAGCTTGACCTTGAAATAACCTGCCCATATCATGAATTATATTATTTCGATTTTGGTCGTGTCTGTTGTTTGGGTCTAATCAAAGATTTAGTTGTCTCCATAGAATAGATCCCAGCCAAAAATGTCCTAATGGATGTGGTAGTCGTTGACATTCCTCCACGTTTTGGTATGCTGTTATCAATATCCTGGGGGGCTAAATTGAGAGGTAAACTGCAATTGGACTTTTCCTACGCAACAATTCCTGTCTTCGATCAAATGAGAAAACTATACCATGAGAATAAAATGAAATACATGATCACAATAAAGGAAAGGCCTAATAATCATTGTATAAATGACGTACATATAGACTTAGAGTCCTTCATATCGTACACTGATTCTACATTAAATGATTTAGATTGTCAATTAGTAGGAATAGAGGATGTTCCTGAGATTTCAGATTGCATTAGAAAAATGTTATAAAAAGAGAAATAAAATATTCCTAATATATATAAAAAACCATCAGAGAAGGCAGATGAAAGTTCAGAACAACATAAATAATTAGGTCAAAAAATTGTGTTAAATCAGAGTCAAGAGTTTCAACACCTTGAGGAAGAAGATGGTCTTTGGAGTATGGAATTTGATGGTTCCATTGGAAAATATGGGGCCGACATTGGTTTATGAACCCATAGCCCATTTCAACTGCAAAATAAAGTCCCAAATAATGTTAGGTTGTGTTCCTAAAAATTAGCATTCGATTGTATGAACAATGAGGTTGAATATGAGGCACTCATTACCGGTCTGAAAAGTTTGAAAAAATTGGGAGCTAGAATAATTACAGTCTATGGTGATTCAGAGCTAGTAATTAAACAAATGAAAGGTGAGTATAAAGCTAATCACTCAAGGATGAGGAAATATAGGAATGCAACACTTGACATTTTGAGAATGTTTTTAGAATATACACTTAAAGTAGTGCCAAGGTTGCAAAATTTAATGGCTGATTCATTAGCCACTGTTGCAAGTAATTTCAGATCTACAATGTTTTCAAATAAAAAATTTGAGATTCATATAAAGCACAGGCCCACCATTCCTGATAACTTGAAATTTTGGCAAGTATTTTGGGACGATAAACAGGTGAACAATTTCCTTCAATGTGGAGGTGAGTTTGATAATTGTTCTATGGATGAAGTGTATGACAAGGATGACCAGGTCATTGAGGCAGATCATATTGACATACTTCAGCTCAAGGACAATAACATTCCAAAAGGTATTTATACATTTGGAATAATAATTTGATCAAGATGACGTGGAAAGAAAACCTACTTTGTTTCCCATAGAAAAAGGCGTAGAAGATGTTAATATTGGAACAGCCGATCAAACAAATTTTATCAAGATTTCAAAATATTTTCCTCGAGAGGTAAAATCTAAATATTTTGTTTTGTTTATTGATTTTTCTAACATGTTTGCTTGGGATTACTCATATATAAAGGTGTACAATAAAGATATCATTCGACACATTATTCTGATAAAGCCATACCAAAATCCTTTTAGGCAAAAGCTCAGGAGAATAAACCCAAAGTTGTTGCCATCCATTGATAAGGAGGTAAATAAGCTCTATAAGGCAGTAATCATTGTTCGATTCAAATTTTCTGATTGGATCTCTAATTTGGTTCGAGTGCGGAAGAAGACCAACGAAATCTGACTATGTATAGATTTCAGAAATCTAAACAAAGTGTCGCTAAAAGAAAATTACCCATTTCCCAAAATGGACCACATACTTCAGTGAGTTGTAGGAGCCAGCAGGATGTCATTGTTCGATGGTTACTCAGGGTATAATCAGATCCTTGTGCATGAGGATGATCAGGATAAGAGAATGTTCACTACACCATGGGATACCTTTAAATATGCTAAGATGTCATTCGGTTGGAAGAATGTCGTGGCTACTTTCCAGTGTGGCATGGACATGTATTTTGGTAATGAGAAATATGTCTTCCCTATTGTTTATTTAGATGATTTTATTGTTTATTACAATTCATATGATGAGAATTTACACCATTTGAGAGTTGTGATCTAGCGATGTAGAAAATTTGGGATATCCCTAAATCCTAAAAAGTTCCTATTTGCTATGGAAGAAGTAATTTGTTGGGTCCCATCATTTCAAGATATGGGATCCAGATAGATCCTTCTAGAGTTGAAGCGATACAAAAAATTTATTTCCATCATAACAAGAAGGAATTCCAAGCATTAAATGGTAGGATGAATTTCCTATGTAGGTTCATTCCCAACTTAGCAGAACATCTTAGAGAGTTAACTAACATGCTGAAGAAAGAGAATGATGTAAAATATTCTAAAAATTCTTGAAAGTCATTTAGCTCGGTGAAATTTTCTTTGACCATTGCTCCAGTTTTGACAAGTCCCGATTATTCTCTAAATTTCATTATATTTTCTTTTTCTTCTAAGCATGCTTTGGCAGCAATGCTAATGCAAAAAAAATATGGGACAGAACTGCCAATAGCATTCTTTAGTCGCACAATAAGGGCTGTAACCCTTTGATAGAACATAATCAAGAAACATGCCTTGGATTTTGCTAAAGCACTCAAGGACTTTCGTGTTTATATTTTGCACTCACATATTTTCGCATATGTTCTAAATTCATTGGTTACATAATTACTCATGCAAACATATCCAAAAGGAAGAAGAGTTAGGTGGATAACATCGCTCTTAGAGTATGACCTTGAGATCAAGCTGACCAAGCTGATCAAAGGGCAAGGCTTAGCCAAGCTCATGGTTGAGTCAAATCTACATGCACTTGACATCAATCTCATATCAACACTATCCGATGAGGAAAAAGGTATAAGTCTTATTAAGGTATCAAATCTATTTTTATCATCTCCACGGTATGCTGATATCATTTACGTTTTGCAACATTTGAACCCTCCTCCGGGCATGCCAAAGAGTAAAAGCATGTCCTTGAAACTTGAGGCTTCAAAATATTGCATACTAGATAATGCACTCTACTGGAAGGATCCTAGAGGAGTGTTACTCAATTGCTTTGTTGAAGATGAGTCCAAATAAGTGATGAAGGATTTCCACAAAGGAGATTGTGGAGATCACTTATACTAGAAGACCATGGCCAACAAAGTACTGAGAGCGGGTTACTATTGGCCAACATTGTTTGAAGATTTGTACAAGATGGTCATGATCTGCCATGAATGCCAACTTTTCCAAGGTAAATGTAAGCTTCTTCCTTTGCCATTACAACCCATTTTAGTTTAAGCTCATTTCCAGAGATGGGGCTTTCATTTTATTGGTGAAATATATCCACCCTCATCCGCTTAATACAGATGGACACTTACCGCCATAGACTACTTCACAAAGTGGATAGAAGTGATCCCAATAAAAAAATCTATAGACTTAGTTATAATTCAATTTCTAGAAACTAACATCTTGTCCCAGTTTGGTTGTTCTAGAAATATCATCACGGATAACGCTGCAACCTTCAAATAAAAGAAAATGACAGAATTCTGTGATAGGTATAGCATTAATTTGGGTCATTCTACAACATATTATACAAAGGGGAATAGATTGGTGGAGTCCTCCAATAGGTCTTTGATCAACGTAATGAAAAATATGTTGGAGGTGAACAAGAAGAACTGGCACAAGAATCTAATTAATGCACTGTGGGAAGATCAAATAAGCAACAAGAAATCCATTGGCATGTATCCATTTCAAGTAGTTTATGATGTGGACACAATTTTCCCTTCTTCATTGGCTATCCCAGTCATGAAACTTTTACAAGAAGCGAGAAGTGAAGAAAATGACATACATCGCTACATAAACCAAATGATTCACTCACATCAAATAGGAGAAGAATTTTTTTAGAAAAATTCCAAGCTCCATGATAAGATCAAGCAAATCTATGACAGAAAACCCAAGAAAGATGATTTCAAGGTTGGAGATGTACTACTCTGCTTGGATGCCAGGAATGAAGACAAGGTTAAGCACGGGAAGTTTGATAATTTATTGAAATGTCATTTTAATATTGAAGCTTCTTGTGGACAAAATGCATATCTCTTGGAAGAAATGGATGGGAAAAGTTTCTTAGGAGGGCTATTTAATGGTCGGCTCCTAAAGAACTATTTTTTTTATATGAAATTATGAAAAAATTTCATCCTTATTGTATATATCAATTTGATATTCCTGCAAGTATGAAGTGGAAAAGCATTGGAATTCGGAGCCCGAAGTGAAGGCCATGGAGCTTCATTGAGTTTCTACTATTTCAAGTTAATTTTTCAGAAAAGTAAGTTAAGTTTTCAGTCATTTTTTGAGTCAATTTCAGTCAGTTTCAAAGTCAGTTTGTGTCATTGAGTTGTCAATATAGTCATGCATTTCAGTTTGAAGTTTTTTTGTCTGTATTGGCCCAATGGTTAGGCACTTGGTCTACAGTGTTCTTGAAACGTCCAAGGAGCTACCATCCCCAATAAGGCTGATGTTAGTGTCAAAATATGCATTCTACCATCAGTGATCAAAATTTCTCTTTTTATATTCATTTTAGGGGTCCCACTCAGATTTTTTTTATCATTCCATCAGGTCATGCAAAACATTGATTCACTTATGGTAGCCTTAGTCATAAAACCTCGCTCTCCCTCAAAATTTTACAGTTGTTGGCCCACCTTCATATCTTACTGAGCATAAAAAAAACTTTCAAAAATCTCATTTCACTATGTCTTATGTCTGTCAAAGTCAACCATGGAGTCAGATCATTCAAGGTCTCATTAGGTCATTAGGTTTCATTGTTCAAGGTCCAAAATGCACCATTTCATCTCAATAAGGTCATAAAAAGGTGTGACGGTGACTCAGTAAAGATTTCATTACCATCTGCAGAGGATTATCAACATATAAATATCATTTTTAAAGTTGTAATTTTGGTTTTAAAGTATGATTTTCATACTAATATGTAATTTTATTCAAATATAGAGTTTTAATTTATTTCATTTTTTATGTAATTTTATGCTTCCTATATGTAATAACTTATGTCCCTAGATGCCAACTCAAATCACATATGCCAAAATGAAAGTGAAAAGTGTCAAACACCAGCTATGTCATCCTGTAAGGAAGAAAAATCAGATTAAAGGTTGATCAACAAAAGTTTTCAAAAAAAGTAAAATGAGACATTAGAAAAGTGGGGTTTTCAATTCAAATTCAAATTCACTTAGATATTTATGACTCATTGACATCAGTTAAAGTTAATTTTCCTCCTCCAAACATCAAGCAAGCACTCTAAGGGACCAAATTTTCGAGTTTCTCGGCGAAATTACAGAAGAAAATTGAGGAGAGGGTGAAAATGCTGAAGGCAGGGCACAAATGCTAAAGGAATGGCACAAAACCTTAATATTAGGGTGCAAATAACCAGTTCAGGGTGCAAATACTTGAGGCAGGGCGCAAACGTTTGAGCAAGGGCACAAATCCTTAGACAAAGGCACATATAATCTATTCATGGCCCAAATGATCATCAAGCCCTAGAAAGCATTCAAGTGGTCAAAAATTTTCTTCAAAGCTCCACCAAATCAGCCATTGACCTCCATCAAACCAGTAAGATTCTCATGTCATTAAAATCCATTTTCATAAGTTTATGTGTTAAATTCTTGTAAATTGAGGTTGTAATTTTGTGTTTAAATTGAGGAAAACCCCTAGTATCCCATTACACTTGTGAAAAATCTCAAAATTCACTCCCTTACCCTTTGCATCCTTCCCACATTTATAAAAACCTATTCCCAAACCCCTCATTAATGCATTTCACTAGGGTAAGGATTCTCAACATACCTTATTATATTTTCCGGAGTATAGAGAATATGGCATACGTTGCCCAGAAAAAGGAGTATGAACAACAAATGAGAAGTTTATTTCATGATTCTCTCATAACAATCATAGTCCTCCACAATCTCAATCAACTAAACATTGCATGAAGCACCTTCATATCTAATGGTATTTTCAATCATCCATCCACTTCCATACCTCCATCTCAGCCCATAGCACATTCTTCATCATCAAATCAATCCCCTTCACCTCCTTCATCTCCATCTCATGATGATTTTGGGTCACCTAGTAGGATTGAGGACATTAAGCCTAAATGGGCTAGTATGGTTGAGGTTGAGCCCCAAAAACCTACCAGAGAGGCCATAGGAATGTGTTTTCTCCACATGGAGTAGAAGGGTCCATGCCTTCTACAACAACACAACAGGTGGACAAAGGCAAAGAGAGGCTCATTGAGCCAGTCATTCATGATGAGAAGGACACTGATGAAACATAACAATAATTTCAGCTCATTGAACTATATGAGGATGAAAATGAAAAAATCACTGATGAAACTATCAAAGCAAAGGATGTCAATATTAAGGAGCTTCAAACTAATCTTGACAGGGCCAGATATGTCATACACTTCTTTGAGCAAGAAAATTAGCAATTGAAGACCAAACAGGTCATTGATGAGGTAAAGTATGCCACTACTCAAAGGGAGGTAGAAAAGGCCAGAACCATGCTAGATGAAATGCTTGAGAAGTATGGCTTACTTGATGATGAAGAGGAATAAGCACCAAGGAATAAACCTAGAACTAGAGGGCTAAAAAGTGCTCTAGTTCTAGAGAGGCAAGGGGAAGCTGAGCTTGTTGATCAGCTAACCCTAAATGAGAAGCATGCTATTATGATCTGTGATAATAGGGAGATACAACTTGATAGAGCCAATAAACACTTGGAGAAGCTTCTAGCAAAGTAAAATAAGGATAATGACCTATTGAGGAGGAAATTCAAACACCATGCACTGAAGGAGAAAATTGCATTGGCCAAGCTCAAAAGTGCCAATGCAAAAATTGAAGATTTGACCATGGAGGAGAAGAATAAATTGGACATTTTTGTTGAGGCTTTGCTCCAAGCCTAGAAACATCATCATCAGCCATTCCAATAATTTTGAAGCATTTCCAATATTTTTTGCAAAATCTGGAATTTTCTATGTTTTTTGGGACAGACATTTAGCATAAAATTGGTCATTTGCACAATTCCCTAGGCTCTAAGCAAATGATTGGCGCACTTTTTGAGGGAAATAAAGGTATCATTGGATTCCTAATGACCAATGTATCTCAGAAAACCATGTTTCCAGCCTCATTTTGTAGTTTTGATAGGTGAGAAGCTCAAAAAACCATCAGAAATTCACCTTTCTGCCCCTATTTTGACATAGCCACGAAGAAAATACCAGTCTCTGTAGAATGCCATTTTGAGGGGGGAAATTACCTTCATTTTCAGAACTTGAGGCATATTTGAAAAGAGGACAGGAAGGTATTTCCAACAAGCCATCTTGGCCTTATTTAAATGCATGTAGATTAGCCAAAAGTGGCCCTAAACATGGAGGATGCAAATGCACAACGGAGGGTGCAAATGTACAGTGGAGGGCGCAAATGACCAATTTTCTGATTTTTTCCAAGTTTCTTTGAAATTTTGACTTTTCTTTAAGAAATCATGTTTATAATTATATAATTCATCATGGTAAATGTAATTATTTCAAGGATAATTTACGTAGTGGTAGATTCATCAGGTAAAAGTCATCATTGAGTCATAATGAATCAGTTGAATGTAATTAGGAATGAGTCACATGGACCATCCTATACTCCAAATTTCAATTTAGTATTTTGTGTATATCTTCCTCACCTCATGGATTCGAATCCTTAGGATGACTGAATGTGGTTTTTTTGTCTATTTAGTCTCTTTCTTCACTCTTAGAAAGGGTTGGAAACATTTTGGATGTTAGCTTGTTGATCAAGGAACTATTGTACTCAGTTTGGACAATTAACAAAGAAGAGTTGCAACTATTTTTTGGGATACTTGTGGTATGATGTTTATCATTGTATTTTCTTCAATTTCATATGTTAGAATGTATTGTATTCATGTTCACTTCATCTCTATGGTATGATTTATTTCAATTTCGATACTTAGAACACATGCTTGCTCATGCTCTGTTTAGGGAAAGATATCATAATTTGTCCATTTTCCTCTATGTAGGAAAAATACATCTCCCATGCTCTTCCTAGCTTCTCAGAAATCTTAAGACTATCTCATCACAATAATCTTTAAAGTGGTAAGCCTTATGCCTACCTTGCCCCATTGAATCCCTGCAACCCTATCTCATTTTCCCTGACCTAGATCCCTTCACCTAATATCTTCATCCAGTGAAACCCAACCCAATAAAAAAAAATCAACCCCTGCACTCATATCTAGCCTAAAAACCATAATTCCTCTAGCCCTCTTGGCTGTGACCTTATGGAGGGAGCCATCTCCGAATTGTTAGGGCTAGCTACCAACTTAAAATTTTGGTCTATGGCTACCTTTGTTGGGATTCCTTCTTCAGCCTTGGAATCTAGCAGAGTGATAACATAATCATCACTGCCATATATTTCTTGCCTATTATGTCTGAAAGTAGGGTATTAAACTAGTAGGGACCTCCACTTCCCTTACTTAGAATGTTTTGACTGCACATTATCTTAAAGGATATAGAGGGTGTCAATCTAAGATATTTTGGATTGTTAAAAATAAACATTGAAAAAATAATATGAAACTTTAACAGAGATGTACCCTTTGGGATTGGACTTGGTAGAATATATCTACTTTGGGAGTAGTAGAGCCTTGATTTACCATTTTATCTGTAACATAATTATTCACCCTTAGGACATGGTAACATTGATTTTCATGGATGAGATAGAGTAAGTTGAGGATCCTTTTGATGATTTGAGCTACCATGATATAATGGGGTATCGATCTATTTAGTATTCTAGAGAGAATGAGAATTGATTCTCTAGCCACAATGATCTCTTGAATTTTTAATTACATAGCTTTTTCTATTCCCTGATAAACAACATAGGACTTAACAACATTGTTGGTCATCTATTTGGATCCCAAAGTAAATTTGAATTCTTTATTATTCTCAAGATGAATAATCACCACTCCCATGCTCCTTCTGCCACTAGTATCCTTTCACAACCCTATTAAAAAATAAAATATGTTTCTTATGTTGAGAGATCCATGTCTTGAATTCCTCTCATATGCTTCTAATTTTCCAATTCTCTTTGGGATTTTGACAAAATCAAGGGAAGGAAAAATGTAGAAATTATACGAACAATATGTATACCAATGGATTAAATCTGATCATGCGATATGCTAAAGCAAGATATTGAATCCTTCTACAAATTAATTACATAAAAGAAAAAAGATCGCCAATCACAAGAAGTAAAAGAAAGAAGAAAATCAAACCACAACACAGATATTTTCCTAGGGAAAGCTTGCTGCTCAAAACCCCTCTATCTTCTATTGTATATTCACCAAGGAATCATGACACAATTACAATGCACTCTTCTCACAAGAGTCTGTTGCACTCTCACAATTGTGTCATGCTGATCCGAAAAAAATCGACCAACACTTAACCAATTTTCAGTCTCTGCTCATACTACCTTGCTTGCACAATTCATGTGGAATGAAATACCTATTCTTTAGGAATTTCAACCTTCCAAAACTACAAAATTCTCATGGGAAATCCTATGGGTGTATTATTGCATGCAGGAAGTTTGCTAATAATACAATTGATAGTTAACATTTCTTTAACCTCTCTCTTAAGTGGGTCTTCATCATAACTGACATGCATGAAGCTATTAATAGTAAATCATCAGTTACTTGACATATCACTACATGTGAATTAAATATGATTTAATTCACTTGACCTCTCACTAGTACAATAATCAATTACAACTACTTAAACTAATTTTAACTCAATTAATTGAGTTAACTGATTTGTCATGCATTAAAGTAATGCACTAAATGCAACTTAGACTAAAAAACAAATAGAATCACTCTATATGCCTCACCAACCACCCTCAACTCGAATTCCATGAGATAACTGGGTTTATCACACTCAGTTAACTATTACAAGTGGTTATGAGGTAAGATTACAATTTATTGTCCAAGTTAATTAAGGGAAAATTAAATTAGACACACATTTCTTGTTGACTTTTAACCATTCCCTCTCAACAAGAAATGGATTATCAGCTACCCCGATCCTGTCTCTATGATATTCAAATTTTCTCTTGGTGAGAGCCTTCATCATAATATTTGCATCTTGATCCTCCATGGGAATTTAATAAAGTAACATAATGCATATCTGAACACAATCTATGAGATGGTGGTACCAAATGTATATATGCTTGGACCTGTCATGGAATACCAGATTAACCAAGAGCTTTATGCAACTCTGGTTATCACAATGTATCACCGTCAGATCCATTTGATGACAAAACAAACCAAAAAGATTATTACTCATCCAGATGGCCTCACATGTAGCTTGGCATACTACCATGTACTCTGCCTCGGCTGAATTGAGTGCCACAGATCTCTACTTCCTGCTGTACCAAGGAATTGTTGTCGATACTATGCTAAAGATCCCTCCTGTTGTGCTATTTTTGTCTGATGGAATGCTTTCCCAATTTGCATTGGTGAAGCCTTGAAACTTCACTCCCTCTATCTGTTTGTACCATAATCCATACTCTGTAGTGCCCCTGAGATATCTCAATACATGCTTCCCCACCTTCCAAAGGAGCTTGGTTGGCTTAACCATAGATTGACTAAGTATGTTAACTGTGTAGCATATGTATGGTCTGGTGTTCACCAAGTACATGAGTGAACCCACAAATTTCCTATAAACACTAGCGTCCACTACCTCACCTGAAGTAGCATCCTCCTTCCTCCATTTTCTTGCAAGAGGAGTCTCCATGGGTTTACAAATCTCGATGTGAAACTTCTTCAGAATCTCTTTGGCATACTTGCCTTGAGAAACAAATATCTCCCCGTCATGCTGCCATATCTCCAAACCAAGGAAATAGTGAAGGAGTCTCATGTCCTTCATCTCAAAACTCTCTTGCAAGATCCTCTTTGCAAGAATTTATGAGCTACTCATCACCTGTCAAAATAAGATCATCAAAATAAAGTACGATAATCAAAATCTTACCATCAACCACAATCTGGTACAGTTTTTCATCCACTTCACTCTTTTTGAAGCCCAACCTAGTGAAATGGCTGTCAATCCTAGTGTACCAAGCATGAGGTGCTTGCTTCAGCCCATATAGTGCTCTCTTGAGTCTGCACACATGCGACTCACTGTCAAATGTCTCAAAAGATTTTGGTTGCTCAATGAACACTTCTTCCTTAATAAATACATTGAGAAATGAAATCTTCACATCCATCTGATGTATCCTCCACCCCATCTACGGTGAGAGTGCAAGGATAGATCTAATCAATGAGTACCTTGTAGCTGGTTCAAAATTATCCTCATGGTAAATCCCCTCAACTTGTGAGAATCCCCGGGCTACAAATCTAGCTTTGTACTTATCCACAGTCCCATTTGCTACTTGCTTCACCTTATATATCCATCTAGATCCAACCACTTATATTCTTATTGGTCTTCGGAAAATTTCCCATGCACTGTTACTGACAATGGAGTCATACTCCTCAACCATGGTGTCAACCCAAGTTGGTTGATCCACTGCTTCCTCAAAAGAGGATGGTTCTATCACAATAATAATGCTCATAAAATCCATGTATCCAGTAAACTTGTCTAGAGACTGTGTATGTCTGCACAGTGATGTAGGTGCTCCTGCATGTTCTGCCACATAAAGTCTCAAACTGTCAGCTTCTATGGTGTGCCTTCTACCATGTCTGGTGGATGGCTCTGCATGAGTGTTTTCTGCCACTCCATGATCCTCCACATGTGGCTGCTCCACATATTGAGGTTCATCCTTTGGAACCAAGATTTCCTCATCTACATGAAAATAAAGCTCCCTATCAAGGGACAATCGTATGGCTTTCTCCTCATCAAATTTTGTATGATGTCTCACAAAAATCATCTTGGTGTTTAGAAAATACATCTGATAGTTCTGGGGAGTATCATTGTACCCAAAAAATAACCAAATCTTGACTGTTGGTTCCAACTTATTTTTGGAATCTTTGGTCACATGGCAATAGAGAGATGAGCCAAAAATTTTAAAATATGAAACATCAGGTTTCTTACCAGAAAAATCCTCCTCTGGCGTACTCGTGCCAAGTATCCAATGAGGACTACGGTTTTGCACAAATACTATTGTGTTGCATGCCTCTGCCCACAGATGCAATGATAGGCCCTGATCATGAATCATCACTCTGGACACACCCACAATTGTTTTGTTATTTATTTATGTAACCTCATTATTTTGTGGGTTATGAGGTGCAATAAAATCTCTCTGAATTCCTTCTTTGCTACAGAAGTTCTTGAATACATTGGAGATGTACTCACCAGCATTATTGCTCCTCAGAGCCTTCACATGCTTCCTTGTATCTTTCTCAACCAGTGATTTGAACTCACAAATTTTTGAGAACGTCTGACCTTTCTTCTGCATGAAGTAGATCCAACACTTTCTAGAAAAATCATAAAAAAAAATCACATAATACATATGCTTTGCTGTCGAATATGTAGAGAATGGTCCACACACATTTGAGTGAAATCTCTCAAGGATTTTTGCTACTCGGTTCTCCTTCTCATGAAAATTTTCCTTTGCATACTTCCCATGGTATATCCCTTTCATGTGTCTATCTATGCAAGAGTACCTTTTGGAAGCCCCGTCGAAATTTTCTACATGACGTTCATTGGCCCAATATTTTGTGCCATAAATCACCCTCATCCCGGCTCACCACTTTGTGTTCTTTACCCATCAATGGTTCACAAACATCTACATCAAGTTTGTAGAGATTCTTCACACGAATCCCAATCTTCTTGACTTGTCTTGTGGCTTTGTGATGAAGGAATGATTTTCCTTCACTGAAAACTGCATCATATCCTCTATCCTCCAACATAGCAACTAAAACTAAATTCTTTTTCAAGCCTAGTACATGTATGAAATATTTTAATAAGAAGGGTTTACCTAATTGTCTCCGAAAATTAATTGCACCAATCCCCGTAGTGCTATACCTCCCATCATCACCCATTTCGATATGAATCTGGAGATCCTTCTCCTCCAAGCTATGAAAAAGTTCTTTGTCTCCCACCATGTGAAAAGATGCAGCACTATTCAAGTACCACACTGATCCCATTGCACTAGACACCATTCATGCGATGAGCGAGAAGTCCAACTCAAATTGTGAAGCCAAAGCCTCACCCGCTGCAAATCCTGAATCCTTCTTGTTGTTTTTATTCTTCTGTGGATAATTAGTGGCATAATGTACATTCTCGTGATAGTGAAAAAATTTCACTCAAATATGTCACACTTCTTGCCTTCTTTTCCGGTCTCATATTTGGAATAGGATTTCTTTCACTTCCCCTTCTTTGCTTTACTAGCCAAGGCGCAATTTTCCTCATCAGCTGCCTTAGATGAGGATTCATCCCTGGTATTCCGCTTAAATTATTCTTGTATGAAATATGACCAAACTTGCTCCCAATCTGGTAGCTTCTCCCTCACAGTGGCAGAGTCCTGATAACTATGCCAACTCTTGGGAAGGCCTAGAAGAGCTAGGCTCACCAAGTCATCATCCATTACAGTAATTATGACTCTCCCAAGCTCATCTCGACATTGGATGAACTTGGTTAAATATTTCAGAATAGTTTCGCATTTCTTTTTTTTATTTCCTGAGCTTATCCTTCAGTGCCAATTTTTTGTGGTCACTGCTACTCTAAAACAAATCTATCAAATCTTTCCACATTTCATATGGAGTCACTTTGCCATGGAGACTCGAGACAATGTGGTCTCGAACTCCCTCTAATAAGATCCTCCTCACCTTTTCAACCTTCTTTTGCCAAGCATAAAGAAGAGCGGTGTTTGTTGCTATGGGCTTTGGAATGTCATTATCAATGAATTATTTCAACCCGTTGTCCTCCACAACAACTGTCATTCTGTCTTTCAATGAAATATATTTAGAACTTCCCTCAAGTTCATATTCCAATCTGTAGCCATTGAAAGCCATCTTGATCCCACTTGTCGCACCAAAGAATATTTTTGCAAATTCGAATGTTATACAATAAAAACTCAATTTCTTCTCCACTATAGTGATTTCCTATGCTTGCATACCATGTAGAAATTATACAAAAAATATGTATACCAATGGATTCAATCTGATCATGTGATATGATAAAGAAAGATACCGAATTCTTTGTTAATTAATTGCAAAAAATAAACGCGATCTCCAATCAAAACAAGTAAAAAAAAGAAGCAAATCAAACCACAACACAGATATTTTCCCGGGGAAAGATTGCTACTCAAAACCCCTCTATATGATATTGTATATTCACCAAGGCATCATGAAACAATTACAATGCACTCTTCTCACAAGAGTTTGTTGCACTCTCACAACTGTCTCACACTGATCCGGACAAAATCGACCAACACTTAGCCAATTTTCAACCTCTGCTCACCTTGAATTGCTTGTGAAATTCATGTGGAATGCAATCCATATTATTTAGGACTTTCAGCCTTCCAAAACTATGCAATGCTCATGGGTGATCATATAGGTGTATTACTGCATGCAGACAGTTTGCTAATAATACAACTAATAATTAACATCCCTTTAACCTTGTCTCAATTGGGTCTTCATCAGAACTAACATGCATGCAGCTATTGTTATTAAATCATCAGTTACTTGACAAATCACTGCATGTGAATTAAATCTGCTTTAATTCACTTGACCTCTCACTAGTACAACAATCAGTTACAAGTAGTTAAACTGATTTTAACTCAATTAATTGAGTTAACTGATTTCTCATGCATTAAACTAATGCACTAACTGCAAGTTGGAATAAAAAACAAATAAAATCACTTTGCAGGCCTCACCAACCACCCTCAACTCGAATTCCATGAGATAACTGAGTTTATCACACTCAGTTAACTATTACAAGTGATTATGAGATAAGAATGCAATTTATTGTCTAATTTAATTAAGGGAAAATTAAATTAGACACAAATTTCTTGTTGACTTTTCAACAAAAAGACAATAAAGGAGTTGACCCATGCTACTTCTTATGATTCCAAGTTTTATTCCTCATCCTTTATTTATTTTTTTTTAAAATTTCCCGTATAAGTCCAATAGCCTTTGTAACTACTTTGGTGCTATTTTCCTCTTCATTTTTAAAAAAGATTTTATTTCTAGCTAACCACAGGTTCCAACAAACTACCTTTGTGTAGGTTCCCCATATCCTTTTCATCTCCTTCTTCCTCATATAGAATCCCACATACCACTTGGACCATCTCCGTACTAGGTATAAAATATTATTGGGTGAATTAATTCCCTTCCTGAGAAATTCGAAGCCCATACCTCAATTTTCCTTGGAAAAAGGGAATCTGAGGAAAATATGATAATTAGTTTGTTGACAATTTTTTTATATGACACACCATAAATGGCTCTGGATCTCATGCTTTGAAAAGTTATATGTAGTAAAATTTTTCTTATGAGCCAAAGACTGTTGGAAATATTGAAAGGGGGGTGAATCAATATTTTCTTTCAATTGTTATATTTTCCAGTTAAGATTCTTACAAAATTATAATCAATTAAATAAATAATAACATTTTTATTACAAACAAGAAAAAACATGAATCCATTTTTACAAAAAAATGATTACAATTATGTTTGAGGGCACCAACCCTTCAATTTTGCAGGCTTCAGCTTGTTTCCAAGACCAACTTGGTCTTTTGTGAGGTTCTAACCTCTAAGGCTTTGACCCTA
Source organism: Pinus albicaulis (assembly GCA_034641835.2). Lineage (NCBI taxonomy): Eukaryota > Viridiplantae > Streptophyta > Pinopsida > Pinales > Pinaceae > Pinus > Pinus albicaulis. The sequence goes on along the minus strand of CM076576.1, from coordinate 537,018,319 downwards.
TATTTTTCAAGGCTCCAACCTCTAAGACACCATTCCTTCAGTCCTTATTGATTAAAATGAGTTATGTTCTTACTTGAGTATCTTCAACAAGATCCTGCACTGTCCAATGCTTCAATTTGCTAAAAAATAATAAGTTCTTCCCTCTCCAATGCTCTTCATACTTCAGGTATCCTTCATTCACTACACATGCTTGAATGATCCCTCCACAATTTACTCAAGGTGTTGGACTATATCCTTGTAGCCTTTGGCCTCCATCACTGGCAAGTTCACTCCACTAACCATACCAGGCTCAATTCACTATTGTCTGTGATGAATTCAGTCCTCTAAATTGACTGCGATAACAAGGATTTTCTAGTGGATACTGTCCTTTACATGTATGAGCATAAAATATAGCTTTGCTCTGAATGTAATTCATGTCACAGGAGGTATGTTCCAGGTTGCACTGAGCCACAAAATAGGATTATGTAGAGGCAGGTCAAAAGTATGGAATACTAATACATGTTCGATGTTGTTATGAGCTATACCAAATTTGAACCACGACTATTTCAGGTAAGTCTGAGGCCAGTACAGTTGGAATATATCATATTCGAGATATACACCAAGTTCGACCCAAAAAATGTTTGAGATAATGCCTCATTTACGATGCATACTAAAGTTTAGGGATTGGTTTGGTTTGTTGGATAATGTCGAGAGATTCTCTCAACCTCTCCCTCCAAGAGTTGAATAAGTTGGATCTCACTCCAACTATATATATTTGATGTATCTCTGTTTATTGGATGTAATATAGAGTAATAGTTTTGCATTTTAGATTTTAATTTGGTATCAGAGCCATACGGGCCTGGACCTCGGCCCCTCTTGGTCTGAGGGAAATAAGAGTATCTCGATATTTTTTTTTAGTCTTAAGTTTTTCCATTCGTGTTGAACGTGCCGCATAAACTTCACTGTGATGCGATTGCGGTGGTGCCTTGTCTCTGGAGCCGTTTGAAAGAAAACCAGCCCTTCGCCCTGAACAACTTTAACTTTTGTTTCCTCATTCTTGTGACTCTAGAAGCCTCTACTTTAATATGGACGACTTTACGGAAATTTCAGTGGTGATTCACATTACTTCAAGGAATTGCAGGTATTTCGAATCTTAATTGATACCATATATTTTTAATGGCGCCCGATGCTTTACATTCCGAGGTGCAACGCAAGATCTTTAAAGATGTTGAGATAGTTGCCTATGCTTAAAGCCTCTGTAAGGAGGGCTTCATCTTTGGAAAGAGTGTAGTGTGCATTGAAAAATTAAGCCCTGAGCCACACTGTGGGTACCACTGAAACTGCGGCACGCCATGTGCCGCGTCAACCGATCATGGGCCATCACTTATTACATTGTGATTTGATCTCTCAACTATGAGAACAAACCTTCTATTTTCTAATGGCATGGCAAAGATATGGATGCGGAATCAGTCGTCTAACTCTGTAAGAGGGGATAAAATATTGCTGCATGGATCGATTGCTGGAGAGGCGTGTGCTTCAGGATCTGGTTATGTACCATATGTCGGTCCTGGTTTATGTTGCGGACACTGTAACCTGAGATCTATTGCAGCTATCGCTATTGATGAAGATATCGTCATAGTCAATGCGTGGGCGATTGGCAGAGATTGGGGTGCATGGGGAGAGGACCATGTTGGACTCCATTCCCAGCGTTTTGAATCAACCATCAAAGGATTCAATGCCGTAGAGGTTTGGTAGGAAAGGCTCATATTCATCTTGGTTAGTGGGAAAATCCACTTTGAAGACCATGGTTAATGTAATAGAATGGTTATTAAGTTTTTTAATTTTGATATTCAGTAGTGTGCATAGTTATTATTATTTTTTTTGTAAATTATTGAAGAAGAACCAATTATTGAATATATTTACACAATTTAAATTAGTCGTTCTCGACGTTCTTCGATGCCGAGAGAACAATTGGCTAATTTGATTGTGTGAATTTTTTATATGCTGATGGATCTTGTTGTGCTTCAGGCTTCAAGAGCATCGGTTACAGGTTATACAATGAGATATTTGTGTGTAAAGGTCACTTTGTAGGATTGATCGCTAATCATATTCTATACCTAGAATATTTTCCTATAGACTGTTGAAATTTATTCTTCAGGGTTATTTCACAGATGGAAATATTTCCATAGGGTAGTTCAGTGTCGAGACTCTTCTTCGGGGGTGTCAAGAATATTTAATCTTAAAAATTCAGCATTGATGGTCAGAAGCAGGTGTACTTTAAATGGGTTGAAAGGTAAGCTCGAAGATGTGAAGAAAGCAAGAGCGGAATCCAGAAGACTGTAGAGTGGGTAGAGTTGCTGATGAAGACCAACTAGACAAAAACAAATATAAATTTTGTAATTGTGATCTCAGTATTGTAAGTTTTCTGTAATGTAGGCATTAAGGGGGGGTTTTTGAGATAATGCCTCATTTATGATGCATACTAAAGTTTAGTGTTTGGTTTGGTTTGTTGGAGAATGTTGACATATTCTCTCAACCTCTCCCTCCAAGAGTGGAATAAGTTGGATCTCACTCCAACTATATATATTTGATGTATCTTTGTTTATTGGATGTAATATAGAGTAATAGTTTTGAATTTGAGATTTTAATTAAAAATATTCAAAGAAGTCTGATGATGTATTCTCACACAGGTATGAGGTTGTATTCCCACACAAATACAAGGTTGTATTCTCACATAGGTATGCTACGTATAGGATCCCTTTCCTTGATGCTTGAAAGTTCATGAGCTGTGAAATTATTTTCCTTAAATCTATGTTCTTCATCGAAAAAGGATGGATAGAACAGGGAAAATGAACTCACATATATAGAAATATTTCTGGGTAAATGAAGAGACATGACTACTAGTGGGAGGCCAACATGAGAGTATAAGTGTAGGTTGGCTAGATGAAAAAAAAATATTTTTCTAAACTTAAAATTTCCTTATCTCATCAACCACTAGGAGTTTGGGGGCAAGTGAGGGCTACTTATAAAGAGGAAAATGTCCTCTTTAATATGGTCTAGGACTTATTGTGATAGGTTGCCTCCAAGGTGACAATAATTATTTTTCTTTGTAACTTCCCTTGATTTTTCATACATAAATTGTTTGGGATAGCATGAGGTCATTAATGGCTTATGTATCCAACAATTTCATTATATGTCATCAGGTATGGTGAGGTTATCCATGTTACCAACCATGTTATAGTGAAACATCCATTATTTTTGTCAAGAGAGCCCATCATGAGATTATTGTGTCTTCATGGTTAGTTCAAGAACATTTAGGGTATTATGATCAATAGGCATCCAGGACAAGAATTATTCATTAGTGGCCTAACATCAGAAGAATATTTTCCATATTAATAATTCCATATTGACATCAATGACAACCTTTACTAGCAATATCCCCCTTTTTCATTGATTTAAATATTCTTTCCCTCCAACATTCTCTCCCCCCTTGACATCAATGGAAAACAGGGTGCCCAAGTACTCCCCCTATCAAGCCTCTCACCCTGCCATGTTGCTTCTTCTCTTGTTAATATGTTCTTTTAATGTGATGCAAGAGAAATTATCCCATCTTTTGGCGAAGATACTTAAATGCTTCTTGTTGAAGGGGTTTTGTGAAGATATCTGCAATTGTCTCCTTAGTATTGACATAATCCAACTTGATATTATGTTCAACAACTTGTTCATAGAGAAAGTGGTATTTGATTGGAATATGTTTGGTATTTGAGTGCATCACTGGATACTTTGAAAGACTAATGGTGCTAGTGTTGTCACAATAGATGATAATTGGTTGATTAGTCTCTATGTTGACATCTTTCAATGCTTCCTTCATCCACAATATTTGTGTACAATAGTATGCAACAACTATATATTCAACTACAACTATGGAGAGAGAGATATAGAATATTGTTTTTTGTTGAGCCAAGATACTAGATAGTCTCCCATGAAGAATGAATTTTTGCTGGTAATTTTTTGATCATATATGCTTCCAGCTCAATCAACATCAATGAAAGCTATTACAGAAAGAGTTGTTATTTTTGGATACCATAGACCAAAATCAAAAGTTCCTTTCAAGTATTTGATAATTCTCTTCACATACAACAAATTGGATTTCTTAGGAGTTGATTGAAATTTTTCCACCATTCCTACTTCCTACATAATATTAGGTCTTGTAGTAGTTAAGTATAGGAGAGCTCCAATTATTGACTTGTAAATAGTTGCATCTACCGAGGGGGATTCATCATATTTTCGCAATTTGCAATATGTGGGCATCGGTGTGCTCATAGGTGCACATTCTTCCATCCCATATCTTTTAAGCATGTATTTAAGGTATTTTTCTTGAGATATGAATATGTTTGTCATGGTTTGAGTTACTTGTAGTCCAAGGAAGTAAAATAACTCACCAATCATGGACATTTTGAACTCTTTTGACATGTTTTGAGAAAATCCATGGCTTATATTATCATAATTGTTGGAAAAAATAATATCATCAACATATACAAGAGTGACTAGTAATTTATCCTTGTCTAACTTCATGTAGAGTTTACTTCCTACCACTCCATTTTTGAAGCCTTGTTGTTGTAGATATTGATCCAATCTTGCGTACCAAGCTCTAGGAGCTTGTTTTAACCCACATAATTCCTTTTTCAACTTACATATAAATTCTCTTCCTTATGCTAAGTGAAAACCTTTCGGTTGATCCATGTAAACTTATTCATTTAGGTATCCATTTAGAAATACTGATTTTATGTCCATTTGATATGATTTGTATTCTTTTGATCAATAAAATGCCAAAAATAGTCTTATGGCTTCTAATTGGGCTACCAATGAAAAGGTTTCTTCAAATTCAATTTCTTCAATCTGTGAGTATCCTTTGCGAACAAGTCTTGCCTTGTTTCTGATGATTTTTCCATCCTCGTTCTTTTTTTTTGTTGAACAACCACTTGGTTCCAATTATATTTTTCTATTTTGGATGAGGTAATAACTCCCATGATTCATTTTTCTCAATTTGAAACATTTCTTCTTCCATAGCGTTTACCCAATGAGGATCCTTACTAGCTTGAGTAAAATTTTCTGGTTCTATTGTTGGGCCTTGAAATTGTCATTCACTTCCATTACATTTTCACTTATATTTCCATATTACCACCTTCACTCCACCTCCATTTCATTACATTTAACTTACCATTACCACTATTGGGTTACATTTATGTTTTTCCAAAATTTATTAATTCTTATCATTTTTAAGTGAATTTGTGGTTAAAAATTAGAAAATAATGTGCATATACTTATACCTAACAAGTGGGATGAGATTTTTGCCATGTGTAGGTCAAAAGGAAGCTTCTAAAAGACCTTTATGTGGCCTACCAAAACCAAATTCGAATTTGAGTGGAGAAGATCATGGGATCATGAGGATATCTGTCTCATTTCCTTTTTGTATTGAAACTCTAAGAAGATATGTGTCTCATTTCCTATTTTGTCTTGAAACTCTAAAAAGACATGTGTCTTATAATTTCCTATTTTGATTGTAACTCTAGAGATAGAGGGAGATATTCATGGACTCTCATTAATGAGATAAATTCTCATATTTTTTTATAAATAGGGGAAGCTTTCTCCTATCATGGAGGTAAAAAAATAGGAGAAGAAGAGAAGGGATTGTAGAGTGTTTTGTAACAAGGCTTGAGATGGAATGGGATGTAGATTTGCGAGTTTATCAATAAAGAATTTCTTTGATGTTGCTTTGATCACATCTTCAAGGAGCTAAGGAGTTCACTAAATTGGTAGTAGAGGGCCCCTGCTTCTAAAGAGGTTTCATGCATTTTATAGCTAAGTTCATTCTAATTTTTGTTTAGCATTTCTCTGTAATTTTTGCTCAAATTACTGCTTTCATAATTTGTAATTATTGTATCCAACTTAGTAAAGTCAGTTGATGAATGGATAGTGACTCATAGGTGTAGTATTTGTTTAGGTTTCATTTCTAGTCTTTCATATTTAAACAGTTACTGTGCTCAACCAAGTAAAGACCATTTAAATCTTAAATTAAAATGGTTAGTGACTTATAGATACAGTAATTGTCTAGGAGATCCTCATTACACTACACTTAATCTTTTTCAAAAGCTCTTCCAATAAATCTCAATTAAATGAATTGGATTTAGTTGTAATGTTTGAGTTATTAGTTGTTTCAGTATTTTATTTCATGTTATAGGAGATCCTCATTACACTACACTTAATCTTTTTTTAAAAGATCTTCCAATAAATCTCAATTAAATGAATTGGATTCAGCTGTAATGTTTGAGTTATTAGTTGTTTCAGTATTTTATTTCATGTTATAGGAGATCCTCATTACACTACACTTAATCTTTTTCAAAATCTCTTCCAATAAATCTCAATTAAATGAATTGGATTCAGTTGTAGTGTTTGAGTTATTAGTTGTTTCAGTATTTTATTTCATGTCATAGGAGATCCTCATTACACTATGTCAGTCTCCTATACCAATAGGTGTCATTTTTCATGATTGTCTTAATTGAACTATGGAATATGTTCAAACCTTTTTCTTAAGCAAAGGTGTTCCATATTCTTGAAAAACCAAAAAATCAAAAAATTTAAAAAATGTAAAGAGGGTATACCCTAAAAGAAAGATCAAAGGGTAAGAAAAATAAAGTGGTCAAAAAAGTGAAAGAAATGAACCCCAAGCAAAAAATAGACCAATGAAAGTGTGCAAATCCAAATGCCACTACTATTCCAATTTTGTAAATAAGCAATTGTGTGCAGCTTGTCAAACTTTTGCCACAATTTATGAAGAGTCAAACTGTTTAAACTTGACTCATTCATTTTCAATTTCATGTTGTAGAATAGAGAATAAATATCTGACCAAACAGTTTAATCTTTGCAGATAAGTAGATAGGTAGAGTTAATAAGAGGTGCTCAACAGTCTAATCTGAGCCCTTGGATGTAATAAGGGTAGAATTAGATAGATTTTCCTTGTAAAAGAAAAGAAGATTGATAAGGGTTTGCAAGTCCAAACACACCCTAATAAAGGAGAAAAATGGTAGTGTAAAGTAGATAGGGTAGGTAGATGGTGTTGCAAAGTTTCATGTGATGAATGATGGTGCTAAATATGTTTGATCTTTTACCTTCATCACAAGTACTGAAGAAAAAAAAATACATTGGAAAATTCACAGAAAGCAAAGTCAAAATCATTAACTTCCCACATCACTTTTTCCCTAAGTTTTTACTAATTTCCCCAAAGTGCTAAGGTATTTGGAGATCAAAGGGGCTCAAGGCATTTCCTTGACTTTTGGAGGGACCAGACTCTCGGCCTGATGATCAAAAAGACCTAGGTACTTGAAGTTATCCATTATCATTCACTTTCAATCTTTTCCTAAGTAAAATCCCATTTTGCTTAGGAAAATCATGCAAAATTCCATAAAAATCCCTCAAAATAACTTACTATTCTAAGTTTAAGTGTTGAAGATGAGATATTGTAATTTACTTTAGAAATTGTCACTTTCTTAGATGTGCAAAGTATTTTGAGTTCCCTTGTCCCTTTGTCATATTAATGTTTAACTCTAGTTATTAAATCCCTAGTGAAAATCCTTTATCCTAAGTATATAACTCCTTTTATATAAATATCCAAAAAACCCATCTTATTATAAAGTTTAACCAAAGTATTTATTTCCCAATTATTCATTAAAAACCCGCATTATGTGCCCTTTGGTTAAATATATCATTATATAATAGTCCCGCCCCTTATGGTAGTTAAATTAATTTAATTGATTACCATATAATAAGAAGTATTGAAAAAAAAAAACATTTAAACATATAATTTTATATGTTTGAAAGAAAAATGAATAATGCCGAAGTTTTGATTTAAACTAAAAACATCGGAAAAAACCCCCATGCCATCGTGGCCCATCCACTTGGCATCCCACCCGACACTTTAACTATAATCGAAACCCCGCTGCAACCCCAATTCTCATTATACCATGGGATTAATTAATTATCAGAATTAATTGATAACCACTCCCTCCGCCTATTAAAACGCCCCCGGGATGTTTAATTAAGTTAAAACCCTGCCGGGCCCGCACGATAAACCCCCGCTTACTCCACGACCCTTCCCATCGTCCGATCTCCCGCTACGAGATCTACTGCTAGCATTCATTCCGCTACCCATCCGATACCCGAATGATAACGCACGGGGGCACGGTGGTTTTGAAACCGCCCTCCGTCCACGTGTCAATGCCCCAATGGAATCGCTGCCCTCTCGTTTAATACCACTATTGCCCATAAGCGGTGCGGGGATTACCGCTTACTGCCCGGCCCCTGCCACACGTCAGCCCGTACTGATATGACGTCATTCCTTGAAAAAATAAAAAACCCCCTTTTGACTTTGGAAATAAAACAAATTTTCGTGTTTTTAATGTCATTTTCATTATTTTAAAACGACTGCGCCTTCCGCTACGAAATTTAAATTTTCAGTGAAATCTACTGTTCTATCCGATTTCGCTCCAAAATTCCGCCGGACCAGTGTTCGAGCATCCTCTTGCCACCGCCTGATACCTGTTAAAACCCAGTTTACCTCCAAGAACAGGTATTTATTCTATTGTGCTCTGAACTTCAAAAGAAACTCTGTTTTCCTTGTTTTTCCACTGGATTAGTGATTAAATCTTATCTCTAAGATCATTCCCTGAGGTTTAAAACTGTGAATTGTTCCCCTGAACCTGCAATTGTGCCAATTTCCCTCATTAAAACTGAAATCACACCCAGCCTGTGAAGAAAACCTAGAAACTTCCGTTTTGAATCCACAAGAACCAAAATGGAAGCCCTGGCAGCCCTGAGTGTAACCCCATTGAATGCCCCCCACAGAGAATTAGAATATTTGCCCTTAGTGGATAAATATTTTCAGATTAAAGACTTACATTTTGATGAAAGCCCCCTTCTGAGTTATTGTCGCTGCAGAGACGATTATTCGAAGGGATTGGATGTCATTGGATTATGGGAATCCAATTTCCCGAGATATCTCATCCCCTCAGTCATTATTTTCCCAGAAATTATACACTATTGCCATTCTAACTATGATCCAACTCAAAGAGCAGTAATGTCCCCTGACCAGAGTGTTATTTTCCCTATCACGCCTCAAGCTATCAATGCAATGCTACATTTTGAACCTGATCAAGAGCTAGCACCTTTGTCTATGGAAGAACTGATTGAAAAGTCTAATCAATTGACCCCAGAAAAATTGAAGTCCATTTGCCAGAATTTCATGTTGCCTGAACACCAACCTAAGGGCCCTCCTCCCTATGTTTTTTATTATTTTAATAAGTTGGGAAGGCTCATCCTAAATATGATATCTTTTTTCTTGGGTTTCAATACAAGTGAATATGTTGATGAAATAACCCTGGTTTTGCTGTCCATTTTTACTCCTGGGCAACCTCCTGCAGTAAAATATGACTTTGCATCTTTCATAGCCAATAAAATCCACGACCAGTTCATGAGGCTAGATGATGAGAAAGTGTTTAAATATTCCTCAGTTATTTATCATCTCATTATCTATTATCAGTCAGAAAAGTTCCCTTTCCCTGTTAAAAAGATTGATGCTAAGGGAAACCCTAGGTCAGTTATATTTTGGTCTCCCATAATTCACTCTTCCTACAATTCTCCCTATTCCTATGCTGAGTTCATCGATATTTTTGTATATCCTGCAACTACCTTGTTGACAGGAATTCCTCCTCCAAGGCTCGGTAATGAAATCAAGAAGACCTTGCAGCTTTCAAGGACATATAAAGTTGGAGATTGGTATTTATATCAAAACCATTCAGTCATCAGAATCTATGGATGTGAATTACATCCATTCAAGTTGCCAAGATATGTGGCCATGAGACTTTTTGCCTTGGAATATTTCAGGCAAATGAATAATTGAGATGTGATTCATTTTTGTAGTGTGAAAAAGAAAGCCCAACTCAAGATTAAAATTCAATTAGGTCCCTACATATGCAACTCTAGGGATGCTGAGCGAGAAGCAGAAGTTATACTACAAAACCATTGTAAGTTCCAAAGAAGTTTTCGTTGGGTTCCCTATGATCCATTTGGTTTTATCTGTGAAAAAAGAATAAAGAACAAATCATCCCCTTAATATGCAAATCAAGATGAATGGGTGGAAGAAACACTAGTTGAAGAAGAAAGTGAAGAAGACAAAATGAACAAAATTATGAAAGATCTTGAGAAGAAGTATGACCTAGAATCTTGTGGTCAAGTGCAAGTACCTCACATTGTCACTTCTTCAGCAGCAAATCTACAGCAGAGATTACAGGAAGGTAGTTCATCAGTTGCAACAGAGTCAAAAGGCAAAGGAAAGGAACCTAAAATACAGGTCATTGAAACTTTAGTCATGGAAGAGAAACCTCAAACCTCCAGAGCACCTGATCAAACACAAGTTTCTCCCATTCAAGTAAATAATCCCGAAGTTTCAGAATTACAAACTCCATCCAATGTAGAAATGGGCAATAAAAGGAAGGTTCCAGATACTACTCCTCCCAAAGAATCCTCAGAGCTACATCAAACCAAAAAGCAGAAACTTAATACACCCCAGGAAGTGGAAATAATAGATGAGATGTTTGATGATGGAAGAGAAGATAGTCAACTAACTGGCTCTGTTAGTATGACACACACGGATCAGAAAGGAAAAGCTTTACAAAAAAAGTTGAGTACTGAAGTATCCTCTTTTAGGCCACCAAAAACAGATACAGGGGATATAAAAAGAACCTTCATTAATTTAAAGGCAAAGAATGATCCATTGAGAATGAAAGTGTATGATCAATATCTGAAAATGGCTCCACATAATCAGGAAAGGTTAATGTCAGCATTTGACATTTCACAAGGCAAAATGATGATGAGCCACTTCAAGTCCAAGGTGCCAAAACCCATGACAGCAGCTGATTATATTAGACATTCATCCTTTGGACCAGATAGAGCTGCATAAAAAAACTGGGGAAATGGTCTATTCCACTCTTACTGATAAGGCCATGGCAGCCCTAAGGCTACAAGATTCTTTAAATAACACAAGCACCCAATTGCAAATTGAGAAGGCCTCTTCTCAGGCCAAAGATAATAGAATAAAGTCTCTGGAAGACATAATCATCAGCTTGGGTTACAACCCCAAAGATATCAAAAGCATTGAGGCACTAATTAAGAAGAAAGATGATGACATAGCTGCACTGAGAAAGCAGCTGAAATTGCCAGCCTCATGACATCCCCAGACCCAAGAAGTTTTAAAGGGAAATTCACAGGAATAGATAATGGAGTTACTCTTAAAGATGACTAAGCAACTGACTGAAACAGAGAAAGAATTGGAACAAGCTTTACAGGAAAAGGAAGCTATCATGCAGGCATCCATCACAGAAGCTACTAAAACCACAGGTACTACAATAGCAAAGCAACAAACAGAGCCAGCGCAGGTAAACACTTCTGGTTTAAGTTCTGATGAGTTGACAAAGCAAATGGAAAGTTTAAAACTAAGAGTCACAGAACTTCAAACCACAAAATTGCAGTTAGAAAATTTGGAGCAGAAATATGATACATCTAAGAAGACAGTTGCTAATAATACCAGGGAAATTAAAAGGTTGGAAAGATTAGTTAAGGCTTTAGAAAAAGATCTTTCATTAGAAAAGACTTTGAGGGAAATAAATGAAATTCTTTGGGGTAATATAATTGAGTTAATAAAAAGTATTTGGCCCTCTGTTCAAGCAATTTTTGAACAAAATGACTTGATTAAAGTAGCTCAGGAAGAAATAAACAGAACAAGAGATGAATTGAGAGGCAGACCTGAGCAGGCCAATCAACTTATTCAATTTTTGAACACCCGGACTAAGCAACAGCTTGCAGTATTAGGAATTGAGGACATGACCGGCACTATTTTGGAGATAAAAAGAGTTTTCATCAAAAGAAATTTTATGCAGAATTTGGAAAGGAAGTGCTCAGATATTTTGGCTGATATTAATACTTTCAGAGGAAAATTTCAGGTTTTGTTGGACAGTGGGTTACCCAGTCCTATGCTCTCAGAGGACTAGATAATGGGCCTGGAAACCTATGTTAAGAAAATAAATATCCATGCTCAAAATACAACTGCTTGTTCTATCAGTTTGCCAGAAGCAACGTTGCCAACAGGGAGAAATCTCTATGACAGGTTGAAGAATTTATTTCATCTTGAACATGAAATAAAGTATTTTTTCCCTGATCAACCCACTTTTTACAAACTCACAGAGGCTGATTAAACGTTGAGAAAACTTAAAAGAACCATAATAGCAGAAGATCAATGGTGGAACGAATTATTGGAAATTCTATGAAAATTATTTTCAGGATGAGAATTTTATCTTTTTACTATTATGTAAAGGATAAAGACAAGCACAGATGAAAGAGTATCAGTTACACAGGTTAAAGAGTATCCGTAGAAATGAAGAGTGTCAAACAAGCTAAAGAATTACTCAAAGGGACAACATCGAGCCCTATTATAGCACCTGCCTCCAGCACGTCCTCAAAAGCGGGAAACAGCACACCAGCAATTACTTTTTTTCCTATTTATGAGACCATTTGTGTCCTTTTTATTGTAACTTACTTATTAGTCACCCATGATTATTGGCTAGGTTAGTGTGAGATTTTTTCAATTATTTTTTGTATAAATAAACCCTCAAAGAGAGTATTGAGGGTGGATTCTAATACTTTGCTGTGACATTGATGTTTTTGGAATAAAAAGTGTTTTGGAGAAATTTATTTGTGGCTTACTGGATGAAAATTTGAAGCTCAGGACTTTTTGCAGGATTCATGTGTTGGACTGCGGTTCAATAAGTCTTTCTATCCTATGTTTTAAGTTTTATATCTGTTTATAATATCATTATGTCCATTTCTGAATAATTTACATAAAGTATTGAATCAGAATTTACTTAATTGTACTCTAATTTCAGATGTGATTATTCTTAATGTTTTCCTCTAAGTTGGTTATAAGCACGAATTCTTAAATGCTCTTGCTTTGCTAATTTAAACATTCTTGATTACTATAATAAAGAATTCTTCATTGCTCTTTGTTTGTAGTCATTTCATTTCTTTCTTTTGAACATGGTGAAATATTCTTAGCTGCCTTTCATCCCCTTCAAAATCATCCCATCCACTTTAAATTTTAAGGATTGTTCTCTGTCTGGCTATCTTGCCCTACAAAGCCATCTTGTGTGTAGAATAGAAATCCAGTAAAGCCATCCTTTTACTCCATAGCCCAATGGACTGAAAATCTTCAACCTTGCCCCTAGTTTGCGGATTCCACCATTTTCAAACAAACTCTTGGATCTATAACTAGCCTAAAACCTCCTAAGAACAAAGATAAATCATAAAGAGAGAGCCCTCTCTGGATGCATATTGGCTAGATTCTGCATCTGAAGGTTGGTTTGTGGTTACCTCGGGTATACTTTCCTTTTCTTACAACTTCAAGGAAAACCTGAGTGCTAACACGCTACACTTAATATTTTTCAAAATCTCTTCCAATAAATCTCAATTAAATGAATTGGATTCAGTTGTAATGTTTGAGTTATTAGTTGTTCATTATTTTATTTCATGTCATAGGAGATCCTCATTACACTACACTTAATCTTTTTCAAAATATCTTCCAATAAATCTCAATTAAATGAATTGGATTCATTTGTAATGTTTGAGTTATTAGTTGTTTTCATTTCTTGAACTCTCAATTAAGATGCAATATCCATGGATTAAGATTTCTATTTTTCATCATTTCTTAATTAGAAAATAGACTCCAAAAACATGTAAATAAAACTCTGCTTTAATACATTTGACAACATTTTCCTTTCCTTCCTTTTTAAATAGATTTAATCTCATATTTTTTATAGAATGCTAAGGATCAAAATATAAAAACTTCCAAAAACATCAACAAAACCTTAAAACAACGAAGTAGGAAAAAGGGATACTTAGGCACATATAATGCATTACACTTCATCAGTTTACTAGCCCCGGTCGATAATTTATGTTAACAATTTAGGACACTAAATTGAATAAACATCTATCATGGATAAAAGAGAAACATCATCTTTTCTTCATGTACTTGTCATCCTTCTTCGGGTTTGTATACCCTCATCTATATTGCCAATAATATGTTCTTCTGGATGGTGTTTTTGGAGAAATTTCACTTTTGAAGCATTTTGAGATGATTCATTTTGATTTTCTTGATATTTTTCTTCTTTTGCTGGTTCTTTTTCGTATTCTTCAAGGATATGATCTTATTCATTGATTTAAAATTACTTTTTTCTAGAAATGCTTCATCAAATTTTCATATCAATGCTTTCTACTACCTTTTGTAGTCGAGTATTTTAACATTTGTAAGCCTTTCTTATTGTAGAATATTCAGGGAATATTCCTTCATCAACCAAGAATCAAATTTTCCTAGTGAATTATAATTTATCTTCATAAAAAATTTTCTTCCAAAAATTATGAAGTACTTTACTGAAGCAGGTATCCCATTCCATAATTCGTACAAAGTCTTGTCATTATTTGGTCTCAGCTAATTTTTTTCATGTTATAAATTGATGTCTCGACTGCTTCTCTCCAAAACTTGGGCAAAAAGACATCTCCTAGTAATAGAGCTCTCTCTTGATTCCATGAATTATACAAAAATCATCAAATTTCATTGAAGTTATTTATCCTCCTCTATTTTTTCTAAGCCATTTAAGTTTTTATTCTTTTTCATTGTCTACAAGGGCTTTGAAAATTTTGAAAAGTTCAAATGCTTCAAATTTTAATTTTATAAAGAATGCCCACATCATTCTAGTATAGTCATCCACAAATAGAGAAAAGTACCTTTTGCCTTATAGATTTGGAGTTCTGGTTGGTCCACATAAATCTGCATGTATGATATTAAAATATTTTGATGTTGAGATCTCCTTATTCTTGAAGCAATTTCTAGTTTTTTTTCCATGTTGACATAGGCCACACACAACCTAATTTGGCTTGAAAATTTTTGGAATGTCCCTCACTGCTTTTTTTTTTCTAATATTAACCAAGTTATCAAAGCTTAGATGCCCCAAAAAATTGTGCCATAACGAAATTTCATCTGCTCGACTCATATAAAATTTATCTTCTTGAATCTTACTCAAAATGTATATGTTGTCTGGTGTTCTCACTCCTTTTTCCACAAGTTCTCTTAAGGAAAATTTCTTATCTCACAATCTTTAGTGCTAAAAAGAACATTATTTCCTTGGTCACAAATATCGCTAACACTTAAAACATTGGATTTGAGCCCTTCAACCAGTAATGAATTTTGAGCTTCTCCCTTTCCCTTTACAATAGAAAAAATCCTTTTTCCAGAAGTTTTAGTAGGTCCACTTCCAAAAGATACATTTCCATCCTTCTTGTTTAATGAGATAAACTTATTTTGGTCACCTGTCATGTGTCTTGAACATCGAGTATCTACAAACCATTGGTTTTTATCACTATGTGCACATAAAGCTAGTCTACATTTATCAGTAGTGGATTCCTCCTTCAATTCTTCCTTTTTGAAAGAACACTTTTGTGTGTCATGGAAAAAATCATTGCATTTTGAGAAAACTAGATTATACTTAGCCAAAGGATCAAATAAATTGTAGGTTTTGATTTTGATCTAGGTGGATATTGGTGACCACCTGCCTATTACACTTGGGGCTCCACCATTGTTTCTTTCATTTTTTTAATTTTCCTTAATTGTAACACAATTTACTATTTTTAGCAGTTTTTTTTCGGGTCCTAAAATTCTGGAGCCGTTTTGAGGCCCTAAATGACATTTTTTTGGAAAACTTGGAGAAAAATGGGTTTTTAACCGATGTTGATCACTTAAAAGGTGTATTCCTCAGACAGATATTTCTAACAAAGTATTGTGCATGTTAAACAGAGATTGTATGCCAAAGTCACGTCCCCGAGAAGTTGATGTACCAATTTACCCAAACGGGACCCATAGTTTTGGCGCTTCATGTCCTAGGGTTAGTTTTTTGGATACTTAGGGTTTTCCATTGTTTCTCAATAATAAATAGGCATTTGAGCCTCATTGTAACACAGTTTAGAGGCCTGTAGTTGCCACATATTTTCTCAAAGATAAGCTACCAACACCCTAGCTAGTTTATTTCCATTATGTCTGTAATCATATTTAAATTATTTTCTATTAATGAAATGAAGTGTTATTTCTGCTGCATCTTTGTATTTGTGGTTATATTCATATTTTTTTGCGTTCCTGCATAAATCCGGATCAGTGGTATCAGAGAAATACACTATTTCTCTGTTTTTCTTTGCATGTCCCCAATGAGGTCAGGGTATAAGGAGTTAGGGTTCGATAAGGTTGGACACTTGCAAGATCAACCTCGCAAACCCCAACAACCTCCTATGGTGGAAGAAAAGAAAGATGAGGGAGTGGGAGATCCTATCAAATTTTTTCTTGAGGAGGCCCTAGAGAAACAAAGGAACACGATGATGGATAACTTTTCCCAGATCCTTCAAAGGCTTCCCTCCAGCTTCGTATCCGCATCCAACAACACTTTGGAGGCACCACTCCTTTCAAGGTACAATTCAACTTTGAAATTCCTATATTTGAAGGCCATATAGATGTATATGTTGTAGATAGATGGTTGAATTTACTGGAAGGGTATTTCTCAGTCCATGATTTATTTGACCAAGAAAATATTACTTTTGCTCTCCTCAAAGTTTCCCCCCATGTCAAATATTGGTGGGAAGCTTACTGTGAAAAAAAGGATGAGAGGGAACCCCCTCTGTTCTCGGTTGCACCCACTTGGAATCCTTTTCAAGATGAAATAAAGGAACAATATTACCCTGTGGAGAGCTATGAGGACAAGTACATCATATGGACCATGCTGCAGTAGAAAAGGGATCATGATGTGCACGAGCTGACAAATTTGTTCCATACCCTACACACAAAGTTAGGTATTAAAGATTCAGAGAAACATTTGGTGCTCGAGTACCAAAACTTCTTACACATATACATTCAGGAGGAAATGGAATCCCTTGAGATTACCTCACTTGGCACAACATATCTATATGCTGCCAAGATCGAACAGAAATTTAAGCAGAATAAGCGAGACTTTGGATTTGCGAATCCGAAGCCAGGGAAAGGCACCCCCAAACCGAAGAATAAGGGGCAAATCCAAAACGAGGTGACTCAGAAAAACACCACAAGGCCAAATAAGTACATGGTGAAGTGGTGTGAATTTGATAACAGCTCCACTCACAACAGAAGCGAATTTCAGGCCAACCAGTCGCTGGTGGCTGAACTAAAGGCATTCGAATCAGATGCTAGTTCTGATCCTGAGTTAGAACCAGACAAGGGAAATGAAAAAGGGAAGAAAATCATTTATTTGGAACCCAATGCCACTATTTCCACCACCAAGCTCCTGAGGGAGGAGCTTGAGGATCCAGAGGAGGGGGAGCACCTCTTCCATTCCCAGATGTGGGTAAAGGGTTCTCCACTATAATTTCTTGTTGATAGCGGAAGCCAAAAGAACCTCATTTCAGCAAATGTCATGAAGCGGCTCGAACTACCGACCACAACACACCCGCAGACGTATACCATTGGGTGGCTTCACCAAGCAAGAGATCTTCGTGTGTGCCAACAGTGTTACCTTCTGTACAGCATCAAGCCATTCACGGATGAGGTACTGTGTGATGTTTCTCCTCTTGACGTGTCTAATGTATTATTAGGCCAACCATATTTGTGGAAGTGACATGATGTGTATGAGTCTAGGCCTCGTTCTGTTATTATTAATTTTGGAAATAAGTTATACATGATTTTGGAGGTAGTATTTCCTTCTGCCATCTCTTTGAATACTGCAAAGCAATGCAGTAAAATTATTTCCCAAACTAGGAAAAAAAATTTCAAACGATTTTCCCACAGGAAAAGAATAATATTGTGGTTTCAGCCCCCAAATAGGGCTCCCCTGCACGACAAAATTAGATGGAAAAATATTTTCATGAATACAAGGATATTTTATCCTCAGCCATAAAGGTTCCTCTACACTATCAGGTCAAGCACTCCATTGATCTGACCCTAGGTGCACTATTGCCTGATGCTGCCCTACCTCATGCAGCCACACATGCAGAATCAACACATGTACTGTTTGACGCTAATAAAGCAACTATATTTATTGAATGCATCTAGCATGACTACCAGCAGGTCCATGATATCTTGGAGAAATCCAATGCCAAGTACAAGTAGCGTCATGATCAACATCGAGTGCCACACAAGTTCTAGGTGGGTGACAAAGTTTGGCTGCATTTTCAAAAAGAAAACGTTACCGGAGACCATCGGAAGCTCATGCCACTTTGATATGGGAATTACACAATCACCAAGTTTTGGGAGATAACTATTGCAAGCTTAATATTCCCCCATTCCTTGTCCTGCACCTAGTGTTCAATGTGGACTGCCTTCGACCATACTTTCCACCACTACTAGACACATCCAACAATGTAGAAAAACTCACACCAACATAGTTAAACCCAAAATGCATGGAAAAATCCACAACTGGTGGGAGCATGGACCCACAGATCACGAATTCCCACCAGCAGAGGATCGAACTATATCTAGTTGTCAAAGTAGGCCATCTCCTTCACCGTGGAAAGTGGCTCACCAGGGACCAATTTCAGCAGAATTTTCCTCATCTCATGGAGGAACTCAATGCTATGGGGACCATTACTTCCTAACGGGGGGAGGAATGATCAAGGTGGATATTGATGGCCACCCTCCTATTCCAATTGTGGCTCTACCATTGTTTCTTTAATTTTTTTAGTTTCCCTAATTGTAGCACTTAGCAATTTTTTTCAGGTCATGAGATTCCAAAGCCGTTTTGAGGCCCTAAATGATGTTTTTTGGGAAAAAATGGAGAAAAATGGGTATTTAATTGATGTTTCTCTCTCAAAATTTTTATTCCTCCGATAGATATTTCTAATGAGGTATTGTGCGCATCAAATGAAGATCATATGCCAAAGTTACGTCCCCGGGAATTTGATGTACCAATTTACCCAAACGGGGGCCACAGTTTTGGCGCTTCATCTCCGAGGGTTAGGTTTTTGGATGTTTAGGGTTTTCCATTTTTTATCAATAATAAATAGGCAGTTGAGCCTCATTGTAAGAAATTTCAGAGGCTTGCAGCTGCCATGTCTCTTCTCAGAGATAAGCTACTAGCGCCCTAGCTAGTTTATTTCCATTATGTCTGTAATCATATTTAAGTTATTTGATATTAATGAAATGAAGTGTTATTTCCACTGCATCGTTGTATTTATTGTTATATTTTTTTTCTGTTGGATTCCTGCATAAATCCACATCATATTTTTCCTTGTTCCTTTAATCTACATGGCTTTCTTTGTTAATTGAACTTATATCTTGAGGTATTATCCTTATGGGCTTTGCAATTCATAGGTTGATTATCTAATTTTTTACAATGAAAACAATAACCATGAAAAATAGTTTGATACTTTTTAGGAAGATCTTGATTTTAAGTATTATTCTTCCTTGGAGATAACCTTCCTTAATTTCTTGGGTTGTGTTGTAGCCGCTACAAAACCCTCCAAAATTTTGTCCCATTTAAAATTTCTGAGCCCCTAAACTCTCGGTAAAGATAAAGTCTAACACGTCCTAGTCCTAGAGCCTCAAGAGATTTATTTTCCATGCATTATCCCTTCAAATTCTTATCTAGGGCTTGGTGTCTTAACAGCCACTCGCATAGTCGCGAAGTCACAAAACTCATGAAACCAAGAAATTTGCGACCATGCGACCATGCGACCCAACGACCCCTAGGTTTCGAAGTCGAAAGGTCTCATGTTGGTCTAAAACTTAAGATTCATGACCATGCAACCATGCGACCTCCAGGTCACAAAGTGGCAAGGTCGCACATCCATTAACTAGCCCTGATCCACGACCCTGCGACTTGCATTAAATGAATGCATGTGCAAACCCTTTGTAAATAAAAGGGTCACGTAGGTCGCATTCAACCTGCATGATGGAGCAAGAAAAAGCCTTTCACAAGGCATCTGAATTGTGTTTTTCACGAGTAAGTTTCCTTTTCCTCCTGTTATTTCCTTTTTGGTTAATTTTTGCCTTTCCTGCCCTAGCCCCTTGCATATTAATCCCCATCTTAGCTTCATTTAAGCCCCTAGATAGCCTTGGTTAAATCTGGCACCTCCCCTCATCATTATACTTCTCTGCCTCCTCCTCTGAAAGCTCTCCCTACCCCAGTTTTTCTCAAGCACCCTTCCTAGCCCACTTGAGGAAGCCTTTAGTCCTAGATTTGTCCATTTCACTTAACGATTTACCTTCTTCACCATTATTTCCTCGTGAGTTGCAATCACCATGAAACTCCTCAAGAAAAAAAACCCTAGCTCGACGCCGCGACTTTGCGACTAGGCAACCCCGTGACCCCACAACCTGGTCGCTGAGTCACGAAGTCATGAAGTTGTTCATCACCAATCATTAGACGACCTCATGACCTACTGACCTAGTCACAGGTCGCTAAGTCACCAAGTCGTAGCTCCCTGAGAGTTTACTCTAGCATGACTTAATGACCTAGTCGCAAGGTCACCAAGTCGCATAGTTTTTGTTCCTTAAGATTTCACGCCTATGCGACCTAGTGACCTAGCGACCTATTCGCCAAGTCGTAGCTCTATCCATTCCTTCAGATAATAGTTGGCAGGGATTGCAGTGACCTAACATGAGGATTAATTTAGAAGTTTCTTCGGTCTTAAAATATTTTTAATTATGCCCTTCATCTTATTGTGGGATTAGTTTATGAATATGCCAGTGAATATTGAAGCCGAGCTCGATTTTGTGTCCATCTCGTCGACCTCAAGCGATATGGGGCCCCTAGAATTTCAAAAGAGAAACAACAATCCAGAGGTGGAAATCTCAGAAGAAGGCATGCCCCCCTTCCCCACCCGCTTTCTATGGAGACATCATCTATGTGTTCAAGAAAGGGGACAAGATTAGTTGGTACTAGGTATATCAGGAGTTTACTAAGCCCGAGTTCCCAGAAGATCTCCCAAACCGACAGGTGCACATTCAAGTCAAGAGGTACAAAATCCACTATGTAGGCACCCATGCACCTGTATTTCGATGTGAGGAGGTTATTTAATGGATCATACAGAAGGTTGACTCCAAGATTTGGGTCATTCAAGATCACCTGGGGAAAAAATTTTCTAACGTGAAGGGGTAGGATGCGGAAGTCTACTATGCACTCCCCACCTGAGAAAAAACTTTCAACACTAATTGGGAAGCCACTCATGCAGTTCCCATACCAGAGACCCTGAAGGGATGGTGGGAGGACCTTGAAAATTTTAGGGTGAAAAAATATCACGAATATAAAATAGGGGGCCTCACGAAAACCTACAAGTTTGTGGTAGCAATGATGTGCAGTATGTACGGCCAACCAGATGCCACTACTTTCAATGGTACTTGGGTCCCTCTCCTGTATGTTTTCACTACATACAACACCCATTTCAACTGGGCCAACTTAATAATAGCAGCCTTCGGCTCGAACATATCAGTAGCATAAGCACCTGAGAGAAGGGTGCGCATCTGAATTTTATATGCCTTCCTACCTTTTGGATGCAGTATGTGTAAGATGTCAATTTAAAGGATGGCCGCATAACTTGGATGTGGAGCATGGTGGAAAAATCCATAAAGAGTTAAAGGTGTTATGGGCTTCTAATTACAAACAAGATATAGAGTCGAACTCACACAATTTCATTCCTGCGCTCTACAGAAAGTTGTTTGACAAAGATGCCCCGTGCATGTCCAGGCGAGCCATGGAAACAATAACCTGAGTCGCCAAATAGTTTCCCATCATAGATATTACTTTCATCAGGGTCTTTGGGTCATTCAAGGAACCTCATGCGCTGCCCCAATTTGTCACTGATAAACTACTCTTGCAAGAAGTGTGCTACCAGATGATGAGCAGGTTTTCCAAGGTCCTCACCAAGGGCAAGTAACAACTGTGGCCTACTCTCCCACTTATTATCGGTGCCTATACGGTCAGGGATTTCAAGGAAGTAGAAGCAGAGGTTGAATAAACCAAGGGCTTTCATTTTCTACCCTTAGCACATAGATCATATGATCCTAAAAGGATCATCCCCGCGCATTGCAAACTATCCAAATTCAAATGGAATTACCTACACACGGAATGCCCTATTGAGGAACAAATCAAGAACTGGTACAACAAGGACAGGAAGGCAAAACTAGAAGAATCAACTAATCAAGGGGGGTAGGATGATCAAACCACGGAGGAAAGGGGTGACACGCTAGGAGGAGCCTCATATTCCAAAGCCAAGAAGCCAAGGAC
Source organism: Pinus albicaulis (assembly GCA_034641835.2). Lineage (NCBI taxonomy): Eukaryota > Viridiplantae > Streptophyta > Pinopsida > Pinales > Pinaceae > Pinus > Pinus albicaulis. The sequence goes on along the minus strand of CM076576.1, from coordinate 536,995,946 downwards.
TGATACGGGAAGTAGTCTCTCTAAACAACAACAGGAAAAAAAGAGACATAGAGACTAAGGCACAACAAGAAGCTGAGAAGAAGGAAAAAGAAGAGGAAATAAAAAGGACCCAACATACCCTAGCATGACAGCAAGAAGAAGAAAAACAAAATAATCAAGCTGAGGAGCAACGAAGGAAACAACTAAGGGAGGAACAGAAGAAGAAGCAGGCAGAGGAAGTCTACAAGAAAAAAGAGGAAGAGGAACGCAAGAGGAAGAAAGAGGAAGAAAGGAAGGATTCTAAGTGCAAGTTAAAAGAGGAACAGGATAAAGTAGAGGCCAAGGAGAGGAAGGAGAAAGAAAACTAGAAATCAAAAGAAGATTCTTCCAAAGAAGCAGGGGGAAGCAAGACACCACCCCCAGAGACAGGGAACAGACAGAGCTACCACAAATTGACGTACCTCAAACAACCCCTATGACGAGTGTGCATTTTCCTCTCTCAAACCTTGGCACCTTGGAGGAGTAGGAATATGAGGTCCTAGATCTGGCAAGGCTGACCTACGACCAATTCACACACAAGATCAGGTAAGAGAAAAGAAAATGCCTTGTGGAGAACCCAGCTGCACCTCTCACAGTTACAACGGGAAAGGACATAGTCTTGGACACTAGGACTAATTTGATTATGATCACATCAGCAGGGACTACCTTTGCGGCAGCCACATAAGAAAATTTTAGCAGGATGAGCAGAGAGATTCTGTCTCTACAAAATTGGCTACAGGTTTCTGAGCAAAAGGTAGCTCAGTTAGAACAAGATAAGAAGGTGCTGGAAGAATAAATCCAAAGGCTTCATTTCGCAACCACCCAGGCCAACGAATTACCTCGCACCATTCAAAGGGAGATGGTCAATTTAGAATCCACCATGAAGCAAGTGTACGAGGATATGTTTATGATAAAATAGGCAGTCGCACCACTGCTTAAAGCACAAGAAAAAAGAAAAATATGAACTACACAACTAAAAGAGGTCTCCACTACTTTCGACAACATGCTAGAATGGTCAAACATACACCCATAGGCTCTAGACACCCTGCCCAGGAAGGATTGGATTTGCACCCAAAATGACAAGTTCAGATCCGAATGAAGATACAATCCAAATATAAACTGGTCAAGGATGTAGAGAGAGTGATGTCCGCGTATGAACACCTGATCAGTGGCATCGATTCAATGGCTAAAGTAAACCATATCCCTTCTATGGGTTCATTGGACACTGAAAAAACAAGATAAGAGGTCACCTAGGACATTCAAACATTCCTACAACCCATGAGGCAAGTAGCTGCTTCCCAAGATATTCTGGCCTCACATGAAAATATTATTCAATTCATCATTACACCAGTCTAGATCTACATGAAGCCGGATTCTCTATCCAATCAGATCACAGTAAAGAGGCGCACCTTGGTCCGAGATGCTCTTGAGTGCTTTCATAGATTAAGGGAAGATACTCCCCAGGTCACTCCAGTCGCTGTAGATTATTAAGCGTGGAAAAAGTACCTCAAGTATTAGCAGCAGATGGATGTACCAGACCTCTCATTCACGCAACTTTTTCCTTGACCAAGGAAATGGCACAGGTTGTAGGTTGAAACAGGGAACAGGTTGCAGGTCGCAGCCGGAGTTGGGTCGCAAGTCGCAAATTCCTCCTAGGTCACAGAGGATGCCAACGACTGGGAATATGAAGGGTCGGGGACACCCAAGGGTCAATTTTCTATAAGTACTCCCTCCGGGGAATTGTAAAGGATCTTTTTTTGGGACTCCAAAAGGAGTAGAGATAATTGTATAGCATTGAATGCATATTTCCGTGAATGAATACAAACAAATGTTTTGGTTCCACTATTGAATCAAATGAGGACTAATGTGTGTTAGCATTATGAATATGTTGTCTTATGTATTGGATATCTTTTATAATTGACTAATCCATGTTTTCTACTCATGTCATTTATATGTTTAAGCTTACTTAATGTGTTGATGGTATGAGAATATTTAATTGATAGATGTTTAGAGACTTCGTTATTAACATCGTTTCATCTTTTGGAAAACACTTAAGGAATTGAAGAGTGTTTTGACCACAGAGAACTGTTTCTTTTGTGGTCAAACAACTTCATAAGCATGACCCTCATGATGTGCGGCTAACAACATTTCTTTTGGTTGCATGCTTTGAATCTCACTTTGCTATTTATAATGTTTCATTTTCAGTAAGACTCATCAACCATTTTTCTTGTATCATTCGAGTAACCGTGTATTCAAAGATCTGCAGGGTTCATTCTTCATCCGAGAAAAGGTATATTCAGTGGTAGCCAGACCCACACCCTAGACGAGATCCCTATCACAAACAATTTAGAGTCTAGTTGGGAATTTTTACCAGGAAGATCCCCTACTGTTGGCTGGGACATTTCTCCTCATCAACATATTTGGTGCTAGAAGGAAGGGCTGATGGCAGGTTCCCAACACACAAGTAATATCTCGATCCAAAGCCACAAGGGGAAATCATGTATGAGAATACTGGTCCTCTGCCCCTTGACAATTCCCTAGAGAATGACTAGCCCTACTAATGAGGTAACCACAGACCAGATTAGGGACTTGTGCCCGCTCGGCCGAGATCTCATTAGAGGTCTACAGAACCTCCCAGCCACCGCTCCCTAGCCAACCTGCGTACCCCGAGACACATCAAACTCTCTAGGGTGTTCTGGTCAATTCCATGCCTCAGCTGATAAGTCTTATGCTCCAAGATTATGGAGATGTAGTTAAGTGGAATTCAGCCAAAACCCTGGTCAACCCCCAAGACATCGAGAGGGCCAACCCTGAAATTACCGAACCTCAACCTAATGTTGGCCCTCAACCCGATCAACCTTTTGAATGATAACACTCAAGAAAACAACCTGCCTGGAGGAGGAACTGGGAGGGCCCGAGGGAACAGAAGATGGGGGGATAGGGGCCATGGACAAGGGCGAAATATAGGCCACCACCACCACAACCGAAATGAAAGCCATGGATAAGGGCGAAATACAGGCCACCACCACCACAACCAAAACCAAAATAGATTGTATTTCCTTTATAACTAGAGAAATATTATGAATATGGGAAACCTTCGAGGAAATCAGGACATGCACTCTCAGCATGAGGGTGAAGCCTCCAAATCTGGCATGGACAGTAGATGCAAAAATGAAATGGGGCATATCTACATCATGCCCCATCATCGAGCCAGAAGGGTGCAACCCTTGGCGTGGATGGTGCAATCTCCTTTGGGTCTTCGCGGTCCCCTTCATGACATGCCCTAACACCCCGAGAAAAATCTCCCTAAGTTTGACCCCGAAAGCGTACGCTGGCCGAAGATCACATCAACAAATTCTACTTGGCATTGCAAATGATGAGAGTGAACTCTGACGATGTAGCATGCTGGCTCTTTCCCCACACCTTAGAAAATAAGGCTACTACGTGGTACCGTTCCATGCCTGTTGCTTCTATTGCTTCCTGGGAGCAATTTTGCTGGATCTTCCTCCAAAAGTTCTCAGAAGACAAGGCTCCCTCTATGCTCCTCACAGAGTTGAGTAAGTTGAAATGCCAGAAGAGGGAGAAATTCAAAGACTTCAACCAATGCTTTGCAACTATATTAAACAAATTTCCTCTAAACATGGCCCTATATTATTCCATCATCGTTGATTATTACACAAGGTCTCTCCCTCGGGACATTGTTGTGTTCGTGAAACACGAAGATAGAGCTACCGTAGCTGCAAATTATGCCATTTCCCTTGCTATCGAAAAGGACATGTTCTCCATAGGAGCCATTGATTATGATGGCTGAGATGACCCAAAGTCATCAACGAAGAGAACTCAATTGTCGAGTCATAAGTTTGGAGAGAAACACAAAGACCCCTTTGACTTCGAGAGTATCACAAAATCTCCCAAGCTGTTAATGAACAAAGTTTCTGATCTAAAGAGGAAAAAATTGACTCAACCTCAGGAACCAAAATGCAGAAACCTTTCTTTCAGAAGAACAACCCCACTATCACGCAGTCTCTGCCAAACCTAAATACTGGCCTCAATGTAGAAGAGATCGGCAATGATAATTTCTGCTCCTTCCATCAAGCCTCCCACTTGGAGAAAACTTGCCCTCAATGCATCAAAATCGTGATTGTCATTGTAAATCAACTCTTGGAAGATCAAACCACGAGGGATGTAGAAGAGGAGGATATGTGAGATAACAAAGAAGTTGTTCCCTCGGATGAGGATATGGGATCTACTATCCCCATCTTCGAGGTGGTCCGCGGGGAACGACCATCTCCTATGACTAAAATAAACTTAGCTGATGACCCTCAATCCAAACCCCCTTAGAAATATAGCTTGAGGAGCAAAGGCCCAGTCCCTGACCACTCTTTCAAGGAAAGGAGAAAATCTTTCCTAAGGAAGATTCTGCCACCAAACAAAGAAAACCAAACTGCAATACCCGAAAACTCTAGCCCAACCGCTGCTCGAGTGAACCCAAAGGCTAGATCTCCATTAGGTTTGTAAAATTCCTTTGTCAAACCTCACCCACATCCACATTCTGGGTGTAACATAATCGACGATATGAAGAAAATGTGGGCCAACATTTCCCTCTACGAGCTCTCCCGGATTTCTAATCAACGAGATCTTATTCTCAAAGAATTTTCCAACCTACCAACATCCAAACCTGTGAGTTCCATGTTCTTCCAAAGCTACTACAAATCCCCAGTCTATCGTGAATGTCATTAATGAAAACTCTTAAGGATCCACACCCCCTTTCCTCCTATCTTTCGAGATCTTTAACTTCAATGTTCATAACTACCTCGTCAATTCCGGTGCATCCACAAATTTCATGCCTTTGTCCGTATGAAAAAAACTAAACATCCACCTCGAGAAAACTGACGCCAGGATCATTCATCTTGATAGATCCCAAGTCCCCGACATGGGTGAATTGAATAATGTCCTCATCCGCCTCTCTTCGGACTCCAAGGTGCATTAATGCATAGACATAGTGATCGCGGATATCTCGGAAGCCTATGGTCTGCTCTTAAGCCGATATTGGTCTAGTAAGTTGCAAGGATACTTTTCCATCGACTGGTCCCACATGTTGCTCCCATACAATGGTAGGAAAAATCAGATCTGAGTCGAAAGTGAGCCTTACATGAAACACACGATGACTGACCTAGAGGCAACCAATGAACCTGTCAGTTTCGCACAAGAAGAAATCGGCATGTGCTTCTTAGAGTCCACATTTGGCTGCTATCAAACCCCTCAATCTCCAGTCACCCAATACATCCGATCATAGCTGCTATTAGCCACTACTTTCCACCCTACCGCAACGAAAGAAATGCTAGAAATCGCCACCCCGAGTACATCTCCTACATGCTCAAGCAGCCTTGCGAATGAGGTGTGGACCTTATACTATGACAATTCCAAAATCTAAGAAGGGTTCGATGTAGGATGCATTTTGTTAGACCCCCATAAAAACAAGTTTATAATCTCTTGTTGGTTGGAGTTCTAGTGTACCAATAATATAGTCGAGTATGAAGCACTGATCCTCGGGCTGAAGAAAACGATAGATATCAAAGTCAACTATTTAAAGTGTTAGGGTCATATAATAATATGGTTCATAATTTTTGAATTGACTTTGATAGTTTTGTAAATATGTACATGCCTTGATTTCTGCAAGTTGTTTTCCCATATTTTGAAAATAATAAAAAATGAAAACAGGGTAAAAGTCCTAAAAAGAAAGAGCAAAAGAATTAGAAATGAAAATATCAAAAAGAATAAAAAATGGACCCCAAAAGAAAAAAAGAGATAAAATAAGACATGAAAGTGAGCAAATCAAAATGCCACAACTATTTACTTTTACTGCAAAAATAATGATTATGTGTAGATTGTTCAAAATTCCATAATACATGATCAGTTAAATAGTCTAATCTTAATTTTTCATGCTTTGAATTTCATGTTTTAGATAGAGAATATAGATATGTCAAACAATTTAAACTTGACAAATCAGTATATAGTTAGAGAATAAATGAGGAGCTCAATAGTTTAATGTGACCCCTCAGATGAAATAAGGTTAAATTTAGATAGCTTTATGCTTTAAAAGAAAAATGGATTTAGGGTTGCAAGATTAAATACACCCATGTAAATGAAGTGAAAAATGTTAGAATAATGATGGGTAGGTAGAAATCAGTTGTGCAAGGCATGTGATAAAGAATTATCAGGCAAGTTACTACTTTCCCCTCCCCCACAATGTTCCAGTATTCAAACCTTCTGTTAAAGAGGCTCAGAGCATTTCTTTGACTTTTTTTGGGACCGGACCCAAGGCTTAGTAACTGATTGGTTAAAAATATTGGATTCCCTTCATAATATCCTTTTCCTAAGCATATTCACCCTCTTCAAAAAATACAAACCCATTTCCTAAGTAAAACACCTTTTTTCTTGGAAAAAGTAAAATCCCCTCTTAATTAATTTCATTTCATCCAAAAACACTGAAAAACCCACAAAATACAATCTATCCTAAGTTTATTTGTAATTATCAGAATGGGATAATTTTATGCTAAAATGCCTATTTTACACTTTACTTAGTTTATTTCTATATATTTTCATTCATTACATTTCATTTCATCTTAAAAATTTTAACATAAAGTATTAAATCCTTTTAAATACCCCTCCCATATATTTATTAATTCATTTTATTTAAATATCCCATAAACCCACTTAGTTAATTTTAACCTATGGTTCTATATTACCCGTGTGCTAAATGAAACCCTGGCCTTTCCCCATAGGTTAAAAACGTTATATTATATCCCGTCCCAAATGTTATAAAACATATGTAAATGTTTTATTCACCATGTAAATACATACCCCACCAATTAAAATTAATCCCGCCACATAATAAGACTCGGGCCCCATGACCACATATGTCGCGCAACTTTATAAAACAATCTCCACCATTTGCATGTAAGCCCTTAGATCTGACGACCACAAAGCGATATCACATTTCAAAAAACTAGTCATTAACCATTTCAAAAATTGAGAAGTGGGTGGTTTGGCTCTCTTATCTCTCTTCCACACGGCATCATTTCACTGGTTCGCATTCGATCCCACAAAACTACTTACCACCCAAAGCCCATGTGATAACCACCAAGTTTTTTCTGCCTTGGACACCAAAACGACCCTCTACTTTGACATGACCACATTCCATGTTGACTTGCTTAAACCTAAGAACATTATAAATGCTTCATAATACATACAGTTGAACCTTTTTTTGCATTATCCATGCGTTCATCCTCCCGACTGAAGAAAGAAGCCCCATACACCATTTTCACACCCAAAGAGCCAGAAAAAGCCATTGCAACTGCTATCAAGACCACTGGAAACCTTAGTTCGTCTGGAGAAGACCTTAAAAAGCTATTAGAACCTGTCTGACACCTCAGAACTTGTTTCAAAAAACCAAATACATGCATAAATCGGTATTCTTCGAAGAAAAAGCCAGCTTATCAGTTGAAAAATATTTTTCTGAAGAAATTAAGCCTAGTAAATCCAATTTATCCACAGAAAGACCTTGTAGTTTCCTGAAAAGAACAAATTCATTGTGAAAACTTTGATAAACCCCCGTTTTGATACTACATATGGTTTTAAAATAAAAATTAAATTTATTTACCCTTTTCAGACCTTATAAGACTTCGAATTTGTCCAGAAGCCCTTGCAAATAAACCCAATCCTTCTGTGCCCAATTACAATTACAACTGCTGGAGTTTTGAAAAGTCATTAGATCAAGTTGAAGAAGTCCAAATTTGGGAGTCAAACCTACCCAAATATGTTGTTCCACTCACCCATCAATGTCCATAGGTTATTAGGATGAGTCAGACCTATTATTCTCCTGAACATAGAGTAATGGTAAATGAAAATAAAGAAGTATTGTTTACAATTACTGTTGAGTCAATAAACCAAATGTTACAACTCAAACCAGATCCCAATGCAGTTCCCTTATCAATAGAGACACTCACCAAGCTTTAAATTTGTCTTGAATTTCCCAAAAGGTTTCAAATTTTCCAATTATTCATGCCTTTACATGTTGAAATTCCACAAATCAACCCTCCTTACTCTACCTCAAAATTTCCTGAAGGGTCTAGGCATTTCATATCCATGTTGTTCTTTATCCTAGGGTATTTTATAGATAAGCATATAGATGAGTCAATCCTAGGTTTTCTATCTACCTTTGCACCAGGATAGCCTCCATCTTTCATTCTCAATTATGCTAAATACATAGGTGATAATATCCATGATCAGCTTGTCAAATTTCCAACTAAAGGAGTATCTAGGTATACATCCTTTCTTTTCCATATGTTCCTATACTTCCAAGAAGGCAAGTTCCCAATAACACTTCAGAAGCTTGATATAGAAGAGAACCCACTCTCAGTCATATTTTGGACATCTTTGATCAAAAAAGAGTCCACAAAGTTCAGCTATGCAGAATTTACAAATTTATTTGTTCATCCATTGATAAACAAGTTGACAAACACAGTCTAGCCAAGAATCAGTGATGAAATAAAGAAAGTTCTACAACTATCAGAGAAAACTAAAATTGGATATTGGTAATTATATCAGACCATACAAAAGTCAGATTTTTGGGGTTGAATCTTTTACCCTATAAACTACCTAAGTATGTGCCAATGAGAGTTTTTGACTTGGAGTACATCAGGAAAATTCTCAATTCAGATTCAATCAATTTTTTGGCAGCCAAAAAGAAGACCCAATTTAAATTGAAAATTTAGATAGGACCCTTCATTTGTAATCACATAGATGCAACATTAGAAGCAACAAAAGAATTGCTGGAGTACAAATTTGAATTTAGCTTCTTATGGAATTATGACCCTCATGGAATTATCAGCGAAATGAGGGTTAAAAGAAAACTAACACCTTATATTCATGACAAAGGGCTAGAGATTGAGCAGTATTCTAATCAAATAAAGTGGATAGAAAATACCTTGATTGAATTAGTAAGATAGGGTGATACTAGTCACACCTTGGAAGCTGTGAGTCAAGTAGATAAAGCTACTAAAAGAGGCAGAGAAGAAGGTACCTACACTGCTGAGACAACAAATGAGACTAGGTTTAAATTCAGATACAACAAAAATCCTAGGGTCAATCCAGTTGATAAAGAAAAAGTGACCATAAAAGTGGAAGATACAGATGTTCCAGAGACAAACACAGATGTAGCTACAATCATTATAAATGAACCCACCACAAAGATTCTTAATGAAGAGCATCCTGATAATTCAAACACTCAGGTAATAGAAAAGCAGCAGAGTATGGAGGCATCCTCCTCATAGCCAGTAGAAGATAAATATCTTGACATTAGGGAGAGATATAAGTAGATAAAGACAAAGAATGTAGAAATAAAAAATTAGATATGTTCTCAGTATTTAAAACAAACACTAGGAATCCATAATAGACTTCTATCATCTTTTGATTATTCAAATAAGAAGTTGATTATGTCAGTACTTCAACCAACATTCAAGACTCCCAAAATAGTGGTAGATTACAAAAAGGTTGATCTTGAAGTACCAACAGAAAGTATCCATGCATTAGATCAAATTGAATTTCACAGGAAAACTTCTAACATGCTATATTCTACCATAACTACAAAGGCCATGAGTGTCCCCAAGCACCAGAATACAATAATAAATATGAGAGATCAAATGAAAGTTGACAAGGCTTCCTCATATGCTAAAGATATTAGTTAATGACGAAAAATAATGCTGATATTGTAGCGCTGAGGAAAAAACTCAAGCTTCCACCAAATAAACATCCATAGGCCAAAGAAATAGTGCAAGAGCAAAGCCAGAAATATGATATGATAAATTTGATTTTACAATTGACAGCATAGATAAAAGAAATGTAAATCCAAATGGACAAGCTTGTCCATGAAAGAGAAGTTACAAAATCACAGGAAGTTCCTACAGTAATTCCCATGGCAACTACAATTGTTCCTTCAAATCTTGTAGAAGATTTGGCACCAAAAGTACCACTGGCTACTACAGTGTCAGTAACCTCATCCACTACGTCAACTATAGAGTCATCTACATTAACAGTGCAACCAACAGATGAGTCTAGTAAACTAGTTATGGCCATGGAGGAAATGTCACTTCAAACCAATGAAATCAATAGATTGAATAAAGTGATTGACAATCTTGAAGACACTAAGAAGCTAGCCCAAAAAAATGCCAAAACTCATGAAAAAGGGGCTAAAAGGTTAAATGTTGAGTTGAAGAATCTACAAAAGGATTTAACCTTGAAAAATCTAATGTCTTATGTGAAGAATCAATTATGGAGTAAAATAATTGTATCCATCAATGATGTGTGGCCATAAATACAGGCGATTTGTGAGCAAAGGGATTTAATAAAGGTAGTACAAGCAGAGATTTAGAAAACAAAGGTGGAACTAGGTGCCAAACCTGAACAGGCCCTAGAATTAATCAAATTTCTCAACAGAAAGAACAAGCAAGAACTAGAAGAGATATAAATTACTGATAGAACAGATACAATCCTTGAAATAAGGAAAGTGATTTCAAAGAAGAATTTAATGAAGTAGCTAGAAGAAAAATGTGAAAACATGAACATAGCTATAACCAAATTCATGGTTAAATTTTAGATTTTGAGGCGAAGAGGTTTGCCAAACATCCTGGTTATTAATGATAAACTCATGCCACAAGAATACTATAACAAGAAGATAAGAGATCACGCAAAAGAGCAGGTGGAAAAAACCGAAGGACAATGATTTCCTATAGGAAAGGTTTTACATAGAAGTTTTGAAGAGTTGTTTTATCTACAACATGAGATGAAACACTTATTTGTTATAAAACCAACATTTTCTAGATATATTGAGGTAGATGAAAACTTTAGGAAGCTGAAAAAGATTAAAATTCCTGATGAAGAATCTTGGGAATCACTCACTGACTTACTGTAAAAGTCAAATTGCAGTAAAGATGATAAAATACTTTGCTGATTTTTCACAGTAAAAACAGAAATTACAGAAGTAAGGCAGTTAAACAATGGTTAAAGTGTATAAGTGATTAAAGAGTATCAGAGATAAAGAGTATTAGAAAGAATATAATATTTCAAAATAGATTTGAAATATCTTGTGCTAGCGTTAAGGACATCAAAGCAGGCAGCTAAACCCAATCCAAAACTGCACTTCTATTTTATTTGGATAAATAGGACAACTTGCAAAGTTGTTAAGTAGTTGTCACTATTCTGTTGTAAAATATATTTTATTTCCCTAGAAAATTCCTATGATTATTCTAGGATATTTTGTAAACTTTTTTGTATATATACTACATATTTTGAAGTATTATTATGGAATAAATTGCTAAATATTTCTATAGTAAATATTTTTGTACCTGGAGGCTTTTTGTAGCAAGTTCAAGTAGTAGACTGGATCAAATCATCTGGCATCATATTCAGGATTCATGTGATGAGCCATTGATGTGAAGTACTTTCTACTATCTTTGTTTATCTTCTTATGTTTTACAAGCATCCATATATTTGTTCCAAATTTGAATGATGAACTAGGAATATTATTACAGAATTTGTTAAAAGCACCCTGTCTTTAACTAGTTATCATTTCTATGTTTTCTAATGATTTCCACAGTAGGGAAACCTTAATTTCTCCCTCTTTCAAATGACCTCTGTCTACTCCTTCCTTATTCGGATCAAAGAATCCTTGATTGCTCTTTATCCCGATCAAACCACTTCACCAATCAGCCTTCCAAGATCTTCAATGAATTATCTATCTTCCCCTGAAAAAATTTGAATTTTTGACCTTGATCCTAGTCCTATCTGCTTGACATTTGACTCCTTAGCCCAATGGACAAACATATCTCTCACTATCCATCTCATTAAGTGAATTTTCCCACCAACCAATTTGCACATAATACTAGCCTAATATCATATAATTAAAAGAAAGTTAAATCTTATAGAGAGAGCCCTCTCTGAACCCTAAGAAGGCTATATATTAGAGTTTAAAATTTAGTCTGTGGTTACCCCTAATGTTCTTTGACTAAAAATTAAAATCTCACAACTTAAGAATTATTAGAGTGATAACATACTGGCGACCATACAGGGAAACTAACCAATGCTCAGTCTTAAAATAGATCTTAAAATGAGTCATTTTCATCATCCTTTTACCTTAAGACTATTTTAAAAGTTGTGAGTATAATTTTATCAAAAAATTGTAATTCTGGCTTCTATAAAAATGTAATATCACAAATCTGGAACATCTAGCAAGACATGGCTGGAAAACGCATTTTCCAGGAATGGCTACTACAGGATTTGAAACCAGGACCTAGATCCCTTAGAAAAATGTGTCTAAGTACTAAATCCAAGAGGATGCCCCAAAGAAATCCTTCTAGGTGGGTCAAACAGATCTCCCACACCTAGTTGTCCTTAGAAAATGCCCGGTGAAGGGACTGCAACAATTCTTGAGCAAGAGATGGAATGACAGTGTTATTTTTAATGAGCCAGCATACATGAAGTTAAAAATAGCCAACAAGTGATATTATAGCATTAAAAGAGTACAATTTCTTGAGGAATCAATCACTCGAGCAAGGCAATGCAAGCCTCAACAATACATGTACTAGGAACTAAAGAGCACTGCTACATATATGAAATCCCAGGCTATGACAGTGCTATCTATAGGAGACACTACAACATATAAAATTAAATACAATGATATGATAGTAATAGATCAAGAAATGTGGGGGAGCAAGCTCTCAACCCCTGAAAATAACTATACAACAATCCTAAGAAGGATTGGATGAAATACAAGTACAAATGGAAAATCTGCAGAAATGCCGGAGTTGCTAGGCAGCAACTACAACTCAGAAAATAGTAATGGATGAATATAGCTGATGATGTTGCATATGATTCATAGATCTCATCCAATGGATCTCTCAGGTGAAAGGCTAATCCAATCCCTAAAGATCTCACCCTCCAAACTAGTGGTACAATCCCCCACTACAGGTGCACTCTAAAATAACGCAATCAAGGAGCTGGACTATGCTGTAGGAGATAGGATATGCTTGGCCTGGAGTCAAATATGTGAAATAAGCTCAGAAACCTCCTTTTATAACCTCCAAGAGGAATATGATCTCCCTCCTCTGAAAGATGAGCCAAGGAAAGGTGTTGTGGAACCCTCCACTACAACACCCGACAACACTACATTATACTTCTGCAGAAATAACGCAGTGACTAAAAGGAGTGGCTTTGGCCTTGAGCCAAGATGTGGAGAAATTAAGTGAAATCCTTCAAGAGGCCTCTCAAGAAGGAGAGGAAATCCTAAACAGGAATCCCTCGTGCTAAAGAGCACTCCAACTTAGCTGAATAGCCGGAGAATGTAAATAGTCTTCAGACCAAAATCAATATGCTCAAAGATATCTCACTATGGCTGCCTCTTCCTCCTTTTATGCAAGTGAATGAATCTTTGCCCTAGACCCAACACATTAGGGTTTCTTTCGAAAAATAATCTTTCTCCCTCTCAAACTGCATTGTCTTCCCAAGCAAGCTACACCTCTTAGGCAGCGCTGTTGACTTGGTCAAACTTGACCTTGTCCTCATGCATTTTCCCCTTTTCACACTGGAAGGTGAAAAATAAAGCTACTCCATTGATCCCTTTCACACTATGAGGGATTTATTCCTACTCAAGAGGATAGAAAAGTGATGTCTACAGGTCCCCTTAAGAAATGAAATCTGAAATATAATGGAACTATCTCTCCCATATGGATCCTCCATCCCCAAGCTATTAGCCATGCAAAATGAGTCACCTCCGAACTAGGCAACTCCTGAAAATTGTCCTCCACCTTTGGCTCCGGCAAAGTAGGTGGGATGAAAATTTGTATATGGTAGACAATGTAGCCTACCCCACGCTGTCCATATCTCCACTCATGATAAGTGCAGAGTGTTGGCTGATCTTGGGCTGCAATTAGGTTTCCCTCAAGTGGCAAGATGAGGACTAGATCTCCAAAGATATCTCCTCCAACGCTGCAAATCATGCTGGCCCAAATGTCCCCATATATGATGAGTTGGAAATCACCATCATATGGCATCACATCCATCATATGGCTCACCTCATAAGAAAACAAATGTGTTTCTCTGGTGGCCATACAATCTCCCATGCTCCCCTTAGAAAATGTAGTGCAAAAAGTGTGGGGAATTCCTCCCTCAAAGGTCACATCCATCCTATGTGTCTCTCTCCCAATCATGCTCCTCATAAAGACAGAAACAATAGAGCCATAGGGAGAAAGAATGAGAACCATGCTTGCTTCCATGTGTAACAAGTGAGAAGGAAAATGGTCCCTCAAGTGCAACCAACGCAGCTTGAATGTCAATTGCAATAGAGACTAATAAAATGTGTGGCCTCTCAACCACTTGCTTGTTGCTCCAATCTCCTCATAAGTATGGATGAAGTGAATGATACATGGTGTAAAATGAGCATGTTCTCCATAATATACTTCTTCCCCAAGCCCTCCTAGGGAATGGTCATCAATCATGCTTATGGCCTCAAGTAGACCATGCAACCTCAAAGAACAAATGCTCCTTCTTGGAGCAACATCTTGCACATATATGGTTAAGGGATATATACATTCATTATATAAATACTCATGTAAACAACAATGAATACCTTTACCATATATTTTGCTCATACAAAGGGAGTGGCTCATAAATGAGTCTCCTCTCATCCTTAAAGAGAAAAGAGGTGGTTGTGCTAACTCCTCCATCTCCATATGATCCATGCATATCCTCATATGCTGATATATCTCCTCCTCAAAGCCTTCCCAAAAATACCCCTCCATGATGGTGTGGTATTCTCTCATAGAATGTGTGTGGCTGAAAAGGAAATCCATATGTGCTGCTTGTATCAACTTCTCCTTAAGATTATAAGCTCCAGATAAGAAGATCCTACCATGATAGTAGATGACCCAATCTATGACTGAATACTCCTCCTCATGCAACTGGCCATCCAATATCTGACAAGTATGAATATCCTTGGAATACTCCACCAATAGTTGGGAGCTCCAATATGGATCTATCCTCCATATTGACAACACTGATGATCTCTCATGAAGAACATCTATCATATGGCTTCCCTCTCCTTTGACATCTACCATGTCAAAGATGCAAGTAGGAAGGCTGCTATCCTTCCCCTGCTGCTCCTGCCACACTGCAGAATCTGAAATGGACGTGGGTAATGGTGATGTTGAGAGAATGCTCCCTCTCTCCTTGGGTTTACCCAAGACTCCCAGCACTGTACCAAGCTCTCCCAAGGTCTCCACCCTCCTGAAATCAATGAGTGGTGCCTCAACATGTGAAGCATCCATCCTCCTCTGCTGATCCAATGGTTCCCCGAGTGAAATGTCTCCATGCAATGAGACATCATCAACAAGAGATGACTGCATATATGAATGGAAAAATCTGCCCATGCTCTCACTGCACAATCCAATCTCCCTCCTAGGTGTAACAACCTCCAGAAATGGATAGGGGTGTTTACTCCTCATCTCATGATGTTGGTCATCCTCCCTATACCCTCCTTGTTTCTCCATGGTTCCACACCTCCTCAACAATGGCACATGAGTTGTGCCTTGATCTCCACTCATGAGATCCTAGGGACTTCTTTGCAAAGATGCAAAGACCCCTCTAGTTGGAGCAAGGGATCCTCCTTCCTCTGCATGAGGCACTAGATAATCTCTATATGAAACATCGATGTTGCCCTCAGTCTCTAAAACATGAATGGGCAACCTCCAAATGATTGGATCCCTCTTTGAAAAATAAATCTCCATGCTCCCTTTCTCAAAGGTTTGAGATGAAAAAATTTCTTCCGACAAGGTATGGTGCAAGTTTGTAGCCTCCTCCATGTTTTTCTGAGATGGAATTGTGTTTTCATGCAAGGGTTTTGTTTGAGTTCCCTTATTTAGCTCTACCATGTGTGTTTCATGAATCCTTCTATCAAATATTTTCACTAATGCCTTAGTGAAACTTGCATAAGATGAAGTGTTTACATTTTTCAAAGAAAAGGATTCAAATATCCACCAGGCATAGGCCTTACCTCTCATATGCAATGCTACAACTCTGATGGCTTCATCCTCCAGAATTTGGTGCTGTTGCAAGAAGGTATATAACTCCTCCACCCAAATTTTGGCTGAACATGTAGGTGAACCTTCAAAAGTAGATGGAAGAAATATATCCTGCTGCTTTCTTCTCTTCACCTTGATCTTGCAAAACTCTGAAAAACTGAAATGATCTCGGTATTTCTGAGTTTGAGACTCATATTCTCTCAGGAAATCACTAAGATTTTCCCTCCCAAAAACTTCTTTTCTTCTTCCCATCTCTATTCTGGCACTCCTGGGCATGTGACTGCATCGTGTCTTCTGGTGTGTAGCTGCTTGCTCACACTCCTCATTTGACAATCTAGAGTTTGCTTTAGAATCAAAATCTTTCAGAGATTCTGCATACATCTCCATCCTTATATTCTTGAATTATTTATGAATATTATGTACAGATTCAGGAAGAATCTTTGTGAGCTTATCCCCTTTGTCTCCTCTAGCAGATGAAAACTTTTTCCCGCTCATCATTCTGTCTCCTTCTCGATGAGAATAGGAAGTGCAGGGTACTTCTTATTTTATTTGCTTACCCTCCTTGGGGAGGTCATTCATGGATCTAAAATATGATGAGATAAAACCCATCCTCTTCAATCTTCTATCTTCTTGGGCTGAGACTCACCGACTGAGCCAAGAAATTTTCTTCGGTACCACTGTAATATCCCAAATCTGGAACATCTAGCAAGGCATGGCTGGAAAATGAATTTTCCAAGAATTGCTGCTATAGGATTTAAAACCAGGACCTGGATCCCTTATTAAAATGTGTCTAAGTCCTAAATCCAAGAGGAGTCCCTAAATAAATCCTTCTAGGTGGGTTAAAATGATCTCCCACACCTAATTGTCCTTAGAAAATGCCGAGTGAAGGGACTGCAACAATTCTTGAGAAAGAGATGAAATGACACTGTTATTTTTAATGATCCAACATACATAAAGGTACAAATATCCAACAAGTGATATTATAGTAGTAGAAGAGTACAATTTCTTGAGGAATCAATCACTCAAGCAAGGCAATGCAAGCCTCAATAATACATGTACTAGGAACTAAAGAGCACTGCTACATATATGAAATCCCAGGCTATGACAACGCTGTCTATAGGAGACACTGCAACATATAAAATGAAAATAAAATGATATGACAGTAATAACTCAAGAAATGTGGGACTATACAACAATCCTAATAAGGATTGGCTGAAATACAAGTACAAATGGAAAATCTACAGAAATGTCGGAGTTGCTGGGTAGCAGCTGCAACTCAAAAAATAGTAATGGATAAAGATAGCTTATGATGTTGATGTTGCATATGATGCATAAATCTCATCCAATGGCTCTCTCAGGTGAAATTCTGATCCAATCCCTGAAGATCTCACCCTCCAAACTAGTGGTACAATCCCCCACTGCAGGTGCACTTTAAAATAACGCAGTCAAGGAGCTGGACTGCATTGCAGGAGATAGGAGATGCTTGGCCTGGTGCCAAATATGTGCAATCATCTCAGAAACCTCCTTCAATAAACTCCCGAGGGAATAGGAGCTCCCTCCTCTGAAAGATGAGCCAAGGAAAGGTGTTGTGGAACCCTCCACTGTAACATCGAACAACACTACATTATACTTCTGCAGAAATAACGTAGTGACTGAAAGCAGTGGCTTTGGCCTTGAGCCAATATGTGGAGAAATGAAGTGAAATACTTCACGAGGCCTCTCAAGAAGGAGAGGAAATCCTAAATAGGAATCCCTCATGCTAAATAGCACTGCAACTTAGTTGAACAGCTGGAGAATGCAAATAGTCTTTAGACCAAAATCAATATGCTCAAAGATATCTCACATGGCTACCTCTTCCTCCTTTTATGCAAGTGAATGCCTCTTTGCCCTGGACCCCACACATTAGGGTTTATTCCACAAAATAATCTTTCTCCCTGTCAAACTGTGTTGTCTTCCCAAGCAAGCTACACCTCTTAGGCAGCATTGTTGACTTGGTCAAACTTGACCTTCTCCTCATGAATTTGCCCCTTTTCACACTGGAAGGTGCGAAATAAAGCTGCTCCATTGATCCCTTTCACACTATGAGGGATTTATTCCTACTTGTGGGTCTCTTTACCCATTTTATTCATCTCCTAGATGATATAAGAAAAAATTAATATTCTAATTTGCTGCATGAAAATTGTGGAATATTACAAAAAAACTACTTTACCAGGTCAAACTCGGATCCTAAACATGCTGTTATAGTAGAAAATATGGACATCATTAGAGAAAATAATAAACAAGGAGAGGATTTAGGTGCTAAACTTTCCTTAGTTAGAGAAAATTCATTGCCAAAAGAGTTAGTGAGTATACAAGGCATAAAGTTTGACCTGAATTTTGAACATTCTTTATTCATAAATAAATCAGAAAATGACTTAAGTAGTGTTGTTATAGATCCTGTTTTTATTTCATTTCTTGAAACAAAGCAGGAAAATGTTTCAGTAGATTCTGAATCAAATATATTTAAAGCTCATGATAAACTTGAAGAAATAAATGCTACTATTCTTAAGAAAATAAATGAAGATATTGAATTAGCTGAATTATTAGCATATACATCTAAGCCTTCTATTTATCATTTAGATACCACTACATCATCTATAATTTCCACTACCCTACAATATACATATCCATTTATCCCTAGAAAACCTTTACAACCTAGAATATTGTCTCCATATTCCCCCACTTCAACATCATCCACTAGTTTATATTCAACAATTTCAAAGACGTCATTCTCATTTCCGAGTAGTTCTTAATATATTCCAGTTTCATTTTCTAGCACCCCAACTTCATCCTTTAGTTCATCCACCACTTTTTCTAGCTCACCATCTTATATTCCAGTATCATCAGCCATTTCTTTAACCGCATCAACTAGTACTTCAAGTTCAGCCCCAAGCACTTCCAATATACCTCCTATCCAAGCTAACATTCAAGCTATGGCTGCTAGGTATGCTCCCTTGGTCCTTCCAGCTCAGTTACACGACATGCCTAGGGATTACCACAGAAAAATACCTCAATTTGATGCTACCACACATTACACTACCTAACAACACATTAATAAGATGACAAATTATTTTGAGCTTCATGAAATAGATGATTTTGATGTAAAAAAGAGACTTTTTTCTCAAACATTAACAGGGGAAGTTAAAAAATGGTTTAAAGGTCTTAATCTTGGTATTATAGATGATTTAGCAGTATTTCATAGATTATTTTTGAATAAATAGGAAAAGAAGAAAAATCCACTCCAAATATTATCTGAATTTGATGCAATGAAAAGAGCTCCTAATGAAATAGTCCAAGACTACTACACTAGATACAACAATGTTTATAATTCAATCCCATCCAATCTCAAACCCACTCCTGATTCTGTTTTACTGAAATTCCCTGATGGATTTGATACAGACATGGCATATTAACTGAGGGAAAGAAATGTTGAAACATTAGAAAGAATGCAAACAGATGTTGTTAGTGTAGAAGTGAATATTTTAGCTAGAAAAGCTAGATTAAGGAATAAGAGGAGAGTAACCATAAAGGAAGAAAAATCTAGTTCAGATGGAAAAATAGATCAATTATCTAAGACTTTAGAGACAATTATGGATAGATTATACAATATAGAAAGAAGACCTCAATGGGATAATCAACAGCAAATCAGGAATCCCAACTTCAAGGAAAATACCAATAGAGGAAAATCTAAAGAATCAGCCCCTGATCAGACAATAAGACCTCCATTTCAAGAGAACTATGTTTAAAGTTCTCAACACAATGTTGATGATGAAGAGAACATAAATCTATGGCTATAAATGATGATAACACTATCTTTCTCACTCAGGAAGACTAAGAGTTATTTGAAATGCAACAACTTCAATTAGATTCAAGTGGATCATTTGACTACAAACAAGGTTATGATTTTTCCATAAACAAATTACATAAGCAATATAACCTTAGGAGTAAGAAAAACACTGAACATTCTTCTAAGAAATATACACAAACTGAAAATAAGAAAATAGTATAAGCCCCCACTACAAAAGTTCTATAAATTCTCCCTAGGGAAAATAAGCAAAACTCTAATTCATCTCAAAATGTTTCTAGTTCTAAAATCTCATCCAGTCCCAAGATTTTTGACATAACAGATGAGGTTGTTCAAGCATCAATAGATTCAAAAAAATATGTTGCTGTAAAAACACCTAATTCTGCTAAAACAACAAACTTAGATTCTAAAACATTCACTACTGATCCAAAATCAACAGATCCAAAAGCTGCCACTGCAAAAACAACTTCTGATAATTCAAAATCTGAAAAAACATCTACTGCTTCTCAAACCATTCCTGAAAAGAAAAGAAGGAGCATTAAAACACAAGAAACTCAAATAGAAAATGAAAACATAACTATAGAAAAAGAAGAGAAAGCTACTCAAACTATAGTTACTAAAGAAGAGTTAATTTAGCTTAGTAAATCACAACCTTCATTCAATATACAAACTAAGATTGGAAAATTGAAAATACCAATTCCTTTGACAGAATTGGTAAAACATGATTTGTATAAAACAACTATCACTGAATCCTTAAACATGAATGATGGAGAAGACTCAGTAAACTTAAATGATGATCAACCAGAGTTAATTTTTGGTCCCGATGTTAATGGAAAACACCAAGATGGAGCACTTCCACCATTTTAAATTAGCTTAACTATTCATGACCAAATATTACACAATTTAATGTTATATTCAGGGGTTTCACACAATCTGATGCCCAAAGTAATAACGGAAACCCTGAACTTAGACATCACAAGGCCTTACAAAGGTATCTTTTCATTTGATTCAAGCAAAGTGAAATGCCTAGTTTTAATTAAAGATTTGTGTGTCAGATTATTTCAATATCCTGGTAAAAGTATACTCATGGACATTTTAGTAGCTGATATCCCACCCAAATATGGAATGTTATTATCTTGCTCGTGGGGAGAAAAAATACAGGAATCTCCACAATTGGACATTTGATATGGAACTATATCAATTTTTGGCCAACAAAAGAAACTCTATAGGGAAACATTGATGAAATATATGGTGAATAGTGCAGCAAGATCAATAAATTACCCAATTTATGCTACACCTACTGACCTAGATTCATTCATCTTATGTAACTCTGAAACTGATAATGAAATCAAAACTGAACTAAAGGAAAAAAAAAATACTAGACAATGAAAATATCTTTCATGAATCATTATGGCACCTAGATTTTGATGGTTCCTTCAATAAATTAGGAGAAGGAACAAGATTTTGGATAACTAATATGGAAAATAATCATGCAGAAAGCCATTCTTTCAGACTGAATTTCAAATGTACTAATAACATGGTTGAGTATGAAGCCCTCATTTTAGGACTCCAGATTATCATAAACTTAGGAGGAAAAATAATATCAATAAAGGGAGATTTAGAGTTGATTGTAAAATAGAAAAGGAGAATATTCTATTTATAATCCTATATTAGGCCAATATAGAGAAACCGTATTAGATTTGATAGATGAACTGTTGGAATGTCATTTTTCTGCAATACCAAGAAAACAAAACATTCACGCACACTCCTTAGCAACTTTTGCTAGTACCTATAATTTACCCTTTCAGCCCAATAATAAGTATATTGGAGAAGTAAAAAATAGACCAATAATTCTAGATAACCTCAAATATTGGAAAATTTTCTCACAAGATCAACAGATTTACCATTTTATGAATAACGAAGGTGAATTTCAGAATTGTAAAATAGACATAGACTGTACATTAGATTATGATTTAGATAGTGAAATTGATTTGAATAATATAGATGTAAATAAAGTAAATTTTTCTAGACCCACTAAATTTAGTCAATCAGATATAGGTAACTTAGAGAAATTAGAAATTGATGAGATAATTGATGATAAATCTGATATATTAAATCTCAAAGATAATTTCTTACCAAAAGGCTTAACTCCTTTAGAAGATTTATTTGACTCAAATGATGTTGCTAGAAAACCAAAAATGGAGCCACTTAGATCTGATATTGAGGAATGTAACATAGGCATAGAGTTAAAACCCAATATGATCAAACTTTCCAAAGCCTTACCTCAACAAGAAAAAGAAAAATATATTACTCTTTTCAAGGAATTTCAAGATGTTTTTGCTTGGAGTTATGAGGACCTAAAATCCTATGACACCAACATAATACAACATAAAATCAGTATAAAAGAAGACCAAAAGCCTTTTAAACGAAATTTAAGAAGGATCAACCCTGTTTTGATGACTTTGATTGAAAAAGAGGTAAAAAGAATGTACGGTGCACAAATAATTACACCAATCAGATATTCTGATTGGGTTTCTAATCTAGTTCCAACCAGAAAAAAGACAAGAGAAATTAGATTATGTGTTGATTTTAGAAATCTAAACAAAGTATCCTTAAAAGATAATTATCCTTTACCAAAAATGGATCACATTTTACAAAGGGTAGTTGGTTCTTCTAGGATTTCACTTTTAGATGGATTTTCAGGATATAACCAAATTTTAGTCCAGCTAGAGGATCAAACCAAAACAACTTTTACTACTCCTTGGGGCACTTTTACGTATGTAAAAATTCCTTTTGGTTTAATGAATTCAAGTGCTACCTTTCAAATAGCTATGGATATAGCCTATGCAAAGGAAATTCATGAATTCTTAGTGATTTACTTAGATGACATTACTGTATTTTCTAAGACTGATTATGAACACTTGGATCATCTTAGACAAGTCTTTGTTAAATGCAGAAAGTTTGGAATCTCTTTAAATCCTAAGAAAACCTTATTAGGATTATAAGAAGGTAAGTTAATAGGACACATAATATCTAAAGAAGGAATTAGAATAGACCATGCTAGAATAGAAGCAATTCTTCACATTAGTTCTCCTAGGAATATAAAAGAGTTACAATCTTTTCTAGGTAAAATTAACTTTTTAAGAAGATTCATTTCCAATTTAGCTGAAATAATCAAAGAGCTTAATAATATCCTAAAAAAATATTCAGTTCTTAAATGGACTATTGAGGCCATATAATCATTTGAATCTATCAAACAGTTCTTAACAAAAACCCCAATCCTTATAAGTCCTGACTTTAAAAAGGATTTCATCATTTTTTCATTTGCTTAAGAACACACCATTTCTACAGCTTTAATACAGAAAAATGACCAGGGCTATGAGTAGACCATATCTTTATTTAACAGAACACTTAGATATGCCACTTTGAAATACAATATGATGGAGAAACAGGCCCTAGCTTTGGTAAAGGACATTAAAGATTTCAGAGTGTACATTCTTTATTCTCACATCATTTCCTATGTTTCAAATGTAGTAGTAAAAGAAATTCTAACTCAAGATGGTCCTGATGGTAGAAGAGGCAAGTGGATTGCCACAATTTTGGAATATGACATAGAGATAAAACCCACTAAAATTATAAAAGGTCAAGATTTAGCCAAACTCATGGCTGAATCAAATTTTCATTCCCTAGACATAAATTTTATTGCCCAAGTAGATGATCAGGAAGAGATGGAGACTCCACAGATCAGTGAAGCCTTTTCATATTCACCATGGTATGTAGATATCATATTTGT
The DNA here is from genome assembly GCA_034641835.2 of Pinus albicaulis. Lineage (NCBI taxonomy): Eukaryota > Viridiplantae > Streptophyta > Pinopsida > Pinales > Pinaceae > Pinus > Pinus albicaulis. The sequence goes on along the minus strand of CM076576.1, from coordinate 536,972,158 downwards.
ATTACTAAACTTACAATATCCTCATGGATTATCAAGAACAAAAGCTAGATTCTTAAATCTTAAGGCGGTAAGATTTTGTATATTAGAGAATCTTCTTTTTTGGAAATATCATAGTGGAATTTTACTAGATTTTTTGCTAAAAGAAGAAGATGACAAAATATTAGAATAATTTCATGCAGGTGACTATGGAGGACATATTTACTAGAAGACTACAACAGACAAAATCCTGAGAACTGATTTTTACTGGCCTACCTTGTTTGCAGATGTAAAAAGGTATGTGACCTCCTGTCACAAGTGTCAAATATTTGAGGGAAAGAAAAAGCTCTTACCATTGCCCTTAAAACCCATCTCAACAGAAATTCCATTTCAACAATGGGGTCTTGACTTCATCAGTGAAATTCACCCTCCATCATCAGCACAACACAAGTGGATTCTGACAGACACTGACTATTTTACTAAGTGGATTCAAGCCATACCCACTAGGCAAGCCACTGACACTGTCATTATCTCCTTTATAGAAAGCAACATACTTTCAATACTTGGATGTCCTCAAAAGATAATTACTGACAATGCAACTGCATTCAAATCTAAAATATGATTTTCTTTTTCCATAAATACCACATTACTTTAGGCCATTCTATTGCATATTACCCTCAAGGTAATGGCCTTGCTGAATCTTCTAATAAGAGCCTTGTAAAAATCATCAAGAAGTTACTAGAAGATAACAAAAGCACTTGGAACAAGAAGTTATTCAATGCCTTATGTGCAAATAGACTTACCACCCAAAAATCTATTAGTACATCCCCTTACCAGCTTGTTTATGGAATGGATGTTGTTTTTCCATCTTCCTTAGGAGTACCAGTAATGAAGATAATTGAAGAATTACAAGTTGAGACAAATGAAATTCGAAGAAGGATTAATCAAACCATTCACTTGCAACAAACAAGAGAAGTGGTTTATCTTAAGTCTTAAGTTATCCAGGATAAGATAAAGAACTCTTTTTATAAAAAGAGTAAAGAAGATGATTTCTACATTGGAGACAAAGTATTAAAATGGGATTCAAGAATAGAAGAGAAAGGTAAACATGGAAAATTTGATTTTATATGGAAACGACCTTATATTATTTACGGTTACAGGGGTGACAATGCTTTCTTTCTGAAAGAAATGGTTGGATTAGATCTGCTAGGTGGACTAGTCAATGACAGAATGTTGAAGCACTACTACTCCTCAAAGATAACAAATAGCTAATTTTGTTTACTTTATCCATTGTACATAACATTGCAAGATTTTAGATTGGATTGGATGTTTTCCTAATGGAGTTGAAGCTCGGAGAGAAGGCCCTAACCTTTGAGAGGTAAAATGTCATAAGTATGAACAATTGCAGATCATATAACATTTACAAGGTTAGCTCAGTCAAAATTCAAAGGTCAGTAGTTGTAAAGTTCTTGACATTTCACCAGGAAATGCCATCCCCATGTGGAGGCACTGTTAGGGTCCTATAATAATAGGGTTCATAATTTTTTAATTGACTTCGATAGTTTTGTAAATATGTACATACCTTGCTTTCTGCAAGTTGTTTTCCCAAATTTTGAAAATAATAAAAAATGAAAATAGGGTAAAAGTCCTAAAAATAAAGATCAAAGGACTTAGAAAATAAAAGATAAAAAAAGAATAACAAATGGACCCCAAAATAAAAAAAGAGATAAAATAATACATGAAAGTGAGAAAATCAAAATGCCACTACTATTTACTTTTACTGCAAAAATAATCATTATGTGCAGATTGCTCAAAATGCCATAATCCATGATCAATTAAATAGTCTAATATTAACTTTTCATGCTTTGAATTTCATGTTTTAGATAGAGAATAAAGATATGTCAAATAGTTTAAACTTGAAAAATCAGTAGATAGTTAGAGAATAAATGAGGAGCTCAATAGTTTAATTTGACCCCTCGGATGAAATAAGGTTAGAATTAGATAGATATATGCTTTAAAAGAAAAATGGATTTAGGGTTGCAAGCTTAAATGCACCCATGAAAATGAAGTAAAAATGTTAGAATAATGATGGGTAGGTAGAAATCAGTTGTGCAAGGCATGTGATAAAGCATTATAAGGCAAATTACTAATTTCCCCTCCCCCACAATGATCCAGTATTCAAAACTTCCAGTTAAAGAGGCTTAGAGCATTTCTATGACTGTTGTTGGGACCAAACCCAAGGCTTAATAACTGATTGGTTAAAAATATTGGATTCCCTTCATAAAATCCATTTCCTAAGCATATTCGCCCTCTTCCAAAAATGAAAACCCTTTCCCTAAGTAAAACACATTTTTTATTAGAAAAAGTAAAATCCCCTCTTAATTAATTTCATTTCATCCAAAAACACTCAAAAACCAACAAAATACAATTTATCCTAAGTTTATGTGTAAATATCAAAATGGGATAATTTTATGCTAAAATTCCTATTTTACACTTTTCATAGTTTATTTCTATGTATTTTCATTCATTACATTTCATTACATTTCATTTCATATTAATTTTTTTTAACATAAAGTATTAAATCCCTTTAAATACCACCCCCCCCCCCCCCCCGATATATTTATTAAGTCATTTTATTTAAATATCCCATAAACCCACTTATTTAATTTTAACCTATGGTTCTATATTACCCATGTGCTAAATGAAACCCCACTCTTTCCCCATAGGTTAAAAACGTTATATTATATCCCACCCCAATGGTTATAAAACATATGTAAATGTTTTATTCACCATGTGAATACATACCCCACCAATTAAAATTAATCCCGTCACATAATAAGACCTAGGCCCCATGCCCACATATACTGAGCAACTTTATAAAACGATCTCCACCATTCGCATGTATGCCCTCATATCCAACGACCACAAATCGATATTGCATTTCAAAAAACACAGTCATTAACCATTTCAACATTTGTGAAATGGGCAGTTTGGCTCTCTTATCTCTCCTCCACATGGCAAAATTTCACTGGATTACATTCAATCCCACAAAACTACTTACCACACAAAGCCTGCGTGATAACTACCAAGGGTTTTCTACCTTCGACGCCAAAAACGCCGTCTACTTTGACATGACCACATTCAATGCCGACTTGCTTAAACCTAAAAACATTATAAAAGCTTCATAATACATACAGTTGAACCCTTTTCTGCGTTGTCCGTGCATTCATCCTCCCAACTGAAGAAAGAAGCCCCATACACCGTTTTCACACCCAGAGAGCCAGACAAAGCCATTGCAACTGTTATCAAGACCAATGGAAACCTCAGTCCATTTCCAGAAGACCTTCAAAAGCTATCAGAGCCTTTCCGACACCTCAGAACTCGTTTCAAAAAACCAAATACCTGCATAAACAGGTATTCTTTGAAGAAAAAACCTTATTATCATTTGAAAAAGAATTTTATAAAGAAATTAAGCCTATAAAAGCCCATTTATCCATAGAAAGAATCTATTGTTTCCCGAAAAGAATGAATTCACTGTGAAAACTATGATAAACCCATGTTTTGATACTCCATCCGGTTTTAAAAGAAAAACTGAATTTATTTACCCTTTGCAGACCTTATAAGACATAAAATTTGTCCAAAAATCCTTTGCAAATAAGCCCAATCCTTCTATGCCCAATTTTAATCAGTTTCAGTCTAGTTTGTTTGAAAAAAGCCAAGGAAACCAGTGTTTATCATTTCTTGAACCTATAAGGAGTTGGAAGAATAGTTTGAAGCCAAAATTGAAGAGTTAAATCCAAGAAAAAGCCATTTTATGCCTATTTATGTTTAAAGAACCTCTATTAAAGTCAAAAACACTTTTGTAAACATTTCAATATTACAGAAGAGTATAAAGTCAAAATACAGAGTTTCAATTATCCAAAAAGTCTAAAAAATGTCAAAATCAAATCCAACAGTAAATTTCAAGACTGTAATTGTTGTAAATCCTCTACAACCTCCTGTTGTAGACATTGAACATACACCCTTAGCAGATGTGGATTACAAAATAGCAGATCCACTAATATAATTTTATCTATTAGACCTCCATTTCTAGAGTCTTGAAAAGTCATTAGATCAAGTTGAAGAAGTCCAAATTTTGGAGTCAAACCTACCCAAATATGTTGTTCCACTCACCCATCAGTGTCCACAGGTTATTAGGATGTGTCAGACCTATTATTCTCTTGAACATAGAGCAATGGTAAATGAAAATAAAGAAGTATTTTTTACAATTACTGTTGAGTCAATAAACCATATGTTACAGCTCAAACCAGATCCCAATGCAGTTCCCTTATCAATAGAAGCACTCACCAAGCTTTACATTGGTCTTGAGTTTCCCAAAAGGTTTCAAATTTTCCAATTATTCATGCCTTTACATGTTGAAATTCCACAAATCAACCCTCTTTACTCTACTTCAAAATTTCCTGAAGGGTTTAGGCATGTCATATCCATGTTGTCCTTTATCCTAGGGTATTTTACAGATGAGCATACAGATGAGTCAATCCTAGGTTTTCTATCTACCTTTGCACCAGGATAGCCTCCTTCTGTCATTTTCAATTATACTGAATACATAGCTGATAATATCCATGATCAGCTTGTCAAATTTCCAACTGAAGGAGTATTTAGCTATACATCCTTTCTTTTCCATATGTTCTTATACTTCCAAGTAGATGAGTTCCCAATAACACTTCAGAAGCTTGATATAGAAGAGAACACACTCTCAGTCATATTTTGGACATATTTGATCATAAAAGAGTCCACATAGTTCAGTTATGTAGAATTTACAGATTTTTCTATTCATCCATTGATAAAAATGTTGACAAACACAGTCCAGCCAAGCATCAGTGATGAAATAAAGAAAGTTCTACAGCTATCAGAGCAAACTAAAACTAGAGATTGTTACTTATATCAGAACCATAAATAAACTATAGTTTTTGGGTCCAATATTTTACCATATAAACTAACTAAGTATGTACCAATGAGTGTTTTTGCCTTGGAGTACATCAGGAAAATTCACAATTCAGATTCAATCAATTTTTTGGTAGCCAAAAAGAAGACCCAATTTAAATTGAAAAATTAGATAGAACCCTTCATTTGTAATCACAGAGATGCAGCATTAGAAGCAGCAAAACCATTGTTCGAGTACAAATTTGAATTTAGCTTCTTATGGAATTATGACCCTCGCGAAATTCTCAGCAAAATGAGGGTTAAAAGAAAATTGACACCTTATATTCATGACAAAAGGCTAGAGATTGGGAAGTATGCTAATCAAATAGAGTGGCAAGAAAATACTTTGATTGAAGCAGTAATACAAGGTGATACTAGTGACACCTTAGAAGTTGTGAATCAAGTAGATAAAGCTACTAAAAGAGGAAGAGAAGAAGGTACCTACACTACTGAGGCAACAACTGAGACTAGGTTTAAACTCAGATACAACAAAAAGCCTAGGATCAATCCAGTTGATAAAGAAAAAGTGACCATAGAAGTGGAAGATACAGATGTTCCAAAGACAAACACAGATGTAGCTACATTCATTATAAATGAACCAACCATAGCAATTCTTAATGAATAACATCTTGATAATTAAAACACTCAGGTAATAGAAAAGAAGCATAGTATGGAGGCATCCTCCTCACAGCAAGCAAAAGATAAAGATCTTGACATCAGGGAGAAATATAAGCAGATAAATAGAAAGAATGAAGAAATACAAAATGATATCTATTCTTAATATTTAAAACAAACACCAGGAATCTAGAATAGACTTATATCTACTTTTTACTATTCAAAAAAGAAGTTGATTATGTCAGTACTTAAAACAACAGTCAAGACTCCCAAAACAGTGGCAGATTAAAAATATTTGATCTTGAAGTACCAATAGAAAGTATCCATGCACTAGATCAAATTGACTTTCATAGGTAAACTTCTGAGATGCTATATTCTACCATAACTACAAAGGCCATGAGTGTCCACAAGCTCCAGAATATAATAATAAATTTGAGAGATCAAATGAAAGTTGACAAGGCTTCCTCATATGCTAAATATCTTAGGATTAAGTCTTTAGAAGAGTTGGTTATTCAAGTAGGATATGATCCTGCCAATTTCAAAGCAGCAGAAGAGTTAGTGAAGAAAAAGAATGTTGATATTGCAACATTGAGAAAACAACTCAATATTCCACCAATTGAACATACATAAGCCAGAGAAAAGCCAGAAATATGATATGATGAATTTGATTTTACAATTGACAACACAGATAAAAGAAATGGAAATCCAAATGGACAAGATTGTCCATGAAAGAGAAGTTACAAACTCACAGGAAGTTCCTACAATAATTCCCATGGAAACTACAGTTGTGCCTTCAACTCTTGCAGAAGAGTTGGCACCAAAAGTACCAATAGCTACAGTAGTTCTAGTGACCTCATCGACTACTTCAGCTACAGAGTCATCTACATCAACAGTGCAGCCAAAAAATGAGGCTAGTAACTAGTTAAGGCCATGGAGGAAATTTCACTTCAAACAAATGAAATCAATAGATTGAAGAAAGTGATTGACAATCTTGAAGACACTAAGAATCTAGCACAAATCAATGCCAAAATTCATGAACAAGGGGCTAATAGGTTAAATTTTGAGTTGAAGAATCTACACAAGGATTTAACCTTGAAAGAGACAATTTCTTATGTGAAGAATCAGTTATGGAGTAAAATCATTGAATCCATCAATTATGTGTGGCCATAAATACAGGTGATTAATGAGCAAAGGGATTTACGGAGGGCAGCATAGCCAGAGATTCAAAAAACAAAGGAGTAACTAGGTGCCAAACCTGAACAGGCCCTAGAATTAATCAAATTTCTAAACAACAAGAACAGGAAAGAACTAGAAGAGATAGAAATCATTGATAGAACAGAGACAATCCTTGAAATAAGAAAAGTGATTTCAAAGAAGAATTTAATGAAGCATCTAGAAGAAAAATGTGAAAACATGAACATATCTATAACCAAATTCATGGTTAAATTTGAGATTCTGAGGCAAAGAGGTCTTCCAAACATCCTAGTTATTAATGATAAGCTCATGCCACAAGAAGACTATAATAAGAATATAAGAGATCATGCAAAATAGAAGATGGACAAAACATAAGGACAAAGAATTCCTACAGGAAAGGTTTTACATAGAAGTTTTGAAGACTTGTTTTATCTACAGCATGAGATAAAACACTTATTTGTTATAAAACCAACATTTTCTAGATATACTGAGGAAGATGAAAACTTTAGGAAGTGAAAAAGATTAAAATTCCTATGTAGAATCTTGGGAATCACTCAGTGACTTACTATAAAAGTCAAATTGCAGTAAAGAGGATAAAATAGTTTGCTGATTTTTCACAGTCAAAACAGAAGTTACAGTAGTAAGGCAGTTAAACATGGTTAAAGTGTATAAGTGATTAAAGAGTATCAGAGATAAAGAGTATTAGAGAGAACATAATATTTCAAAACAGATTTGAAATATCCTGTGCCGGCGTTGAAGACAGCAAAGCAAGAAGCTAAACCCAATCCAAAACTGCCCTTCTATTTTATTTGGATTAATAGGACAACTTGCTAAGTTGTTAAACAACTGTCACTATTTTTTTGTAAAAGATATTTTATTTCCTTAGAGAAATCCTATGATTATTCTAGGATATTTTGTAAATTTTTTTGTATAAATACTTCATCTTTTGAATTATTATTGTGGAATAAATTGCTGAATATTTCTATAGTCAATATTTCTGTAACGGGAGGCTTTTTGTAGCAAGTTCAAGTAGCAGACTGGATCAAATCATCTAGCATCATATTTCAGGATTCATGTGATGAGCCATTGAAGTGAAGTACTTTCTACTGTCTTCGTTTATCTTGTTATGTTTTACATGCATCCATATATGTGTTCCAAGTTTGAATGATGAACTAGGAATATTATTACAGGATTTGTTAAAAGCACCTTCTCTTTAACTAGTTATCATTTCTATGTTTTCTTCTGATTTCCAGAGTAGGGAACCCTTAATTTCTTCCTCTTTCGAATGACATATGTCTACTCCTTCGTTATCTGAATCAAAGAATCCTTGATTGCTCTTTATCCTGATCGAACCACTTCACCAATCAGCCTTCCAAGATCTTCAATGAATTATCTATCTTTCCTTGAAAAAATTTGACTTTTTGACCTTGATCCTAGTCTTGTCTGCTTGAAATTTGACTCCTTAGCCCAATGTAAAAATAGAACTCTCACTATACATCTCATTAATTGATTTTTACCACCAAACCTAATCAAACCAAACCAATTTGCACATCGTAACTAGCCTAATATCATATAATTAAAACAAAGTTAAATCTTATAGAGAGAGCCCTCTCTGAACCCTAAGAAGGCTAGATATTAGAGTTTAAAATTTGTTCTGTGGTTACCTCTAATTTTATTTGACTAAAAATAAAAATCTCGCAACTTACGAATTATTAGAGTGATAACATAAAGGTAATTGGAGACGCCAATATTATCACCCGACAAGCATGTAACACCATCCACTTCTTATCCCCGCATATGAAAGGTTACCAACGGGAGGTATGGTGCTTGATTTATGCTTCTGACGCTTTTGGTATTAGATCCATACTTAGAATGCACAATGCAGCAGCTAATACACTCGCCAATGCCACCGCTAGATTTACCCCACTACGAGATGGGTTCTTTATTCAAATTGTTTACAAGCCTGTCCTGCTAGATAATGTAACTAATCTATGCATTTTTAATGATGATCAGTAGGTACTGGATTTCATGCTTGATACAGAGGTATTGAAGGATGCAGTTATCAAATAAGAGGATCATGACCTAGCTCTGCAAAAGGAACGAGAGGAGTAGAAAGGGAATCCCATACCCAAAGGGGTCGTTTCTCTCGAAAATTTATTTGAATTACAAAGCCATTTCTGAGGACCTCCCAATACAAAGGTGAAAATTTCCACTTTAGTACACCAACAAATAAATCTCAAGATGGAGAAAGAACCCAAATTTTTCAACCTTGGCACAGAATGCACCCCACAGGAGAAGCAATCCTTTACTAAATTATTCAAGAAATACTAGGATGTTTTCACTTGGATGTATGATGAGCTGCGAAATTATGATACCCGAATCATCCAACATGTAATACCCATGAAAGAAGGAGTGAAACCATTCCAACAGAAGCTCAGGAAGGTACACCCTACCCTAGAGCCAATGATCTAAAAGGAACTGAAGAAACCTTTGGATGCACGTATAATCTTCAAAGTCTGACATTCAACCTAGGTGTCAAATTTGGTCCCCGTTCGTAAACAAATCCGATGAAATTCGTTTATGCATGGACTTTCAAAATTTGAACCGTTCATCAGACAAGGAAAAACACACTGCGGCCCCCATGGAGCAGATCCCACAAACAGTGTACAAGTCAGAGATGTTCTCATTGCTGGATGATTTTTCAGGTTACGACCAAGTATTAGTGGTTGAAACCAATCGTCTGAAAACCAAATTTAGAACTAAATGGGGAACGTTCAAATTTAGACACATTCCCTTTGGCTTGATCAATGCTGGGGCGACCTTGTAGAGATCCATGGACATCGCCTTCCGAGGCCTAATGGGGAAAAGTGTGGTGGTATACCTTGACGATGTCACTATATTTTCCTAGAGTAGGTGTGAGCATTTACACCACCTCAAGAAGAATTTTGAAAGGTGCCAAAAATACAGGATCTAAATCAACCCAAAAGAAAAACATTTTCATTATATCTAAAGGAAATTTATTGGGGCACATCATAACCCTGGACGGCATAGTGGTGGACCCATAACGCACAAAATCCATCACCCAGATTCCTCCCGCCCAGTGGCAAGAAGGCCATGCAGTCGTTCCTTGGAAAAATCAACTTCCTGTGAAAATTTATTTGAGACTTCACCTAAATAGTGAAACCTCTGCAAGCTATGATCAAGAAGAACACAAACTTCAAATGGAACTCTCCTGAGAAATAAGTGTTCGATAATATCAAATAGGCCATTGCAGAAGAACCTACCCTTCATAGCCTGGATTTTAGTAAAGGCTTTATTTTGTACAACTTCGCCTTAGACTCATCTCTCATAGCCATACTCACTCAAAAAGACGACAACAATGATGAACGGCCCATATCATTCATGAGCACAGGATTAAAGGTGCTAAGATGAATTATCCTGATATTGACAAGTAAACCTACATAGTGTATAAGGCAATCAAACATTTCAGGCCGTATATTTTGAAGAATCATATCATAGTGTTTCTACCTCAACCAATGGTTCGCTCATTGTTTGTATAGTAGGATCTAGCTGAGAGACGAGGCAACTAGATGACATGCCTTCAAGATTATGACCTGAAATTTAAGCTTGCACATACTTTCAAGGGCCAAGGGCTATGCTAGATGGCTGCTGAAGCCACAGGCTTGTGAGGCAGTGAAGAGGGGTGTTGGGATCATGAAATCAACATGTATTAGATTGACAATACACCTCAATGGAGTGCCCCCTGATGGTACGTGGATATTCAAAAATATTTGGGCCACGACATTATGGACCACACTTTAACCACCCATTAGAAACGTGCAATAAGACTTAAGGTTGCATCCTACCAGCTAGTGTAGGGAAATTTGTTCCACAAACATCACAACAGGGTTTTTCTACGTTGTTTGGAACATGATGAGGTACAAGAGGTCTTAAAATAATTACATGATGGTCCAGCTGGTGGGCACTATGCAGGGGATACCACAGCTCACAAAATTATTTGTGCTGGTTTCTATAGGCCCACTCTGTTCAAGGATTCACATGCTTATGTTCAGAGGTACCTATCGTGTCAAAAATTTTCCAAAAAAGAGATACGATCATCCACCCCATTGCAGTTCGTCATGGTGGAAGATCCATTTAAAAAGTGGGGACTAGACGTGATCGTGGAGATCTTACCACACTCCTCAAAGTAGCATAGATACATCCATACGGCTACAAACTACTTCACGAGGTGGGTTGAAGCAATATTGTTGCGTCAAATCAATGATCAAGAGGTAATATATTTTATCACTCAGCACATCATGACTAGATTCGTCATTCCAACCTCCCTTGTTTTTGATAATGTAACATATTTTTCATCGTTCAAATTATATGAATTTTCTCTAGAAAATGGTATAGTACTCAAAAACTCTGCTAACTATTACCCCCAAGGAAATGGGCTAGCTGAGTCAACCAATAAAAAACTCATCCGCATCATAATAAATAATCTGCTGTCCCAACAATGAAACTGGCATAACGCACTCCATAATGCCCTATGGGCAGATCGGGTCACACCCAAACCATCCTTGGGCACCTCCCCATTTTTTCTTGTGTATGGCAAAGAAGCAATCCTTCCTCCCAACTTGGCTCTCCGAGCCCTTCAGTTATCAGAAGAAACCCATGGTACCCCTTGGCCTGCCTTACAAGCCCGTATAGACACATTGTTGAAACTGGAGGAGGAAAGGCTAAAATCTTGGGAAAAAATTGCCATCCACTGGAGCTGGATAAAACGATGGTTCGACAAGAAATCCAATGGAAACAAGGTTTTCGAGGTGGGTGACCTCATCCTCAAATGGGAAAAATCTCATGATGATAAGGGGAAACACTCGATATTCCAAGCCTTGTGGACAGGCCCCTTCCAGATCAAAGAAAAGGTCAACTCCCACACATATAGGCTATAGACCTTAGAAGCGAGGATTGAGGTCCTTCTAGTAAATGGGCACGACCTTAAAAAATATTTCACTTGGCAGCCCTAAGGGGCCATCACCATATTTTGTACCATATTTTTTTTCCTTTTTTTGTTTTTCTTTGGTTTTTCGTTGTTTTGTGTGTTTCAATAAATGGCTTGCTTCAAGAAAGCTCTTAGAAATCCATTCCCTTAGCACCTCAAGTTGAGGGATAGATGGAATAGTTACTCAATTGGCATGATGTACCAGAATCTCTGCTGGTGAAGAATCACCCTTGGAACACAAAGCGGCCCGAGCTTGCCTATTATAGACACCCCGTGAGGAAAACATAACCAAATCCCAGAACCCGAGTGCATGTAGCTCACCTAGTATGCCGACTCAAGGGACTGTGGTATGAAAGAAAGCTTCGGTGAACTTGGTTGCTAGATGGAAAGGGAATAGGGAAAACCTCAAGTGACGAAAGGATATCTGGGAAAAACCAAAGGTCCTTGTATACATACCAGGAGTAACCTCTCTTGCAAGCAACATAAGTCGAGATCCCTCATCTGCCCAGGAAATACTTTCCACATTAAAATAAGTTCTTTGAGGATAGTCAAAATAAGTGCCTAGAGCACATTTAAATAAGTGCTATTAGCACCTGAAATAAAGGGTAAAGGATTGAGAAAGGCTTCTTACTCAGAGAGGTAATGCGAAGACTGCATCGGGGTACTGACCAGGCTTGCTAGCAGTAGAGCAACATCTGTGAATCCTAGGCAGTGACTCCGTCAGGACCACCAGGTTCGCTGGCAGTGGAACAACATAATGGGGGGGAAATAATTATACCAAATCCTTTAAATCCTTGAAGTTACTTCGACCCTTTCTATCCAGTCTCTAGAAATAAAAACACGGTGAACTAGCACCCCGAACCAGGAAAACAGGTAGAGCAAACATGCAGGGTCCAAGTATGAAAGTAGTGGAACCCACGGGGTGAAAGGAGTATACTACTAAGCCCCCCTGCCACCCTCAAGATGAAGCACTGGTAGAGATCCTAGGTCCTACCAGTGAATCTCCATTTGTTGTAGCCACTACAACACCCTCCAAAATTTTGTCCTGTTTAAAATTTCTAAGCCCCTGACCTCTCGGTAAAGATAAAGTCTGATGCGTCCCAGGCCTAGCTCCTCAAGACAGTTCTTTTCCATGCATTATCCCTTCAAATTCTAATCCAGGGCTTGGTCTCTTAACATCCAGTCCCATATTCGTGAAGTTTCAAAACTCATAAAACCAAGAAATTTGCGACCATGCGACCATGCGACCCATTGACCCCTAAGTCGCAAAGTCGCAAGGTCCATGCTGGTTTAAAACTTAAGATTCATGACCATGTGACCTCCAGGTCACAAAGTCACAAAGTTGCAAGGTCCCACATCCATTAACCATCCCTAATTCGTGACCCTGCGACCTACATTAAATGAACGCATGTGCGACCCCTTTATAGATAAAAAGGTCGCATAGGTCACATTTGATCTGCACGATGAAGCAAGAAAACGCCTCTGACAAGCTAGATGGAGTGTGTTTTTCTTGGGTAAGTTGCCTTTTCCTCCTGCTGTTTCCTTTTTGATTAATTGTTGCCTCGCCTACCCCAGCCCCTTACATATTAATCCCCATATTAGCTTCATTTAAGCCCCTAGACAACCTTGGTTAAAGTTGGAACCTCCCCTCATGGTTATACTTCTCTGCCTCCTCCTCTGAAAGCTATCCCTACCCTAGTCTATCTCAAGCACCCTTCATAGCCCACTTGAGGAAGCCTTTAGTCCTATATTTTTCCATTTCACTTGATGATTTTCCCTCTTCACCATTCTTTCCCTATGAGTCGCAATCGCCGCGAAACCCCTCAAGAAAAAGCCCTAGCGCGACCCCGCTACCTGGTCAGTGAGTCACGAAGTCATGAAGTCTCTCATCACCAATCATCAGCCGACCTCGCGACCTAGTTGCGGGTCGCCAAGTCGACAAGTCACAGCTCCCTGAGAGTTTACTCTAGCGTGACCTTGTGACCCAACGACCTAGTCACAAGGTCATCAAGTCACATAGTCGTTGTTCCTTGAGAGTTCACGCCCATGCGACATAGCAACCCAACGACCTTGTCGCCAAGTTTCCGAGTCACAGCTCTAGCCATTCCTTCAGATAATAGTTGGTCGGGGTTGCAACAACCTAGCTTGAGGAGTCATTTGGAAGTTTCTTCGATCCTAACATATTTATAATTATGCCCTCCATCTTATCGTGGGATTGTTTTATGAAATCCATGGAACATTGAAGTCGAGCTCAAGTGTACGTCCATCTCGTCGGCCTCAAGAAATATGGGGCCCCTGACAATTCGAAAGAGAAAAAAGAGTCCAGAGGTGGAAATCTCAGAAGAAGGCATGCCCCCTTCCCCACCCCTTATCTATGGAGACACCGCCTATGTGTTCAGGAAATGGGACAAGATGAGTTAGTACCAGTTATATCAGGAGTTCACAAACCCTGAGTTCCCAAAAGATATCCCATACCAACAGGTGTACATTCAAGTCAAGTGGTCCAAAATCCACTATGCAGGCACCCATCCACCCATATTTCCATGTGCGGAGGTTATTTAATGGATCGTACAGAAGGTAAACTCCAAGATTTGGGTCATTCGAGATCACTCAGGGAAAACATTTTCTAACCTGAAGGGGCAGGATGTGGAAGTCCACTATGCAGTCCCCACCTGAGATAAAAAATTCAACACTGATTGGGAAGCCACTCATGTAGTTCCCATATTAGAGACCCTGAAGGGATGGTGGGAGGACCCCAAAATTTTTAGGGTTAAAAAATATTAGGAATATAAAAAAGAGGGCCTCAGGAAAGCCTACAAATTTGTGGCAACAATCATGTGTAGGATTTACGGCTGACCAGATGCCACTACTTTCAATGGTACTTGGGTCCCTCTCATGTACGTTGTCACTACATATGACACCCATTTCAACTGGGCCAACCTAATAATAGCAGACCTCAGGTCGAACATATCAGCAGCACAATCACCTAAAGAAGGGTGCACATTTGAATTTTATATGGATTCCTACCTTTTGGACACAGTATGTGCAAGATTTCAATTTGAAGGATGGCCGCATAACTGTGATGTGGAGCATGGTGGACCATTCCATAAAGAGTTAATGGTGTTCTGGGATTCCAAGTACAAAAAAGATATAGAGTCGATCTCACACAATTTCATTCCTGCGCTCTACATAAAGCTGTTTGGCAAAGATTCCCCCTGTATGTCTAGGCGAGCCATGGAAACAATAAACTGAGTGACCAACTGGTTTCCCATCATAGATAGTACTTTCATTATGGTCTTTGGTTCATTCAAAGCACCTCACGCACTACCCCAGTTCGTCACCGATAAACTACTCTTGCGAGAAGTGTGCTACGAGATGACGAGCGGGTTTTCCAAGGTCCTCACCAAGGGCAAGAAAAAACTGTGGCCTACTCTCCCACTTAATATTAGTGCCTATATGGTCAGGGATTTCAAATAAGTAGAAGTAGAGGCTAAAGAAACCAAGGGCTTTCATTTTCCTCCCTTAGCACACAAATCGTATGATCCTGAAAGGATCATCCCCATACATTGCAAACGAGGCGAATTCAAATGGAATTACCAACACACAGAAGACCCTATTGAAGGACGATCAAACCACGGAGGAAAGGGGTGACACACTAGGAGGAGCCTCATCTTCCAAATCCAAGAAGTCAAGGACTAATACGGGAAATAGTCTCTCTAAATAGAAACAGGAAAAAAGAGTCATGGAGGCTAAGGCACATCAAGAAGCTGAGAAGAAGGTAAAAGGAGAGGAAATAAAAAGGACCCAAGATACCCTAACATGACAGCAAGAAGAAGAAAAATAAAAGAAGCAAGCTGAGGAGCAAAAAAAGAAATAACTAAGGGAGTAACAGTAGAAGAAGCAGGCAGAGGAAGACCGCAGGAAAAAAGAGGAAGAGGAATGCAATAGGAAGGAAGAGGAAGAACGGAAGGAGGCTAGGCACAAGTTAAAAGAGGAATAGGATAAGGTAGAGGATGAGGAGAGAAGGAAGGAGGAAGAAAGCCGAAAATTGCGGGAATATTCTTCCAAAGAAGCAGGGGGAAGCAAGACACCGCCCCGAGAGACAGGGGAATAGACAAAGCTGCCACACATTGATGTACTTCAGACCACCGCTATGACGAGTGTGCATTTTCATCTCTCAGACCTTAGCACCATGGAGGAGCAGGAAGATGAGGTCCTGGATCTAACAAGGTTGACCTATGACTAGTTCACGCATAAGATCAGGCAAGAGAAAATAAAATGCCTCTCATAGAACCCGACCGCACCTCTTGCAGTTACAATAGAAAAGGACATAGTCTTGGATAGCAGGACTAATACAATTATGATCACCTCAGAAGGGACCGAATTTTTGGTAGCCACAGAAGAAAATTTTAGTAGGATGAGCAGAGAGAATTTGTCTCTACAAAATAGGCTACAAGTTTCTGAGAAGAAGGAAGCTCAATCGAAACAAGATAAGAAAGTTTTGGAAGGATAAATCCAAAGGCTTCATTTCACAACTTCCCAGGCCAATGAATTACCACTCACCATTCAAAGGGAGCTGGTCACTTTCAAAGCCACCATGAAGCAAGTGTATGAGGAGATGTTTATCATAAAATAGACATTTACACCATTGCTGAAATTACAAGAAGAAACCAAAAGAAGAAATGCACAGTGTTGGCTTTAGGGGTCGTGACCCAGGTTCGCGCGTTAAGGTTTTCAAACAAACCCCTATACTACTGGCCCTTTCGGCAGTGAGCTGCTTGCGCAGGTCAAAGTGATCTGAAATGTGAGAGCTTCTTATTTCTAATACATAGATGGACTGTAGGGGCATTTACAGGATATGTCACCTTTAAAGAAAGGATTAGATCTTGAAGCTTTCTGGCCCTTTACAGACTCTACCTAAAGAAATAATAGAGGTAATCACTAATGATTTGATAATGAAACTACTTGTTGCTAGTGCAAGGTATCCATTATCCATAAACTTATGCGTGCAAATAGTTTAATGTGTTTTGCAATTGGAACAAAATGATTTTGGTGAATTTATGAGTCTTTTTGTGTAAAGGAAGCTTATTTCATTTTACTGTTTAACATCTTTAACGTTGATAAAACACAACAAATAAATCAAATAATATAACACATCATATGATAAGGCAGTTCACCCGTCCTGGGCTACATCTACCAGGTCCAAGGCCCCCAAATGGGCATGTCCTTGCTCTTATTATGCTCAAATTTGTTAATACAATGATCCGAAAGCATAAAAAAGAAAAAAATGTTGTGGAAATGAGTTCAGAGCACAGGAAATAATAAATATAGGCTTTTGTTTCACCTCCAAAGGTTAACCACAGCCCAAAACAACTCCAACACTCCCTAGGCCCTGATGGCTCTCCAAGATTCTCTGCTGAAAAAGTACCTGAAGATGATCTCTGTTGCCTTTGCAACCTACACCATTGGCTCTAGAATTCCCAAATTACCCAAATTAGAGTCTTGGTTCACCTCAAATGGTCAACCACAGCTCAGCACAACATCAACCCCAAAGTGGCCCTAGTAGCTCAAAAAACTTCTTCGAAGCTAAACAGGCTGATGATCTACTCCAATGGCTATGAAACCTATTTCAATGGCTTCAAAATGCTAAGAAGACCCAAAATAAAATAAAAAAATTTCTCAGAAAGGACTCTCCATCTGAAAGATATGATCAAAACAATATTTTGCCCAATGTTAGGCAAAAATCACACTAATGGTGGGCCAACTTTAATTAACTGTAGATAATTTGGTGGAAGGTCTAGATTTGGTGGCGCGCTCCAAAAATAGGCAGAACTATAAGTGCTAGCATTAAATTTTATGTTATCGTGGCCACATTCGAAGGTCGTAACCATCGGCTTTGGAAGTTAACAAACCGCATTTCTCCGAAATTTCATGTTAACCGTGGCATAACAATTTTGGTGGTCACATAAATACGTAATGGTTATAACAACTGTTGGTTGTTTGAATCCCACCGGTTGTGGAGGGCCTTAAGGCCATGGTCTTAGTGGTTTGGTTCCATTGAATGGGGGCTACCCCGAAGGGCTAGCCCAAACCTCCACTCCACCAATTGTAACGTATTACACTTAGACATTTAAAACCATACCTTATGATTTTAACCTTTAACGTAACATTTGAATTTGCCATATGGTTTGGGTTTTTAATACTTTACATTAATTTAATGTGTTGATTAATTAATTTAATTAAATTTTTTTAATATTTAATATATTGTTATGTATATTTTATTAATTATTAGTTAGATATAGTTGTCTTAGGTTTATTAATGTGGAAGGGCATGCTCAACGATCATGCCTCTTCGCCAAGGGACACCATAGGGCTATATTTAAAGCCTTGGTGATCCTCAATTGTAATCATCTCATATTTTATCAATAATAATATATACTTATAAATTTTACCAGAGTTTTTACACTCCATTGGTATCAGAGCCATCGCTCTTTAGGATTTGTGTGATCACCAAGAATTTGGGAGTTACAAGAAATTCCAGAAATTGCAATTTTTTTTTTTTTTAATCCGAGTGTTTGTGGACAGCAACATTTGTTTAATTAAAAAAAAAAAAAATTCATATTTTTTCCAACCCCCCTCACTCCCACTCTGCGCTCCCACCCTGCGTTCCCTCACCACCCACAACCCTCGCACCCTCTACTGCACTCATCTCACAACTTCCCCTTACACTTCCAAAACCCTCACGTACACTCATATTATAGCCCCTTCGCTAACCCGCTCCCCCCCCTCTACACTCACTGCCCTCCTTCTAACTTTCACTACCACCTCTCCCCTACCTCCCCATGGCTTCCTTCTGCCTTCCAACCTTGCACCTCCCACCACCCTTAGTCCCACCTTCCCTGCTATCCCCAACCCCATGTCTTCCGCCGCCATCTCCCATCAACCCTTCTCCCCGACGTCTATCATTCCCCGCCACCCCTCCCTACCACCTTTTTCTGTGTGGGCCCCCTACCGCCACCCTTCCTCCCGCCTCCTACCTCTTCCCCGGTCCTCCCCACTTCTCGACCATTGCAACACCCATCTCCCCTGCCGCCCTTCTGCATCCCCCGACTTCTATCCTCCCCGCCGCCTCCACTCCTGCCCCGGCTCCCCCGACACCCCTCTTGTCCACACATCCCCCGTCCACCTTTCTGTCCCCTGCCAGCTTCCCTTCCACCACTGCACTTCCGTCTTTGTTGTTGTTCCATGTCAGCTACTGTCCCCACCATAGTCATAGTCAGCAAATCAAAAAGTTGTTTTTTTTAATTTGTTTGTTGAACCATCACGTCTATTGGTGGACGTTAAAAAAAAAAAAATCGATTTGTTTAAAAAATAAATAAAAAAAACATATATATAATAAATATCTGTGTAAAAAAAAATCAATTTTTATATAAATTTTAATTTAAAATTATTTTTTATATAAAAATTAGTTTAAAAATAAAATGTAATAATAAAAATAATTATTATTATATAATAATTATATAATTTATTTATATATTATATAATTTTCAAGTAATAATTATATATATATAATAATTACATAATTTATTTAAAAATAATAATTATTATTATTATTTAAAAAAAGAAGAAGAAAAAAATAAAAAAAGGCAAACCTGGCAGAAAAATATTCACCACTGCATACGCATTCAATGTCTTCATCAATGTCGATGGCCGAATTCCAGAATAAATTGTTGGATCTCGATAAAAATATCAATAAGGATTCCGAAGACTTTAGCAAAAGATTAGTTGATCTTGACGGTACAGTTGCAGGACACTCCAATGAAATTAAAAGGCTTCAAGATACTACAAATCGGATCGAAAGACAAATTTGGCTAAATCATCACGAGGCCACCAAAAATCCTAATCAAAAGATGGTTGAACTCTATGATAAGATAAGTCAAACACAATGACCAATATCTCCCAATATGGAACAAAATCAACGAAACAATTCAGTGGATTCAAGGAATTCAGAAGAGCATCATGAAAAAACTGATTCCCCACATCATCACGAAGATAGTAATGCTGATTCTCAAAATAAGCAACTCTAGGATGCATTTGCTGAAAAATATCCCCTTCTCGTTCCACCATTAGCATATCATCGAAAATCAAAAATCAAGCTACGCAAGTTTGACGATAATGAAAAAAATAGTGTTGCATGGCTTAATAAAGCCGAAGAATCTTTTGAGATTTATGACATTACTAGTGATGACGAAAAAGTTAAGCATGCTTCCATGAAAATGGAAGGAGAAGCATATAAATGGTATATGTGGTGGAAAAAGACGACACTTGCTATCAGTTGGACAAAATTTAAGGATGCATTCTTTAAAAGATTCCAAGGTATAAAAGAAGAAAAGTTTTTTTCAATGTTCATCAAATTACGCCAAAAAGGAGATGTGGATGAGTACACGCGAGAATGGGAGACCTTGGCAACATGAGTACCGGGATTGTCAGAATCTTGTCTAATCCAGTCTTTCATCTCAGGACTTAAAGCACATATACAAGAAGAGCTCGAACTTCACGACATTACATCAGTAGAGCTATTAAGGCAAAAAGCAAAAGCTGCTGAAAAGAAATTTGAAAGGTTATCGTGGTCAAAATCAGAAAGAGTATATTCGAGACAATGAGTTCCTCAATTTGAAAATATAGATAACACAAAATATGCCCCACCCCATCTTCGTGAAGAAGAAAAATCTAACATGGAAATACAAAGGATGAGAGAGGGCAAGTGCAAACGTTGTGGCGAAAAGTGGGACCTTAAGCACAGATGTGCTAATGGAAAAGCAAAAAATTTATACAGTTGTGAAGCAACTGATGATGCTAACAATAATGATTCATATATAGAAGGATTAGAAGACACCTTAGAGTTCTCTCTAGAAATAGACGACGAAACCATTCCACAAGTGTCATTATCAGCTATGACAAGCATATGACAACCTCAGACCCTAAAGTTAAGAGGACATATCAAGGACAACAACGTAATGGCACTCATCAACACTAGCAGTACCCACAATTTTCTAGATTCAACCATGGCGAAAAGACTCAACATCTTTACCTTCCCCATGCCTAATATGAAGGTAATGGTGGCCGATGGTAAGAATATTCAGAAAGTAGGGAAATGCCATGAGGTCAAACTACAGATAAAAAACATTAATTTAGAATCTCCATTCTGTTAGCCACCTATAAATTATGTTATATCAAGTGGTGGCTAAATGATTTTGGATAGCCTTCAAGAAACAATTTCATTTGCTAAAAATTGTTGATGCTTAAAGTCTTTTGATAATATCCTATCCTTTGTATAAACTTCACTATCTTTCCCCCTTTTTCAACTCAGAAATCCTGCTCATTCCCAAGAGAGAATACTGCTGCTACCACCATTTTCCTTTTCCCCCTTCTGCCAAAACTAAACTCATCTTTGCCTTTTCTTTTCCCATGAAAACCTTCATTCTCATGTTTTCCCCTTCTCCCTTCATCAAAACCCCTTTGATAAGGTCTAAGACCCTTTCTTAGCCTTATAGAAACCCTCAAACTCCTTTCAAAACCATTAAAAATCCATAAAAATACATTGTTTATGACTTAATCCCCCTTGGGCTAAGTCTTTAACCCTCCCTTCCATACGTCTTGGTGTTGGAGCCGAGCACCAACCCTCCAAGCACTTATCGCATCACCCGATGCCGATTAGCCCTTCCTTTTAAAAACCCCTAGTCATATGTTCTCCCATATAACCCGTGGCCTGACAGCCGGGCGCCTAACCATATTTTATATTTTTCCCGCCCCCAAAAATATTAAAACCTTATGTTATTTTGAAACTTCGGGTTTTTTATTATTTCCTAACGTTTTCTGCTGGTCCAAAATTCAAAGCTCTCTCCACCGTCGATCTGATCTGCAGATCGACGGCACGCAATCCATCGCCCATTGGTCCCTTCCGTCAACTCACTGTTGCAAAACCACGTGGTATCCATCGCACTGCTTTTAAGTGTGGGGCGGTTTTTTTCCATTTCGCAGCGATTCCATACGCTGGCTGACACGTGTCTCGGGCACTGTTCACAAAACCTCCGTCCATTGTGCGCTAAAGGATCGGATGTGGACCCGACGCGATATTGACGTCCACCGTTCGATCTGAGGCCACCCATCGGACGATGATCGCTCGACAAAGAAGCCCGACAGTTAACCAGGCTACGATGCGGCATTTAAAAGATCTCCACCGTCAATCTGATCTGCAGATCGACGACCCACCATTCATCGTCCTGATTCCTCCGCTTTGACTTTTCTCCTTCGCTCCCGACCGTCGATCTCTGCGCGATCGACGGCTCCAATTCATATTCCTTTTCCGCCTTCCCTTTCAATTCCTTTGATCAATCCTGACCGTTGGATGATGCCATCCAACGGTCACGCTCCCGCCACGTGCCTTCTAAAGTAGTTAACCTATACATGCAGGATTTTATAATAGTAGTTTGTATTTTTGCAGGGTTTTATGGTTTTTCCGCTATGTCTAAAGAAAATTTGAAGGCAGAGGGTGATGATCCTCCCGTCTTTGATTCATCAAAGAAAATCCTTCGCAGGGTTTAAAATTCACGTTTCATCAGTGATTCATGAGGCATTGATGCCATATCATCCCTACGCAACCCTGCATACCAGCAAAGAATAGTGAATTAGACACAAATCAGAGTATCAGTGCTGAAGACATAAATATATCAAGACAGGAAATTAAAGACAGATCTATAGGGATTATGGCTAAAATGGATTACCAGAAGCCTAAAACACATTTTAAAGAAAATCATGAGTGTTTTATCAGATAGAAAGCATATTCTGCCACATTAGGGGCTAATTAAATTCACCAGCCATCACAGAGCCACCTATAGTCTCAAAACAATCAAAGGAAATTCGAAGTTATTATCAGACCAGGAGATATTTTGCATCAATACAGCTGAACAGTTATTTCAACCAAAGGAACTTATTGTAGTTGTCAGCAGAAGTTATTACAAGGATGAAGAGGAGCCTCGATGTCAACAAATTCTTTCCAACAAACCTAATAGTTAATGTAAATTATTTTATACAGAGGACACCTATGTAAGTTGCTTCATTGAGCCCCCAAAGGCCAAGAAGCCATTTAAGTCTGTATTAATTAGTTTTTGAGATCTTTTATCAGATCTCACCTCCTCATTCTTCTATATATACTTCTGAAGAAGATGAGTGAGGGGTTGGTTGATCACTAGTTGTAATATTGGAACTCTCTGAAATAATACACAGTCTGTTGAAGTTGAAGAAGAAATTGAAGTCTTGGACGCCCTGATGATGTTGTTGCATGCTTGTTACTATGAAGGCTCTATCATTGGATCCATGAGCTTGGCTGTTGGTGAAGTATTCTGAACTGTTTAATGTTTTCCCCTGTTTTCATTATGTTCCACAATTTCTTACTACAGTAGGTTGAAAGTTTTAGGCTAAGAAATGACTTTTGGAAGCACCTTAGAACTGTTCATCCTTCACCGTTTTATGTTTTCTTCTGCTAGAGTATTTTAGAGTCTTTAATCTCTCTATTTAGTCTTCATGCTTGTTTATTTCCTTAATAGTTCGAATAGTTGGTTTCAACATGATTTATGGTTCTCCCTGCTTGTCTGCTGCCACTTTAAAACTGTTATTGAAGTCTCCCTTTGAAGTTTTCTGTTTACAGTGAGTCAAGGAGGTCTGTTCTGATCTTTCCCTTTGTCCTTACTTAAACAATTGTCTCAAAGGTCTTTATAGTTGTAATCATAGATGTGTTAGGTGTTCCCTCTTCTATGACTGCAGTTATCAGTGAATCTTTTATGTTTTTCTAAATCATTTGAAATAAAATCTTTGAGGAAATAGGGTGTTCCCCGAATCTTAGATTTCATTTTAAAAGTTGTTTTGAAATCATTGTTTGCTTAAAGGTGTGATTTTTAGAATTCATGGTTAGCCCTGTCTATCAAAAAGCTCTTTATTGTTCAAATTGTGTTTTCAAATTCCCTTTGTTGAGAATTAAACTTCTCTTTTCAAATCATTGATGTCCATCTCATTCCAAAGACCAAAGGATCCTATGGCCAAGTTAGATTTTCCCTCTGATATCCCATATCCATTGATAAGTATGTTATGACCTCTTTTTGACTCCATTGCCCAATGAACCAGATGTTCCTTCATTCTATATATCTTTCCTAGGCCTTTCATGTTCTGTTGTATCAATCCAACCAAAAAAACAATCAAAAATCCACACTTAATAACTAGTCTAAAATCCATACTCTAAGCACATAAGATAAACCTTTGTAAACAAAAATTTGAGAGATCCCTCTCTGAGAACAGGAGGACTAGATCCTGTAACTCTAAAGATTGGTTCTGATGTTGCCTTGTCTTTTGATTTACCAAACTATCAAAGCACGGGACCCCAACATAATGGCGATCACGGTGGGACCCTACTGAGAATACAATGGTTTGAAAGCACTTCTTAAAACTCTTTAGGCCCTTAAACTTGATAAAGAACACCCTCTGGACTTATCCCACTGCTCACACCAACATAATGGCGATCACGGTGGGATGTTGAGTAAAATCTTCAAAACAAAATACTCATTGTCTAGTATAACATTAGTAACCTCCCTCAAGAACTACCAAGCAATGGTAATCATGATAGGACCTTTTGAATCAGTGACAAACTAAGTGACCCTTAGGATTCTCATAAAGCCTTATCAAACCTTGAAGGATTCAGTTACCAAGCCATAAGAGTGAACTCTGTATGTATTGACACCCTGGCTAAGTATTAAGTCAGATTTAGGATACTCTCATAACCTATAAGACCAGAATAACTCAG
Source organism: Pinus albicaulis (assembly GCA_034641835.2). Taxonomy (NCBI): domain Eukaryota; kingdom Viridiplantae; phylum Streptophyta; class Pinopsida; order Pinales; family Pinaceae; genus Pinus; species Pinus albicaulis. The sequence continues at coordinate 536,947,529 of CM076576.1, read as the reverse complement.
AAAAACCCAAAAAACATTTCAGTTTGGCTTCACAAATAAACATGGTGGTGGAACCATCCAATATCTTACCTTCATAAAAGCTAAAAAGTTTCCACCTGGCGACTCCACTAGCCCCAGTAGGCCTATTACTCATCTAGGTTCCCAAGTCTCTTTAGGACAATGTTAACCAACTTTGAAAAAGTTTAGGAGCCTAGTCCCTTACTAGATGAGACATCGTGAGAGGTAAAATTTCCAAAAAACAGCCATTATAACCTCAACCTCTCTCACTTTTGAAAAACAGTCTCACTTCACATAGGATCAACACTAGATCCCATCTAGACCCAAATCCTCCTTTAATCGTTGACAATCCTGAGATAATTCTGTGGCAGACTTCTAACTCTGGAAAATCAGCAGCTAATAGGAGCCTCTTAAGAAAAATTTCCATCCCTGAAAACCTTTTTGTCCTAAAGGATTCACACTTTGATTCACATCATACACAAAACATCTTTAGAACTAGATCTCAAGGTGATTTAAACAAGACTAACCTTAACTTTGTAGATTTGCAGCAGAGCTTTAGTAGAGAAGCCTCACCTTCCACTCCACCTGATTCCCAGCTTCTTTATCACTTTAGCCTTTTCCATAAAAAATCTGCTCAAAATCAGTGTGCTGACCCAAGTATTTCTTCCACTCCAATTCATACTACCACTGTGCAAAACACTCCATTTCAGCCAGTTTTTGTAAACCCACCTCTTGTAAATCCACCGTTATTTCCAACCATGGCAACATGGTATGCCCCATTAGTGTTACCACAACCTCTACTTCCCTTACCAAATGAATACCAATCCAAAATACCTCACTTCACTAGAAAAGAGTCTACAACAGCTCAACATCATGTAGATAGGATGGAAGATGCATTTGATTACATGGAAATAGAAGATGAAACTATGAAGATGAGGATATTTGCCCAAATTTTAGGAGGAGATGTAAATAAATGGTTTAAAAACTTACCTCCTAGTAACATAAATGATCTCCCTGCCTTGCATCAAACATTTATTAACAAATGGGAACTCAAAAGGAACCCTCTCCAAATACTAGCAGAGTATATCAGCCTCAAGAGAAATAAATGGTAGAGTGTCCATGATTACTCCACTAGGTTCAATAGCATTTACAATGCTCTCCCACCTCACATGAAACCTCCCCAAGGCTTGGCCTTGGTAAGGTATCCCAAAGGCCTTGATGCTGAAATGACTTATGAATTAAGAGGGAGAGATTAATTAACCTTGGAAGACATGCAGAAAGGAGCTTTGAGTGTAGAAGCAAACATAATCGAGAAAAGAAATAGGTTGAGATTAGAGAAGTGTGTAACTTATAATGATGACCTACTACCCTCAATGTCAGCTTTCGACACAAACATTGACAACCTAGTGAAGGTGATGGAGAGGATGCTTGAAAATATCAATTCAAATGAGAGACTTCCACCAAGAGAACCTCAAAACAATCAAAACAAAAATAGAAATCGGAATTATAGAAGATAAAAAAGTCAAGACAAGCCAAAGGAAAGCGACCAACAGGTTAGACCTCCCTTCCAACAGAACTATGTAGATCAATATGAGGAAGATAGGGAGTTGGAAAGGTTGGAAGAATCTCATGTAAACTTGATTGGATCAGACAGTGGGGATGATGTTTTCCTCACCGAGGAAGAACAAGGTCTCTTCTCTTATGATCAAAATACGAACACCTATGAAGATTCTGATGACTATAGATTGGGTTTTGAAAATGCAATCATGGAGGTACACAAACAGTATGATATTAGGAGCAAGGGAAGCATAGATAATTCAAAGGATAAGAACACTAGCACTACTGTCAAGAAAAATGAAGAAAACCAACCCAAAAGTATAGCAGAGAAAACCAAAATTTTGGCCAGGAAACCAAACTTAAACAAAGACAAAAGTGTCCAGCCAAATGTTGAACAGAGCACCCCTAGCACTTCAGCTACTGGTCCTAATAAAATTGTCCCAATTACCAGTCCAAACACGGTTTAGCAAATCAAAGTTGCTGAAAATAATTTAATTGAAAAGACAGATGTAAATATCAACAAGTCAATTATTCCTTTCATCCTTGAGGGAGATATTTCCAAGATAAAATTTTCCATTCCCCTAGCTGAACTTGTAACCCAAGAAGTGTACAAAAACCAAGTTTTGAAAGATTTGAGCTTACGAAGTGATACTGACACCTTGAACTTGATAGATGAAAAACCTGAGTTGTTGTTTGGTCCAGAAGTTGAAGGAAAATACCAAGAAGGGGTTGTCCCTCTCTTCTATGTTAGCTTGAACATACACGAGAAAATTTTACACAATGCCATGTTAGATTTTGGAGCTTCACACAATCTAATGCCCAAGGTGGTAATGGAAAGCTTAGGCTTAGATATTACTAAACCATACAAAGATTTGTATTCCTTTGACTCTAAGTATGGAATGCTCTTATCAAGATCTTGGGGAGCCAAACTTCAGGGAAGCCTTCAAATGGACATGTCTTATGCCACCATCCCTGTTTTTAACCAAAACAAAAGACTATACAGGGAATCTCATATGAAGTACATGGTGAGCAACCTAGACAAACCAAACAACACTCCAATCTATTCTATTCAATCAAGTTTAGATTCCTTTATCTTATATAACGAAGACGAAATCACCCAACTAGATAAGGAAAACATGCACCCAATCAGTTCACCAGAACAATCAAATCTTCCCTTCAATCAAATTCAAAACATTGAAAATCAACAGCCACAAGAAAATGAAAATGAGGCAAATGTACGTTGGACAATAAATTTTGATGGATCCTGTAACAAAACAAGTGCAGGGGCAGGTGTTTGGATTCAAAATACGAATCAAAGTTTTTCATATAAGTTAGATTTCCCATGCACTAACAATAATGTTGAGTATGAAGCCCTTCTCCTAGGCTTAAAATTGCTTAAACAATTAGAAGCCAAAAGGATATCCATCCTAGGGGATTCTAAACTTATCATAAAACAAATGAAAGGAGAATACTCAGCTAGAAATCCAAGTCTTAGGGAATATCAGAATGTTGCCCTTGATTTATTGAAAACCTTTGAAAAATATGAACTCATTTTCATCCCTAGAGCATTGAATCATCTAGGAAATGAACTTGCCTTCAATGCCAGCAACTGCCAAATACCTAAGATAAATGAACAACTCAGTGTAAAGGTAAAACACAGGCCTGTTGTGCCTGATAACGAGGATCATTGGCAATTTTTTGAATCTAACAAACACATATATGATTTCTTGAGATCAGAAAACGATTTCAGCATACCAATATCAGAAACCAACCATAAAGAAAACTGTTTGAATATCGAACAAATCCCAAAAGTTGAAATAACATATTCTGCTGATATAAATCATTATGAGAATCCTTTTGAAGTAGAGATAACTGACTACGCAGACCAAGAAGACTTGGAAGTTTTACAATGCAAAAATGACCAAACTCCAAGAGGTCTCACACCTTTAGAACACCTTTTCGATTTTAACGATGTAGCCAAAGAATCGAGAATGGAGCCTGTGGAAACCAACATGGAAGAGCATAACATAGGCAATCTAGCAGAACCCAGGATGATCGAACTACCCAGCACTCTCCCAGCTCACATAAAATTGCAATACATAGAGTTGTTCAAAGAGTTCAAAGATGTTTTTGCTTGGGGATACAAAGACCTGAAATGTTATGATACCAGCATCATCCAGTACAAGATTCCCCTGAAGGAAAATCAAAATCCTTTCAAACAAAAGATAAGGTGAATAAATCCTATCTTACTACATTTAGTTAAGGCAGAAATTGAAAAAATGCATGATGCCAAAATCATAGTACCCATTATATTTTCAGAGTGGGTATCAAACTTAGTTTCTGTTAGAAATAAAACCGGAGAAATTAGGCTCTGTATTGACTTCAAAAATTTAAATAGAGCCTCTTTAAAAGAAAACTACCCCTTACCCAAGATGGACCATATACTTCAAAGGGTAGTTGGGTCAAGAAGGATTTCTCTCTTAGATGGGTTCTCGGGTTACAACCAGGTGTTAGTGCTCCCAAGTGATCAAATCAAAACTGCTTTTACCACACCTTGGGGCACCTTTATGTATGTCAAAATGCCTTTCGAATTGATGAATGTAGGGGCCACCTTCCAAAGGGCCATGGACATAGACTTTTATGAAGACATTGGCTATTTCATAATCATTTACCTTGATGACATAACCGTTTTCTCACAAACTGATGAAGAACATTTGATTCACCTGAGAAATTTTTTTGAGAAGTGTAGGAAATTTGGCTTATCATTGAATCCCAAGAAGACACTCTTTGGTCTCCAAGAAGGTAAAATTCTTGGCCATATAATTTCAGAAGAGGGAATCAAAATAGACCCTACAAGGATAGATGGCATATTACAAATCAGTCATCCAAGAAGCCTCAAAGAATTGCAATCTTCCATCGGAAAGATTAATTTTCTGAGGAGGTTTATTCCTAAACTTTCTGAGATATTAAAAAACATTACAAACATGCTTAAGAAAAATTTCGGTGTAAAATGGACTTTACCAGCTAAAAAATCATTTGAACTGGTCAAACAAACTCTTACTCAAACACCAGTCCTGATTAGTCCTGATTTTACCAAAGACTTTTACATCTTTTCTTTTGCATCCGAACATACAGTAGCTGCAATTTTACTTCAAAAGAATGATTTTGGGAAGAAGCAACCAATATCTTTCTTTATTAGGGCCTTAAGAGATGCTCCTCTCAAATATAATATCATGCAGAAGTAAGCCTTAGCATTAGTGAAAGATTTAAAAGACTTTAGGGTCTATATTTTACACTCTCACATTATTACTTTTGTTCCACATACTAGTGTCAAGGACATCCTAAGTCAAGACCCTGATGGTAAAAGGGGAAAATGGATTGCTACTATTCTTGAGTATGACTTAGAGATCAGGCCCACCAAACTAGTTAAAGGGCAAGGATTAGCAAAAATTATGGCTGAGTCTAACTTCCAAGCACTAGACATGAATATGGTAGATGTGTTGGAAGAAATGGAAGAATTTACTGCTCCTTTTATTGAACAAACATTTCTGAATTCTTCTTGGTATGCTAACATTATTTATGTGATTTTATATTTAAATGCCCCTCATTCTTTGTCTAAAACTAAAGCTAGATTCTTGAAACAAAATGCTTTGAGTTTTTGCATCCTAGATGGGGTATTATATTGGGAAAATGATGTTGGAATTATACTTAAATGTTTACTTGAAGATGATGCAGGGAAAATCATGCATGAGTTGCATGACGGAGAATGTGGAGGACACCTCTACTGGAAGGCCACAACAAACAAAATTCTCAGATCAAGTCACTATTGGCCTACCCTTTTCCCAGACACTCAAAAGTTGGTCATGTCTTGCCATAAGTGTTAAATCTTTGATGGCAAGAGAAAACTCCTTCCCTTACCCTTGCATCCTATCAGAGTTTAGGCACCTTTTCAATAATGGGGGCTGGACTTCATTGGGGAAATCCACCCATCCTCCTCAGCTCAACATAAGTGGATCCTCACGGCCACTGAATTCTTTACCAAGTGGATAGAAGTTATACCCTCCAGAAATGCTAATGACTCTATCATTATCAAGTTTCTTGAAACAAATATTCTGTCCAGATTTGGTTGTCCCCAAAAAATCATAACAGACAATGCTGCTTCTTTCAAATATAAAAATATGGTTGAATTCTGTTTCAAATACCACATAACCTTGGGCCATTCCACTTCTTACTATCCCCAAGGAAATGGATTAGCTAAATCTTTGAACAAGAGCCTAATCAATATCATTAAAAACTGTTGGAACAAAATCAGAAATCATGGCACAGTAAACTGGTTCATGCCTTATGGGTTGATAGGTTAACTCCAAAGAAATAAATAAACATGTCCCCCTATCAGCTAGCTTATGGCATGGACGTAGTTTTTCCCACCTTGTTGGGAGTTCCAATCATGAAGATCCTTCAAGAATTGTAGGCTGAAGAGAATGATATGCAGAGGAGAATCAATCAAACCATCCGTTTGCAGCAGACCAGAGAAGAAGTTTATGAAAGAACACAACTATTCCAAGCAAATATGAAGAAGCTATTTGATAAGAGGACTAAGGCAAACAATTTCCAAATTGGAAATTTTGTTCTTAAATGGGATTCAAGAAGAAAAGAGAAGGGGAAACATGGCAAGTTTGAGAACTTGTGGAAAGGGCCCTATATTATTCATGCTGAGAGGGGTCACAATGCATTTTTCCTGAAAGAATTGAATGGAGAAGACTTATATGGAGCTCTTGTCAATGGTAGGATGCTCAAGCATTACTTCTGCCAAGAGTCTTGAGTTTAAATAATTTTATTTTTCATTATAAATATCATAGTCTAGACATTTCTTTTAAAGTTGGAAAAATCAAAAATACAAAAACAAAGAAAAGAAAGAAAAGAGGGAAGATTGTAAAAACAAGAAAGGTATAGCTCCATACCAAAAACAGAAACAAATATGAAAGTTTGCAAGCTTAAATACCACTCCTGAAAAACACACTTCTAGTTAGTCAAACAACCTAATCTTGACTAATTAGCTTTAAATTTTCTGCTGATAGGTTAGTAAATTTGATTTTCCAAACTGTTTAATCTTGGCTTATCAGTAAATGGTTTAGGATAGAAATTAAAGGTTCAAACATGCTCAAAATCTGAACTTGAGTTCCAAGGAGAAAATGACTCAAATCTGTTTCAATTTCTGATTCAAAGGATGTAAAAGTCTGGTTCTAATTAGTCCAAAGTCTGAGCCAGTTAATAAAGGAAAGACAACTCAATAAAGAGTCAAAATAGAGCTGAAGAAATGAGGAAGGAAACGTTTTAAAATTTCAGATCTCAAACCTCCCATTTTTGTTTTAAATTTTCTGCAAAATAAATGTCTATGTGCAGCTTGTTTTTATGCCATAGATCACAACAAGTCAAAACAGCTTAATCTTGACTTGACTATTTTTAAATTTATGTTTTAGAAATTAGGGAAATAAAGTCTGTTGGACAGTTTAATCCCAACAGATAATAGATTAGGTAGAGAATCATATGGGCTCAATCGTCTAATCTGAGTCCATGGAGAAATAAGAAGTAAAAATAGATTAGATTTCTTGCTTTCAAAAAGAATAAAATGTTGTGAAAGAGTTTGCCAATCCAATTGCACTCTAATGAAGAAAAAATGTTAGATCAGTAGGATTGGGTAGGTGGAAATATTGTATTGATGAGGATCCATTGTTTTTATGGCTGCTAATATATTTTCAAAATCAGATCATCCCAGCAAAGGAAGGGCAGCCCAATGGATGAGGCAACTGATCAGCCTCCCAGAAAATCCAAGTCTGAAATTCTTGTTGCCTTCAAAAGGGCACCATCCCCAAGTGGAGCCACTGTTAGCCACCTATAAATTCTGTTATATCAAGTGGTGGCTAAATGATTTTGGATAGCCTTCAAGAAACAATTTCATTTGCTAGAAATTTTTGATGCTTAAAAGTCTTTTGATAATATCCTATCCTTTGTATAAACGTCGCTGCCTTTCCCCCTTTTTTAACTCAGAAATCCTGTTAATTCCCAAGAAAGAATACTGCTGCTACCACCATTTTCCTTTTCCCCCTTATGCCAAAACTAACCTCATATTTGCCTTTTCTTTTCCCATGAAAACCTTCATTCTCATGTTTTCCCCTTTTCCCTTCATCAAAACCCCTTTGATAAGGTCTAAGACCCTTTCTTAGCCTTATCGAAACACTCAAACTCCTTTCAAAACCATTAAAAATCCATAAAAATACATTTTTTATGACTTAAGCCCCCTTGGGCTTAGTCTTTAACCCTCCCTTCCATACGTCTTGGTGCTCGAACCGAGCACCAACCCTCCAAGCGCTTATCGCATCACCCGATGCCGATTAGCCCTTCCTTTTAAAAACCCCTGGTCATATGTTCTCCCATATAACCCATGGCCCCACAGCTGGGCGCCTAACCATATTTTATATTTTTCCTGCCCTCGAAAATATTAAAACCTTATGTTATTTTGAAACTTCGGGTTTTTTATTATTTCCTAAGGTTTTTCCACCTGCCCAAAATTCAAAGCTCTCTCCATCGTCGATCTGATCTGCAAATCGATGGCACACAATCCATCGCCTGTTGGTCCCCCGCTGTCCACTCACCGTTGCAAAACCATGCGGTATCCATCGCACCGCTTTTAAGCACGGGGTAGTTTTTTCCCATTTCGCAGTGATTCCATACGCTGGCTGACACGTGTCTTGGGCACTGTTCACAAAACCACTGTCCATCGCGTGCTAAAGATCGGATGTGGACCTAGCGTGATATTGACGTCCACCATCTGATCTGAGGCTGCCCATCGGACAGTGATTGCTCAACAAAGAAGCCCGACAGTTAACCAGGCTACGACGCGGCATTTAAAATATCTCCACCGTCGATCTGATCTGCAGATCGACGGCCCACCATTCATCGCTCTGATTCCTCTGTTTTTACTTTTTGCCTCCGCTCCTGACCATCGATCTCTGCGCAATTGACGGCTCCAATTCATATTCCTTTTCTGCCTTCCCTTTGAATTCCTCTGATCGATCTCAACCGTTGGAGGATGCCATCCAACAGCCACGCTCCCTCCACGTTCCTTCTGAAGCAGTTAACCTATCCATGCATGATTTCATAATATTTTTTTGTATTTTTGTAAGGTTTTATGGTTTTTCCACTATGTCTGAAGAAAATTTGAAGGCAGAGTGTGACGATACTCCCGTCTTCGATTCATAAAATAAAATCCTTTACAGGGTTTAAAATTCACGTTTCATCAGTGATTCACGAGGCATTGATGCCATATCATCCCTACGCGACACTGCATACCAGCAAAGCATAGTGAATTAGACACAAATCAAAGAGTATCAGTGCCGAAGACAAAAATATATCAAGACAGGAAATTAAAGACATATCTATAGGGATTATGGCTAAAATGGATTATCAGAATCCTAAAACACAATTTAAAGAAAATCACGAGTGTTTTATTAGATAGAAAGCATATTCTTCCACATCAGGGGCTAATTAAATTCCCCAGCCATCACAGAGCCACCTACAACCTCAAAACAATCAAAGGAAAGTCGAAGTTATTATCAGACCAGGAGATATTTTGCATCAATATACCTAAAATGTTATTTCAACCAAAGGAACTTATTGCAGTTGTCAGCAGAAGTTATTACAAGAATGACGAGGAGCCTCGAAGTCAACAAATTCTTTCCAGCAAACCTAATAGTTAATGTAAATGATTTTATATAGAGGACACCTATGCAAGTTGCTTCATTGAGCCCCGAAAGGCCAAGAAGCCATTTAAGTCTGTATTAATTAGTTTTTGAGATATTTTATCAGATATCACCTCCTCATTCTTCTATATATACTTCTGAAGAAGATGACTGAGGGGTTGATTGATCACTAGTTATAATATTGGAACTTTCTTAAATAATACATAGTCTGTTGAAGTTGAAGAAGAAATTGAAGTCTTGGACGCCCTGATGATGTTGTTGCATGCTTGTTACTGCAGCTTACGAGCACAGATTCATATAACAGATAGATCTCAGAACCAGATATCAGCAATACTTCTCATATATTATCATCAAATTCTTACATAACCCCAAATCCCACCTGCGCACATAGCCAACAGGGTCCACACACAGCAGGACAAAGGATCTCCGCACACACAGCCAGTAGGAGTCTGACCCAAATAATTGAAACCCAGAACTAACAATCTGCACTTAGCATTCACTTATATTCATCTTCTACCTATTAACTCAAAAAGACTTTATATTTATACCAATTTAGCCTATACCTCCTGGTTTTACGTATTTACCCGCTTACAACATATTGGGCCTTTTATCTGCCCTATCACCCCTGCACTAGACTAAATATAATCAAAATAATACAAAATTGGACAAGCTTTCATCAGTGTGGGAGACCCTGCTCCAACAGTCCCCCAACACAATCTTGTGACCTGTCCCGAGTGACTACAATGGTAGAGATCCACCTATGCGTGCAATTCATTAATATTTGCAATTAGGGGGAAAGTATGTCAAGACTCTGGTGGGCAGTGCCTTGGGCAAGAGCAACAAGCTTTTGTGACATTGGTCCTTCTGCAGCTGAGGTGAGATTTTCTTGTAGTTGATGGAGGTGCGTTACTGCTACCTACGCATCCTGTGAAAGACGGAAAGCTGAAGCGACCCATGGTTTTAGCTATTGATTGATGGTGTCTCTCTTTCGGTGAAGTTCTTTGATTTCTTCTTGGAGTATAGTATTGAACCTGATGCTTACCAATCTTTGTGTTGGAACTAGTGTGGGTAATGTAGCTTTGATGTAGGCCACTGCCTCTTCCTTCTGTTTTAAGTCCAGGTTGAGTTACTTAATTTTTGGTGCATGTTGTACGATGGTCCAAAGCTATGTGGTGGACTCGATCAATTGAGTTTCCTGGATGATCTGTGCTGTAATGGTATCCATAGCTTTGGTGACGAGGGTGGTGCATTTCTCGCAGACCTCCGGGGTTGTGTCAGGCTGTAACTGATTCTATAATATGGTAATTTGTTGTGCCAACACTGTTTTCAGGTCCCAAAATTCTGTTTTGGTTGTCCTAAAGGTTGTTACTAGGCCTGCCACCTTTTCCTGTGCTGTCATCGTAGCAGGTAGTTCCTCTGGTAGTTCTGCGTAGATTTGGTGAATCGTTGTTGCGAGCTCAGTTTATCGTGGGATAGCGAGAGTGAGGGCAGTGCGCTTTTGTTCCATTGTTCATTCGAGGAGGCTGAGTTGCTGGTCCGTCTACTGGTCTCGATGATGGATTTCTTGTGAGACCGTGGTTTGAAATTTTTGGAGGGCTCTGTGGAGAAGCACAGCCAGGTCCAGTTGTATTCTTACGCCGACGGGGAATTGGATACCTAAAAATGCATTGCCAGGTACAGAACAAACTCGGTATTCTACTAATGTGAGAGAGGTACTAGTAGTTGTCGTAGAAGTATCTTCTTGAATTAGGTTGTCTTGAATTGTAGTGGTGCACAACTGCAGATCCTGAATTTTGGTCTAAATAGTGGTGAGTGCGACTTTCTTTTGGTGCTCTATTGCGGACCAGTTTTCCTCAGCGGTCAGAGTGATGGCGCCTGTAATTTGTGTGAGGTCACTACTAGTGAGAGTGAGCGCAGTATCATGGTCCTTGTGTGAAGCACGTGGCTTATTTCGGGTCCCTGTTTCATATGCTCTCAGCCACTTTGTGCCATGGCTATCAAGAGTAATACTTTCGTCTGGAATGAGTGCAAGCTGTGACCTCGTTTCATCTTTGGTTTTAACAGTCTCTAGTAGCTGCGTAGTTCCTTCATGAATTTTGTGGGGCTGGCCTGTGGGATCTCCTGGGTAAGTGGTGCTGTGTTTGGTGTGGTGGCCCCCATGGTGCTTTTCCATATAGGAATATAGCACTCCAATACTTTGTCAATTGCTTCGTCCTTGGGTGGTATTTCCATAGTTGCTGTAGGTGGGGAAAAAGTCAGGAGAGTACGTTTAAGATGTTATAAAGGATTATGCAATATACATAATAGGTAATTAATTTATATACATGATACAGGCCAACAGAGCTACCGGTCCATCCCTATGGACAACTCCTGTGGGTAACTAACGGTAATGGCGTTCCTACTTAGGGCATACCATCGGATGAATGGTAAAAATTATTCTGTAATATCTTCATTAATTTCCATTTGGTTGTGCCCATCAATGGTAAATCGTTCTTGTTACCAGAGTTCATTGTTCCAATAGCTACTTTTCGTACCTTTTGTGTAGTGTTCGTGTTTCCCATGTTCTGCTCCTAGCCCCCCAACAAAATCTTGTTTCGTAGGGACTGCTGAACTAGGGAGGGCTAAATTATGGCAGTCTGGCCTAGCTTTTGCCAAAGGGAGCCATGTAGCATGGTCACACGTGATACATACTGCCAAACCAGCTTTCAGATATACTGGGTGTACCCAATGGTCACACTGATATGTTCCTTTAGTCGGATAGTAGTATTGTTTTTGGCCTCATCCTGAGTTGTGGTTGGGTATGTTTCTAAGTCCCCGTTGCATAGCCCAACTGGCCCTACAAATTCATCTTTCAGTGTATCCCTATAAGGGATTCACTGGAGTCCCTTGTCTACATACCTTGCAGTCCTGTCCTCCTAGGGACCTTCATACTCCAAGGAGGTCTTGTTGTTCACATCCGTTGGTGCTTCAAATCATAGGACCATCATATCCCAAAATTCTTCCCATTCATAGATGGTCTCCTTATGTATCGCCCACCATTGTGCTAACGCACCGCATAGTGCCTGTTCAAGGGCTTCCAACCAATGCTTGCGCGGAACCTTTCCTTCAAATGTTTGTAAAAAACCTTGAATGGGACCAAACCCGTGAAACTAGGGTAGACTTCTTACTTCAGATGATATGCTTCAGAGATCCTTTGTCATACAGCATAATGTAGGTGCATCATGTACATATGGTGACCAGAATTCTGACCCTCTACTTGAGTCCCCTTTCCACCAAATCATACCATCCATTCCATCCTTCATAGTTAGCTAGTATGGCTGCATTCTATCTGTATGTCGTGATCTGTCCATAGGATCTAGTGGGATTGTTACTTGTGTTCCTTTTTTCTCAAATGTCATACTGTGATCCTTTAGATTAATGATACCACCTACAGTCATGGCCTAGTCTAGGCCTAGGAGTGTTGGATAGGGATTCATATTTCCCACAATGTGAATAATTTCAAAATCAGCCCATACCTTGACTCCAGTGATGTTTAAAATAACCTGTGGTAATTTACACAAAGGTGTTATCATCTGCTGATTATCCATGCGCAGCTGGGTGGTCATCCGCTCGAGTGTAGGTTCACCCATTTTCTGCCAAGACTGCTTATGGATTACATTCACCTCTGATCCTATGTCAAGAATGACTTGATCCATCTTAAAAGCCCCAATATGTGCAGTCAATCGCATCTCCTAACCTGTGTGTTTTTTTTTATGCATTTTTTTCACTTGCGCAGCTGGGTAGGCCTGGCCATTGCACCCCTTGAGTAGAGTTTGAATATTCTCCTTGGTCTGTTGGTGGTGTAGCAGCTGCATACATACTTGTAGGAATGGTTTAATCTATTTCCCATGTTCATCATTAGGTGAGAGTAATGTTCTGCAATCGTCCTCCCTTCTAGGCACGAAGCTTATTTCCTGTGGGGGCTGCGCTCTTACTTGCATTGCTAGGCCAGTGGTTGCTTGCATCCGTGTTTCACGAGGTGACCCTGTCTCTCGCGGCTCTACCTTTACCTGCTACACATTTTTTGTGGTAGTCTGCTATTTTTCTTGAACCTTAGCTTTTAGAACCAAGAAATCTTCGATCGAGTGATCCAACTATGTATAGTACCGGCAGGTCTGTCTAGTTGGGTTAACGCAGTCTCTTGCAATATGACCGATTTCCCCACAGTTGTAGCAAATGAGTTGGCCTCGCCCTTGACCGTCACTTCCTCCTTGGCCTCCTCCCCTACCTAGACCTGGGGATCCCCTTACTCATGTGGGGGATCTGGGCAACGTTAGGTCATACTAAACTCGGAATAGGCTCCCTCACTCCGTTAGTAACTCATATGTGCGGAAATTTTGTTCATCATGGTCAATCAACTTGCAAAACCGACACCACTACTGCGCTCCACTTGACCCCGTAGCCTCCCCAGGTCGTAAGGGACTAGGCGCTCTAGTATGCATAAATGTAGTTAGTAGTGGGCAGTTATCCTTGGTATGACCATTTACTCGGCATCGAATGCACCATCTATCCAGGACGACCGCTAGTCCGTGTTCCTTGCACAGAAGTTGAATCTCGAGATGCATTGCTTCTAGCTAACCTTGAATCTGATGTAGTCCCAACAAAATTTCATCTCTCAGGCCAGCTTCTAGTTTCATAGCCACCTCCAATGCTTTTTCCTGCATTTCGATAGATTGTCTATCATCATACTGGAATCCACCTTCTCTGATTGCTTTCTTTAATCACTAATCTTTTTCCCATATAGACTCAGACAACCCTTGCTTGATATCCTTCAATTCATTTACTATCTATGAGTAGGATTTAGGTCTCTTGAATTTTTGCTTTAGTGCAGCTTTAATTTCATCAATAGTTGCATTTTCCTTTTGCCCAATGTACCCCATATACCAATCCAGAGCCCTTTCCTCGAAGGCAAGGGATAACTGAGCTCATCTCACTGCATCACTTAGTATGTTCTGCGTAGCCCATACTGAATCTGCTACAAACCAGAACCAATCCATATCCTCATCGCTCAGGCCTTTAAAGGTTGAAAGATTTAAGTGCGCAGCCATGTCACCTGTTGGTGGGGGTGGTGGGGAGTTTTTTCCTCGATGACAGCTCGATGGAGGAGTTGACGGAGGGTTGAATGTAGCAAAATCCCTTGCCAGGCTATACGTAGCCCGATCTCCTTCCTGGTTGGTTCTATAGTACTTCCTGCTATGCATAGTACCTTTTTTCTGGTTGGAATTCATTCATGGCGTATGGCTACATAGGATACTTTTCTCGCACAAAAAGGTCTTTATTAACAGTGGTAACATTTTCAGGAACTTACTACAGAACCCTTTAAAGAATCGCCTTTCTGCTTCAGAATAGGACACTGAATAATGAATAATTCCCACACACAGCTAAAGGAGGACTCCACTGCTTTGGAAAACATGCTATAATAGTCAAACATATACCCATGGGATCCTAAAACCCTGCCCAGGAAGGATTAGATTTGCACCTAGAATGAAAAATTTCAGATCCGAATGAAGATACAATCCAGAGATAAACTGGTCAAGGATGTACAGAGAGTGATGTCCGCCTATGAACACCTGATCAGTCACATCGATTCGATGGTTGAATTACACCATATCCCTTCTTTGAGTGCATTGGACACTGAAAAAGAAGAGAATAGGTCTCCCATGACATTCAAACATTCCTACAACCAATGAGGCAAGTAGCTTCTTCCCAAGATCTTCTGGCCTCACATGAAAATATTATTCAGTTCATCATTACGCCAGTTCAAATCTACACCAAGTTGGCTTCTCTATCTAATCAGATCATAGTAAAGAGGTGCAGCTTGGTCCCAATGCTCTTGAGTGCTTTCATAGATTAAGGGAAGATACTCCCCAGGTCACTCCAGGCGGTGCAAATTATCAAGTGTGTAAAAAGTACCTCAAGTATCAGCAGCAGATAGATGTACCGAACCTGTCAATCATGCAACTGCTTCCTTGACCAAGGAAAGGGCACAGGTCACAGGTTGCAATAGGCAACAGGTCACAGGTCATAGCCAGAGCTGAGCCGAAAGTCACAAATTCCTCCTAAGTTGCAGATCATGCTAACAGTCGGGAATATGAAGGATCATGGACACCCAAGGGTCAATTTTTCTCTATAAGTACTCCCTCCGGGGAATTGTAAAGGATATTTTTTCGGGACTCCAAAAGCAATAAGGATAATTGTATAGCATTGAATGCATATTTATGTGAATGAATACAAAAAAATGTTTTGGCTCCACTACTCGATCAGATGAGGACTAATGTTTGTTAGAATTATGAATATGTTGTCTTATGTATTGGCTATCTTTTATAATTGACTAATCCATGTTTTCTTCTCAAGTCATTTATACGTTTAAGCTTACATGATGTTTTGATGGTATGAGAATATTTAATTGATAGATGTTTAGCGACTTCATTATTAGCATCGTTTCATCTTTTGGAAAACGCTTAAGGAATTGAAGGGTGTTTCAACCATAGAGAATTGTTTCTTTTGTGGTCAAACGACTTCATAAGCATGACCCTCATGATGTGCTGCTAACAGCATTTCTTTTGGTTGCATGATTTGAATCTCGCTTTGCTATTTATAATGTTTTATTTTCAGTAAGACTCGTCAACCAATTTTCTTGTATCGTTTGAGTAACCATGTATTCACATATCTGTAGGGCTCATTCTCCATCTGAGAAAAGGTATATTCAGCAGTAGCCGGACCCACACCCTGGATGGGATCTCTATCACAAACAGTTTAGAGTCTAGTTGGGATTTTTACTGGGGAGACCCCCTACTATTGGCCGAGACATTTATTCCCATCAATAGGTTGTTAAAGGTGAACCTTTTCTCTTGCTGGGATGGCTTCTCTTCTTTTGGATGGTTGTAAAGGATATCAACATAATTTCTTTAGATTTCTTCATTTACATTCTTTTTCGTATTTGATTATTCTCCCTTGAAACCAATTATAGACTTGTCATGTTGAGATAATTGAGCATAGATAATGTTACCAAGGATTTTAGAGCTTTTCCATCTCTTTTTAACTTGATCCAACTATTTTCTTAGAGAAAAAAGTCTAGCTTCATGTTTTTCACAAATTTGTTCTCTATCTTTTAGTTTGTTGTGTTAGAGTTGGTATCTTCATCCCTCCGTCAGAGATCAAATTTATCTTGTTGCATTTCATTTTAGGTGTCTCACTCAGTTCAGTCAGCTGCATTCCATTAGGAGCATGGATCATCTGATGGAAGGGTCTTGTCACTCATATCCCTCATGTCATGTACCTGCTGGTCCATGTCTATTCATCAAAATCATTTATAGTCATGTTTGGTCTCAATATTGGCGAAGAGTCATTTTAGGGTTTTTAGTCTCATTAGGTCTAGGGTTTTGTTAATTTAGTCTTAAAAATGAATGATAATTTTAGCAGGCACATGAGAGAGGTTTCAAATAAGGTTTCACTACAAAAATTTCATCATCATAATGCTTGATAATGATTTTACTTCAAAACTTAGTTTTGAAGAAAAATCGTCTATTTCGTATTTTGTAATAAATGCAGTGTAATTTTTAAGTTCTTCAGTTGTAAAGTACTCCATGCGCATCCCTGGTCACCTTTGCCAAATCTCCATGCCAGCTATCCCTGTAAAGACAGACAAGAAGTTCTTCATCAGTCAAAAGCACAAAGGAAACAAAACAGAGTTCATTTAAAGTGTCAAAGTCTGCAACATTAGAAAGTGGGTTTGCCCAAATGAGAAATCAAAATTTTTGATATATATAAGATATTTTCATATTCAAACCCCAAACCCCATTTACATGCCAAGAGACAAGAGTGAGGCCAAAATAAATCGTAGAGGATGCAAAGCCAGCGTTTGGAGGGCAGATTGTGTGTCATTTGTAGAGCGCGGCGCACTGGGAAACTGTCGCGGCGCACTAGCTGAGCGCGGCGCATAGGGCCGCTCACCTATGTGTATTTTTGAACTTTCATGGCACATATAAAGGGCGTGATGCACTAGGCCACTGTTGCAGTGCACAGGGAAGATAGCTAAGTTTTTGTCATTACTTCACAAAAATCCAAATCGACTCGGTCCTTCTCGCTCCAAGTAAGTTTATGTGACTTTGTAATTGCCATTAAAATAGGTTTAGTGTTGTTTGAGTTTGAATATGAGAGTTTGAATGCCAAAAATATAAACCCTATCATCTTGTTGAAGTGCCTCCTTAGGGTTTTGAAATTGGAGTTTTAAAATTAATTTTGGTGCCAAATACTTCATTCCTCGCTTGTTTATTCCTCCCTCTCACTGTTATACTATCATTACAGTCCCTCCCCTATTCCCTTATATCCCAAGTCACTCATTCCTAAGCCCCATTTCCCTATCCCAAGTCATTTCATTTCCTATCATTACACTTTCCCATCTCACTTGTAAAAACTCCCAAACCCCAACTTTCCCAAACAGTTAATTGGTTGTCCCTACACTTGAGTTATCACTTGATTGAGGTCCATTATTCCTACTGCCCTATTTATCCACAGTCCCTCTCTTACCACCATATATTTGGTAATTGAAACAAAGCACCAAATTCTCATTTTCATCTCATACAAGCCAACATACACCTTGCATGGACATCATGGAGACAGATACTGACACATCATATGACCGAGATAGTGATTCTACCACTGAGCTACATGCATCTAGAAAGCCTCGTAAAGGTGGCAGACATGTGAGAGAAGAGCCCACCTCATTGACTCAATTCCAGGCTTGCCCACTTGCCATGGCATGTTTTCGAGAACATTCATGCTATCAGTATTGTAAAATTATTGCTAGGATCCATCATCATCAGGAGTTGGCTCGTTTGTTTGTATTGCATTTACAAGATGGTCAGGTAACTCTTGCTAGTGTAAATTTCACTTTGACACTGGAAACCATCTCTCAAGCAACCGGAATACCGAATGTGGGTGAATAGTGGAACAAAAGACAACAGGTGGATAGAGTGCATTATGAACCATACATCAGGCCTAGCTTTGTGAGGCAACTTAGCAGGGTGTTTCCATCTCGGTTGCTAAAGGAATCCTATGCGCCTCTGATGAAACTCATTATCAGATATTTCAGTTGTGAGGGCCGGTTTTCACACCTCTATGCCTACCACATCAGGTTATTGATGCATTTCACTAGAGTGAGGATGATGAACATTCCTTATTTTATGTGCCGGAATATCGAGAGAATGACCACTCTTGTGCAGAAGAAAACTCCCGAGTAGCAGTACAACAGTATTTATCACTATGCACTCATTAAGATCGTGGTTGTACATCAGCTTGGATTGCAGGGTATTTCATGGGAGGATTTCATTTCCCATGATTTCTTCACCGCTCCTTAGGTTCCCCCGGAGGTTGTTCGTGATGCAAGTGAACCTTCACATCAGTCTGGATGTCAGGAGGGAGAGAATACTAGTGTGCCGACATATGTCACGTATCAGAGAGGCACTAGAAGATTATTTGCAGTAGCCCGACGAGTACTATCTCCACCTGGGATGGAAGGGGTCCCGTTGCCATCATTAGCGGCATAGTTATAGGTACATGACAGAGGTAAGAGGTCTATGCAGGATGAGGGCCCTTCAGGAGGCCAGGATACTGATTTTGTACTCATTGATGAGGATTTGAGCTCTCCAAGCTCAAAGTTGAGAGAGACTATTCAGGAGCAGAAGGCGGAGATTGACACATTGATCGTCAAATTGCAGAGAGCCCAATGGATCATAAATTACCTGGAGTAGCGAAACAAACAGTTGGAAGATCAGAAAACAATCATGGAGTTGCAAAACATCCGTGAGAACCAGCAAGCTGCCCAAAGAAGCCAAACCGAGATGACATCCATTGAGCGGGAGATTGAGGCTGATAGAGAGACTTGGCTTGAGAGGCTTAATATTCATCTTCAGAAGCTATTGGAGAAGGAAAACAAGGAAAATAACATGCTCAGGCACATGAAGAACCATTATTGGGCACGAAATCATGTTTGCAAAGCGAGGATCAAGATCCTGAAAGCAAGACTAAAAAGGGCACTAAAGCGTCGTAAAAGGCATGATAGACTCCAAATTTTGGCTGAAACTTCTTTGGCCCAGCCTAGTGCTTGATGGTGGAAATTCAGCCCAAATTTCAAGAAATTTGGGAAACTTTTTGTCAATTTTTAATTTTTTGGCCTTAACGCAGATTTTTCGTAGCGGCACTTGGCGCACTCTTATAATTGGCAACTCCTTTTGAGGAAAAATTTGTATTTATGGATTTTTCATAAAAAATTATGCATGCCTACCCATTACCTAAGTATTTTGACAAGTTTTGGGTTTCCTAAAGGGTCAAAAACACCTCAAAAATGGCCTTTCTGCCACTTTTTGGACACACAAGAAGCAGTGTTGGGATATTTGATTTTTGGAGGGGAAAATGGAAACCAAATTATGAAATTCCACTTGGGTTGGAAAGTAGACAGGCAGAGCTTTTGAAATATCTATCCTGCACTCAATTTGGACTCCGGGAAGGCTCTCAAAAGCAGTCTCAAAATGGAGCTACGCATAGAGATTTCAGGCGTGACACATTGGGAAATTTGGCCTATTTTTCACTCAGCAGCTTAGATTTTCGCCTAGTTTTGGCTAGTTTGACTTTTTCATGTAAATATTGATGTAAATTGATGTAATTTCATGAATATTATTTAATTTTGGCACATTTTACTCATCCAAGTAGATTCATTCACGAACAAGTGAAATGTAAGTGAATGAATCAGTTTCCTATCATATAGAGGCAAGTTGTTTCATTGCCTATTTTCCAGTTCTTAGTTTAGATTTGGTTGAAACAGCTCCTAGAATGGTGAGCTAGACCCCTAGAGGCATGGGGATGATTTAGGCTTGTCTATATCTTGTATTTCTTCAGTCATTTTCAAGGTTGGACACTTGGGATTTCTTGGCACTTCATTGTACATTTCATCTCTGCAATTTTGGCAAAGGAATAGACCAGGGTTTACAGCACTCTTTGGGATCCATGTGGCTCTGTGTTTTGATGGTTTTTTTCTCTATGTGATTTTAATTTTACTGATGTTTCATGTGTATCATTTCCCTTCTCCTTTCTTCTTAAATTAAACAAATAATTGATAAAGGTGGAATTCATTAGATTACTTTTCTCTTCCTTAAGTTTTGTTTAATTTTCCATGTTTTCATCTGTTTGAAGAGGATTATTGAAAGCCTCTTTCCCTCTTCAGATCCTCATCGGTCTGAACTATCCATTCATTCAATCCAAAGAATCAAAACAATTGCCTTCCTTGCCCCATTCAGAACTCTGCAAAAACTAGGCCTCATCCCCGGACCCAAAACTGCCTTTCCCTTTGATTCCAACAAAACCCCCAAAATCAAAATAAAACTCCTTTAATTATATACCTAGCCTAAAATTAGCCTTTATTTCAAATCATCTCAAGCCCTATTGATTATCTTTGCTGAGATTGACCCGGAGAGAGCCCTCTCCCGATCTGGTAGGGCTAGCTACCAGACTGAGCGTGGTTTGATGTTACCCTGAACTCTGCCTTCCTTTAGCCTGAGGTAGATTTAGGCTCTAACATGTTGTTCAAGAATTCTTCCTTCTGTTTTACTTCCTCTTAAAGTTTCTCCCTTGACAGAAATGACCTTCTTTCATAATTTCTCATTTTCTTCAATTTGACCCAATATATATTCATCCACATTTCCTTCATTTTCTTGTTTGAAATCATTATCATTTTTAAATTCCATGAATAACACTTCACTGCTTCCAACATAGTTATCTTCTGCATAAAAATCACCATTGTTTCCTTTTATAAATGATTTTTTTGTTGATTTCTTCTTAGTAATCACAAATTCATCTTCATCAGAGTCATCTTGTTTGGAGAAGAAATTTATTAGATCCTTTCTTCTTGAACATATTTTTTGATAATTGTCTTCATCATCACTATAATGCTTATGTGGACATTTTGCACCATAATGTCCTATTATTCTACATTTAAATCAAATGAGAGGATACTTACCTATTAGATTGGCTCTTTTCCTTAGTTTCTTTACAAATTGTGCTAGTTTATATTCGGTATCATAGTCATCACTGCAATAGTTGCAAGTTTTTCCTTTCTTTGATGTTTTAGAGGCCTCGAATGCTACTTCCTTGGAGTTTGGGATTCCTTTTCTCATTTCATATGCAATGATAATCTCGTGAATTTGATCCATATTCAAGGTTTCCAAGTCCTTTATTTCTTATATGTCACTTACTTTGGAGTCAAATCGTTCCGGAAGTGATCTCAACACCTTTTGGAAAACTATACTTTCTTCAATGTTTTCACCTAGACCCTTGAGTGAGTTGACAACTTCATCCAAGCAGAGGAAAAAGGTTGCAATATCTTCTTCGTCATCCATCTTAAGATTCTCAAATTGTCTTCTATGAGTTTGGAGTGTTTCCTTCGTGATCTTGGAGTCTCCATCATAGATAACAATAATCTTGTCCCACATTTCCTTGGCAGAATCCCAGTTCATCACTTTTGTAAATTCTGAATAAAAAATTCCACTTGTTATCGAATTTAGTGCTTTGGAGTTTGATATATTAAGTTTCCTTCCATCCTGATCTGTTGGAGGAGTACATGGAACTTTATATCCATGCAGAACTAATTTCCATACTTCAGGTCCAAGATACATTAAATATAATGTCATGCAATGCTTCCAAAATCCAAGTTTGTTCCATAAAATTGGGGGATCTTTTCTGTTGTCTCTTGATTCTTCATTGTTCCCTAAGAATCCTTATTCTAGTTTTTAGGATGATTATGAAGAAGGCGAATTTGATACCACCTGTTGGAAATACTGAGAGTGGGATGAACCAATATTTATTTTCAATTGTTACATTTTCTAGTTAAGATTCTTACACAATTATAATCAACTAAATAAATGTTGGAAATATTGTCATTGATGGAAAATGAAGTGGCAAAGGAATTGGCATCTGAAACAGTAACTAGGAATAGAGAAAAGACATGTAGCAGAGAAGAATAGAGAAAGAGTGCATCTACTGAGAGTAGTATCAGTCAAGAAGAAAATTGAATTCAATAGGAAGGATATTTGAGTCCCATTCAGGTGTGAACATATGTATGCATCGTGATGGAGGATAGTTGAAATCCGTGAGAAACCTGTGGGGGATTATTAGTGCTTTGTATGTTGTTCGAGGAACCGATGTTAATACGGTCGACGGTGTATCCAAAGCTGGTAGATAGTGGAATGTTATTGATTGAAAAAAATTATGGTTTTAAGCTTCACATGGAAGGGTCTACGCTATTATTAAGGAGAGTTTGTTGGAGTTCATGGAGAAAGGAGCAAGGAACGAGAGAAAATCGGTTATAACATGGACGAGAACTACATTTTTTCGCTGTTTATTAGAAATCCTGCCAAAGATAGACCAGAGTTAACTAAGTAAGAAGGTTAGCGCAAACCCAAATTAACCTTGGTTAATTATTTTTCAAAACCATGAGTGGATTGTCAAACCCGGTTTGCCCATATCGCACCGCTTTTGTGGGTTGAGCGGTATTCAAGAGGTTGGCTCTGATTCCATAGAATAGGCGACACGCGTCCCTGTACGACTCCACAAAACCGCTTGTCACTGCGCGCCATCGCGCGTTATTGTTGGACCCGGGATGCCCAGCGATATTGTTGAGCACCGTTGATCTGGGAAGGGGTCATCGGATGATGATCATTTGCTATAGATGCGCGAAGGTTAACCAAGGTACGGTGGCCATCACATGTTATTGTTCGCGCGTCTTCGCTGAGCGATATCCGTCCAATCAAATGAGGCGGCGCGACGCGATAACAACCGTCGGATGGAAACGATCGTTAGCAACGGGCCCCAGTTTTAAATAATATTGATTAAGCCGTCGATTATGCATGTGGGGCCGGATCCAAAGTTATATTTAAAAAAAAAAATCTATTTGATAAAAGCACGGATTATTAATATAAAGTTCTATTATATATTTTTAATTACCAAAGGTTGTGAATAATATTCATTTTTCAAATTCCACAAATTTGATAAATAAATTTCCAATAAAAGAAAGAAAACCATCAGTGGCACGTTAATGTTACTTAACCTTGGCTATAGTATTATTTGGTAGAGAAAAAGATTACCTTTGGGACAATTCGTGCATGGAAGAATGAAGATTGGATTCTCAATTTGGATTGGTTCGAATTTTAATATGAATACCATTAGTAGTTGAGTGGTTTTCTACTCATGGTATTGATAAAGGAAAAACTATATCAGGAGAAGCATATTATGGTTCAGAGTGTGCAGATGGAGGGTTGTTAATAAATAAATCTCTTTAAGAGATATCTGCATACATGATGCACCTATAGATATGATCTAGAAATGATGAATCTCTACGATGATCGGCAAAAAGAAATGAGGAAGACCTGACAGAAGTCTGATAAATAAATTGAAGAAATCTGGTGAATCTGAGGGTTGAAGCCTTCTGTATGAAAGTGGAAGTATCCTGCCAGTAAAAGTTGGTGTTAAAATCAGGGGGTTGGAGCTCCCTTCCAGTAGTGGCTGGAAAAAAAGAAAAGGTTGTATCCTTTCTGCAGGTGGGTGCCTGCGTGCTGGTATAAGTCTGCGCCAACATAAATTGTAAGAAGTTTTCTTTATAATAAATATTGAAGATTGAGATAACAAAAACGGTGGTTTTCTCCTTAATTGGGTTTCCACCTTAATTACTGGTGTTCATATGTGTTTCTTATGCTTGATGGTTTGTTCTGTTATTTCTGTTCATGTTTTACTAAACATTTGGTGAATGAATGATGCAATGATCTAAGTAAAGACATAATAAGATCTCTGGACATACAAGTTGGTTTCAGTAATATAGCATATGGTTTTAAAGAGAAAGGAAAAGTAAAAATTTTCAGTCAGCCCTAAATACTGATTCACCCCCCTATTAGTATTTTTCTCAACAATTGGTATCAGAGAAGGTCCTTGTGAAAAAGCTTAGCCGCTAGAAGGAAGATAAAGAAAGATGAGCAATCAAGATGGAACAACATCTATCAGGCCTTCACTCTTTAACAGAAAAAATTTAATCTTCTGGAAAACAACGATGAGATCCTATCTTCAGTCTCTGGGAGCAGATGTATGGGCAATTGTTGAAGGAGGATATCAATATCCAGCTGCAGTACCAACAGATTTGACGGAAAGAAAGAATTATGAAACCAATGCAAAGGCAGTCAATGTTCTATTGGGAAGTATAACTGAATCAGAATTTGTCAAAGTCATGCAGCTGAATACAACAAAGGCAATATGGGACAAAATCATTCTAAGTTATGAGGGTGATGCAAAGGTAAAAAGTGCTAAACTCCAAACTCTCAGAATTCAATATGAGAATATAAAAATGGATAATGAGGAGAGCATTGCAAATTTCTTTTTACGTCTTGATGATATTGTAAATTGTATGAGAAATCTAGGAGAAACAATAACCGAATCTACTCTAGTTGAGAAAATTTGAAGATCACTAACGACAAAATTTGAGTCAAAATCTTCTTCTCTTGAAGAAAAGCATGATCTTCAAAATCTTACTATGGTGCAACTTCATGGCATACTAAATGCATATGAAATGAGAAGAGGAGGACCATCTGAATTCAAAGAAGCAATCTTTAGAACTTCTACAAAAGGGAAGGAAGTACAAAAAACATAAGGATCAAGATATATCTCAGAAGAAGATGAGATAAACTTTGTAAAGAAACTTCAACTTGGCACAAGACGGTTCAGAGGTAAGCTTCCTTTCAAATGTTTTTATTGTGGAAGAGTTGGTCATTATTCTGCTAAGTGTCCTCATAAAGAAACACATAAAAAGGGGAAGGAAGTAGCAAGACGGAATAAGAATCGTTTTAGCACTAGAAAAAGTTACTATACTCATGAAGACAGTGATGGGTTATCTGATAGTGAGGAAGAATGTGAACAAGACCTTAGACTTCTCATGGAATTTGAAAAAGAATCTAGAGAATAAAAGGATACTTTTGTGGATGCTCTAGAAGACAATGATTTTCTTGATGAGAACAATCAACTCAAAATTTGCTTAGAAGAGAGTAAAATAACCATAGAAACTGCGAAAAATCAGCTTGAAGAAAAGGAGAAACACAATGAAAGTAGAGTGTGAAAAAGTAAGTCTGAAAAGAACTTGAAAGTAAAGACTACGGAATCTTAGATTTACTAAAGGATATAGAGCCTTAGATGAGATTATCAAAGAATTTTAAAGTTCTCCCCTTATAAAGACAAGTCTTGGATATATCGAGAGAATCTTCTCGGGCTTCGACACCAAATTATCTAAAAGCGACTACGAAGCTAGTGTACAACATGCTGCCACTCAGCAAGGGAATAAAGAATCTTTTCAGGTAAAGCATGATCATCTCAATTCAAAGAACACTAACAGGAATATCTTTCAAAGAAACACCAATCAACAGGTAAATTCAAGTAGGAGATTTCATGATCGCAGAAACTTCTTCTTCAATGGACAATGTTTCTCATGTCACAATTTTGGCCATAAAGCTTTTCAATGTGTAGCATATAAAACAATCATGACAAGAGAAGCAAGAAAGAAAAGGATTGATATTGAAACAAAGAATAATACCTATAACAACTTTTCTCCTCTTCAAAATGAAGTTGAATGTGCTTATTGCTATAACTTTGGGCATGAAGAATCTGAATGCAGGAGCAAAGTTCAGCCAAAAGAACATGTTCCTTCAAGCTCTAAATTATGGAAAAAGAAGGAATTACAGGTTGAAAATTGTGGCATAGCGTTATTTGTAGAAGATGAAGAAAACCAATGGTACATTGATAGTGGATGCTCGAGACACATGACAGGTGAAAAAAACAAACTTCTTGCATATAGTGCTCTAGAAAAGGAAAAGAATGTTACATTTGGAAATGATACTCCTGTGGTCATTAAGGGAAAAGGATCTATTTTTCTAAAATAAAAGGTGAAAGCTAATGAAGTCATGTATGTGGATGGATTAAAGCATAACTTGTTAAGTGTAAGTCAGATGTGTGATCAAGGAACCGAAGTTGTCTTTAGTTCAAAATAATGTGTCGTATGTGATCTTGATACAGGTAAAACAATTATAAAAGGAAAAATAACTCCAAGCAACCTGTATGTATTAAAGAACTGCAAAGAACAATGTTACTTGAGTAAATCTTCAGAAAACTGGCTATGGCATAGAAGGTTGGGGCATCTGAGCTTCTCTCAATCAACAAATCAAGCGGACTTAAGGATTGTTCGTGATCTTCCCAATATTACTCTACCCAAGAAAATATCATATGCAAATCTTGCCAATTTGGTAAGAAGCAAAGAGTACAATTTAATGCCAAGGAAGGATCATCAAGTAAGCCTCTTGAAATCATTCATACTGACATATGTGGACCTGTGAATAAAAATTCACCACAAAGTGAACAATACTATATCTTATTTATTGATGATTTCTCTAGAATGTGTTGTATTGGGCTGCTTAAACAAAAAGATGAAGCATTTGAGAAATTCTAGATATTCAAAGCACTGGTTGAGAATGAATTAGATCTAAAAATTAAGTGCCTTAGATCTGATCGAGGAGGAGAATATACATCAAATGAATTCCTTGAATTTTGTGAACAACATGGCATAAAAAGACAATTCTCTATAGCTGGCACTCCACAACAAAATGGTGTTGCAGAAAGAATGAATAGAATAGTTCAACAAATGGCTAGAGCTATGCTTAATGATTCCGGAACACTTGACACATTTTGGGGAGAAGCAGCATATACAATAGTAAACATTCTCAACAAGGCACATGTTCATGTAAATAGTGATAAAACTCCATATGAACTCTGGTATGGTAATCCTCCCACTGTAAAGCATTTTAGAATTTTTGGAAGCAAATGCTTTATCAAGAATAATGATGAAAAACTTGGAAAGTTTGAACCCAGAGCAGATGAAGGAATACTTATTGGTTACTCCTCTAGGAGTAGAGCATATAAATGTTACAATAAAAGACTTTGAAAGATTGTTGATTGTATTGATGTTGTTATTGATGAGTCCCCTGCAGCTCCAAAAGAAGAAAAACAAACAACAGATGAAGATGATGATGACATATATCCTTCTACATCAAATAGGAATGATATAGACAGTGAACCCAATGAAGAACCTGAAGATGATTTATTTGAAAAAGCTCCATCCAGATATGTTCAAAAGAATCATCCAAAATCTCAAATCTTGGGAGAAAAGGGATCAGGTGTACAAACAAGAAGGACTCTTGTGGGATCTTCTAGCAATCTGGCATTTCTGTCCACTATTGAACCTCACAATGTCAGTCAATCTAGCAAAGATGAATGTTGGATTCAAGCCATGAATGAAGAGCTTGATCAAATTGAAAAGAATCACACTTGGGAATTAGTACCAAGACCTCGTGACAAAAATGTCGTTGGAACTAAATGGATATTCAAAAACATGTTAAATGAGAATGGGGATGTTATAAGAAATAAAGATAGACTTGTTTGCAAGGGGTATGCTCAACAAGAAGGTATATAATTTGAAGAAAATTTTGCTCCTGTAGCCAGAATTGAAGCCATAAGAATGTTTCTTGATTTTTCAAGCTTCCAACAAATCAAAGTTTATCAAATGGATGTTAAATCTGCGTTTCTCAATGGTGATCTAGAAGAAGAAGTTTATATAGAACAACCAAAAGGATTTATTTTGGGAAATGATGAAAAAATTGTTTGTAGACTTAAAAAGGCTCTATATGGTCTCAAACAAGCTCCAAGGGCATGGTACTATCGTCTTGACAAATATCTTCATCAACAAGGATTTTCAAAGGGGTCTGCTAATAGCAACTTATACACAAAAAATGAAAATGACAAACTATTGATTTTGGTTGTATATGTTGATGATATCATTTTTGGAAGTAATGAAGAGTCTATGAGTTAGAAATTTGCTTCTGATATGCAGCAAGAATTTGAAATGTCTTTACTTGGGGAACTAACATTCTTTCTTGGCTTGCAAGTGCAACAAGCAACAGATGGCATATTCTTATCACAAGAAAAATACCTCAAGAAAATCCTGAAGAAGTATGGCATGGAAGATTGCAAACCTGTAAGTACACTAATGATAACTGGATGTAATCTCAGTTCTAATGATGATCCCCCCACGGTGAATCAACCATAATACAGATCTATGATAGGAAGTCTACTTTATCTCATTGGGACAAGACCAGACATTATGCATGCAGTTGGGATTGTTGGACAATTCCAAGCTAATCCAAAAGAGTCTCACCTTCAGGCTGTGAAAAGAATATTCAAATATCTACAAGGAACTCAAGACTTTGGACTATGGTATCCAAAGAATGCTCATGTTACTCTTCATGCATATACTGATGCAGATTGGGCTGGAAATGTTGATGATAAAAAAAGCACTAGTGGTGGTGCATTCTATATGGGGCCCTGGTTAGTATCTTTGTTTAGAAAGAAGCAAAGCTCTATTGCCTTATCTACAACAGAAGTAGAATATGTGGCTGATGCATCATGTTGCACTCAACTTCTCTGGATGATGCAAAACTTACAAGACTTTCAAATCAAATTTTCACCTCCTATCTCCATCATGTGTGACAATACAAGTGCCATCAGTATCTCAAATAATCCTATTATGCATTCCAAGAGCAAGCACATTCTCATCAAATATCACTTCTTACGTGAACAAGTGCTTGAACAAAAGGTGAAATTGGAGTATGTTCCCTCCAAAGAACAAGTTGCTGATATACTTACCAACCTCTACCTAGGGAAATGTTCGAATATCTCAGACAGAAACTGGGAGTAGTCTCTGCCATGCAGAAGAGTAGATCTACTTAAAAACAGAAGATTAAATTGGTTGTGAGGTGTTGTTGGGCATCTCTGAATGCACAAGCTAAGGGGGAGAATTGGTCATATGAAGAGGATTCACTGTTGGAATTTATAAGTCATTTTGTTATATTATGTTTGAAGATGCAGCATGATCTCAAGGGGAGCATGGTATTGTCGATTCAAAGGATCTTGATCAACTATTTTCCATTGATGTCAAAGGGGGAGGAAAAGCAACAAAGGGCTTCTATAAGACAATCAGAGGAAGAGTGTTTCCATCAATGCCAAAGGGGGAGATTTTTGGGATATTGTCATTGATGGCAAAGGAAGTGGCAAAGGTATTAGCATCTGAAATATTAACTAGGAACATAGAAAAGACATGTAGCAGAGAAGAACAGAGAAATAGTGCATCTACAGAGAGCAGTATCAGTCAAGAAGCAAATTGAATTCAATAGGAAGGATATTTGAGTCCCATTCAGGTGTGAACATATGTATGCATCCTGATGGAGGATAGTTGAAATCCATGAGAAACCCTATGAGGGGATTAATGGTGCTCTGTATGTTGTTCGAGGAACTGATGTTAATACGGTCGACAGTGTATCCAAACTGGTAGACAGTGTAATGTTATTGATTGAACAAAATTATGGTTTTAAGCTTCACATGGAAGGGTCTACGCTATTATTAAGGAGCTGACTGGCGTTCATGGAGAAAGGAATAAGGAACGAGAGCAAATCAGTTATAACACGGAAGAGAACTACATTTGTTTGTTGTTTATTAGAAATCCTGCCAAAGATAGACTGGAGTTAACTAAGTAAGAAGGATAGCGCAAACCCAAATTAACCTTGGTTAATTATTGTTCAAAACCATGAGTGGATTGGCAAACCCAGTTTGCCCATATCGCACCGCTTTTGCGGGTTGAACGATATTCAAGAGGTTGGCTCTGATTTCATAGAACGGGCGACACGCGTCCCTGTACGACTCCACGAAACCGCTTTTCACTGTGCGCCATCGCGTGTTATTGTTCTACCCAGGATGCCCAGCGATATTGTTGAGCATCGTTGATCTGGGAAGGGGTCATCGGACGGTGATCATTTGCTATAGATGCGCGAAGGTTAACCAAGGTACGGCGGCCATCGCACGTTACTGTTCGTGCATCTTCATCAAGCGATATCTGTCCAATCAAATGACGCGGTGCGATGCGATAACAACCGTCGGATGGCAACAATCGTTAGCAATGGGCCTAGTTTTAAATAATATTGATTAAGCCGTTGATTATGCATGTGGGGCCAGATCCAAAGGTCTATTTAAAAATCCATTTGATAAAAGCTGTTACACCATTTTTTGGTCATCTAACCTATTCTCATTAGATGGACCCAAGTACACCATGTAAGACCAATTTTACCCTAAGTAAAATTGCTTTCACTATGTAAAATAACTTAATAAACCACATTTATTAGGTTGTTTATGGTCTAAACAGAAAACCCCAAAAGGAAATATTAAACAAACCTATTTTGTTTAATTTTCCTCATGGAATAATTAATTAAACCATAATTTAATTATTATTCCTAGTCATGTTTAACCTAAAAACAAAGAAATTAATTAGATAAACCTTTATTTATCTTATTATTTTCTAGGAATAATTATTTAAATCTTATTTAGATAATATTCCTTGTTAAATATGACCAAATCACCCACAAATAATTAAATAAATCATTATTTATTTGATTATCTTCTAACCGCTTCCTTAAAAAGATAAATAAATCATTTATTTATTTATTTTTGACAAATCAAGGGATTTGACACAAGTCAAATACCTTTTCCCTCCAACAAATATAATAAAATATTCCATAAAAAGTGAATCTAGATCTGGTTAACCCATGCACCAAGATCTAGAATGACCCAATATTTTGTTATAAATAGGATGGTTTTTCCTACCATTCTTCACCTTTTGTTGCCTATTAGATCACTCTGGATCTATACACTTGGTCACCATTTTCTGCCATTTGCTGTGTGAGCTCCCTTTGAGTTCCATTCTTTGTGTGGGTTTTCTACACCAACAAGAGAGATATTTTAGATCTGAAGTGCTGAGGACTTCCAAGAACCCATCCCACCGAGGAGAATTGGATACGCCTTCTTGTTTTCCTCCCAGGTGCCCGATTAATACAAAAATTCTTTCAAAAATTGTTCTTGTCTTGTCTATTGGTATATGGAGCAAACCCTTATTTTTTCTGCTTAATGTCTTTCCATGCATAGATCTGGTTTTTTGCAGCTCTTTTATGTCTAACTAACTGCAGATCTGAAGATATTGGCAACCACTTTTGTTGTTAGGGCTATTAGTTATGCGTAGCTAAAGTGGTCCTTTTTCGTACACTTCGACAAAGGATTCATACTAACAAATGGCGACTCCACACGGGTTTTAAATTATGACCGCTGTCGTTTTTCATATTCCTGCATATCTAGCTACTTCAAACCCTAGGGTTTCTTTTCAGCTATTTATTTTTCCCTATTTTTATGTTGTTTTTCCCACATAAAACCCTAAAACATCAAAATTTCTAACTTCCGTGTGTTTCTGTCCCTATTGCGCAGGTAAGCGACACCAGCCGCAACTGAGACGGCAACTTTTCTGAAAATCTACAGCCGAGACAACCGGAATGGGGGGTTGCACTTTTTGGCCCATAACCTGCGACCTGGACCTCCAGGTCACACTTTTCAGCCCTTTTTCTGCGACCTGCACTGAAAACAGGTCAGAACCTGCGACCTGCCAAATTTTCAGTGATTTTTCTGCATTTTTTTAGGGTTTTGCTGAAGCTTCTGTCAGGGTTGTCCAGCCTCTGTCTCAGCCCGCTTTCACCAAGTTCTGATCTTTTTTTACTCATCTAAGTGGGAACCTAGCCCCCTAGGGCTTTAGTACCCTCCACTTTTTGTGGAAGAGTTTTAGCTATTTCAGCCATCTGTTTTTTAGAGTTTCAGCCTTCCTTTTTTCAGATCTAGAACCTCCTCCTCAGATCCCTTTAAATCATCCTTCCTTCCTTTCAAATCACCTCTTGTCCTTTTTTTTGGACCTCTCTTTAGGACCCCCTCCCTGCCCTTTCCGCTTTTTGCTGATTTCTTCCCTTTTTTTCCAGCCACCTTGCCTCTGTCTCTTGGCTGTGATCTGCACCTCTTCTCAGCAGCTTTTATCCTCTATATCCCTGTCCCTTTTGACCTTAGATCTATCGGCCTCTTTTCCGTGTGTTTTGCCTAGATTTTTTTTCCTTTTTTCGATTAGTTTTGAGAGACCCGCCTTCTTGGGTTAGATAGATGCACAAGTAGCTGTTAATTTTCTGTTATTTCAGCATTATATACTGTTCTCTGCAGATTTATTTTCAGTTACGTAGCACACTTTTTTCTTGCTCTCAAAACGGAAAGGGTTTAAAACTTAAAATTAACGCACGCCACACACTGACCCTAAGTGAAGAAGCGCCTGGTTAACACCTCCTGGAAAAGACTCTAAAATCAATTGTCACTGCACCTTTTCTACCCTTGACCTCACTTGATTCTGTCCCTTTTTGCCCTCGTCGGTTTCCTTCTTCCCGTCATCATTGCGCCCCCAAGGCGCCTTTCCCGGAGACTTCTTGGCCTTCACCCTCAGTTTCCGGTCGATCGACCTGCTCCGTCCCGTCGTCGTCAAGCCAGTACCCCTCCGAGTCTGCACTCTGACTCCTCTTCTAATTCATTGGGTTCTCCTTCTCCTCCTGGTTCTCCCCCTGTCACCTTCACCATGTCTGGTCCAGGGCCTAACGTTATCGGTGCTCCAGGCCCTAATTCCGGAATCACCACTAGCGGAACCGCCACAGGATCTACCTCGGCCATACCCTTGCTGCCATACATTGCAGGCCTTAGCCTCCCCGATTTCAATCAGTTGATTAATGACCCTATCTGCCATGATGTTGGTTGGCCTGCTATGCCAACCAAGCTCCCCTCCGACATCCCTAAGTTCGAAGGCCTTGCTGGAGAAGATCCAACCAATCATGTCCGATCTTTCCACATGTGGTGTTCCTCCAATTCCATTACCGATGACTCCATCCATCTTTGTTTGTTCCAATGCACGCTTACCGGCAAAGCTTCTAAATGGTATGTTGACCAAGCCACCTCTTCCCATACCACCTTTGTGACCCTTTCCCAAGCCTTTTTGTCTTATTTCTAGCTCCCTCTCCGATACGATACTGGCACGGAGCTCTTGACGTCATTCAAGCGAACCTCTTCGACCCGCCTTTCCGCCCATGTTCAGGAATGGCGACGAAGACAAAGCTTATGTCGAGACCCCCCCTTCGAAGATCGGGTTTACATGGATTGGTTCCTTCGCACCCTCTTAGCTCCTATTGGCAAATATGTCGCCTCTCACTTTCCTCAAACTGAAGAAGCCACCCTCCAAATAGCCTTGAAATATGACCTGATCTACGCTCAATCTGGTTATGTTTATACCGTTCTTCCTGACCTCCCCAGGCCCGGTGGCGCTAACTCCCCGGGGGCATCTCATTCCGCCGACGGTATCGTTGGAGCCCTTTCCCATCCATACGCTCAACCTCCTATGGTCTATGGTCTCCCTCAGGGAGGGGCCAGCTCCTCCAGCACTCTTCCCCCTCCCGGTAGCATGTATCCAGGATACGGCATGCCTCCTCCTTTTGCCCAACCTCCTGCTTACCTCAACGTTGCCCAACCTACCCATTACCCTTATCCGCAGCCTGGTGCGCCAGCTCCTCCAGCATATGCGCTTCCTCCTCCCTTGCCTCCTCAACCCCAGCACCAACACCTACAGCCCCCTCCAGGGCAAGTATTTGCACAGCAGGGTGCGACTAATCCTCCTTCTTCTCAAAGAAGGCGGAGAGGCAATCCAAACCAATCTGCCCCTAGTACTCGTGGACCCAATCCTCAAGGTATTGACCCTAACACTTCTAACCAGCAACAGGGCACTCAGCCCAAGTCGGACAGGCCTCTTCGCACAAATAAGCCTTGTTCATGTTGCGGTGTTTACGATCATTACACGCACGATTGTCCCCTCTTACCACAGATGCGGCAGATGTGGGAGTCTCAAGCCACATTGCGAGGACAACATGCCTCCCCTCATGCTCCCCCTAATGTGGCCACTACTCAACCAGCTGTGTTTACTGATCCTTTCACTCAGCAAGGATTCGTGACTACCCAACCGCCTAACAGCCAGGTCGCCACTCCCCCTTCCCTTTCTGGTTCCTCCGACTACCAGATCCTTATGATGCACTCCGATCCTTCCCCGCCCGTCGACCTTCACCTTCAAACTCGGTCTTGCCAGTACCCCAAGCCCCCTGCTCAGTCTGCCCCCGAGCCTCCTTCTTCAGGTTCTATAGAGCCTCTTTTGACACCTAGTGGCCCCTTACATATCCCTCAATCCAAAGTTGAGGTTCATACCAAGATTCCTAAGGGACCATTACGTTGAAACGCTGCTTCCGGTCGAGCTGCCCATTCGTATAGTATAGTATATGATTTGGCGCAATCTCCTGCTGCCATTTCCACACTGGAACTCCTCCAGTCGTGCCCTTCCCAAAAAAAGGCTCTCCTATCTGCCGTGGGCGACGTAGATCCTGCTGATGACCAAATGATTGTTTTCGACGTCACTCAATCGGACCATCCTCCTCTCCCTCCTTCCGTCGCCTTCCAAATCCAAGTCAAAATCCGGAACGCCAACGTTTCCCGGTGTATCATTGATGAGGGGGAATCCACCTGCGTGATGTCACTTCAGTTTGGAAGCAACTCGGATCCCCTGAGTTGGCCCCTTCCACGATCACCCTTCGAGCGTGGGACGGCCATGCCTCCTAGCCCATTGGCCTGTTTCGTAATTGTCCTATCACCCTCGCTGGTAAGACTTTTTGCGTTGACGTCGAAGTCATCGACGCCCCGCTAGACTACAACATTCTATTGGGGCGAAGCTACACCTATGCTATGTCTGCTGTCCCATCCGCGGTTTTCCGCAACATGTCTTTCCCCCATAATGGAAAGATATTCACCATTGACCGGTCCACATATCATGAGCCAAAATCTCAGACCTCACCTGAGATGACCATCTCTTCTGTAGCCAACAAGCAAATTGTCGATTCCTTGACCAGTGTCTCCCCCGGCGTTTACAAAGATTCCTCCCTGCTTGGAACTTTTCCTAGTCTCCCCCCTCCTCCTATCACTAATCCCAGCTTATCGAATGTTTGCATGGTGCAATCGTCTTAGGCTACCCTTAAGTTGCCTGCTTCAGCTAGTCAGCAACCTCCCCCTCGCCCTTCGCAACCCGCTCCTAGCCATTCCTCTCAGCCAAACGGACCCCCTCCTTCTGGCCCTCCCCCTACAACTGGTATCCCTGAACCCCTTTATCCTCCTGGATCGGTTCCCCCAGGCCTTAACCATCTCGGAGCCGTCCCTCCTGGTCATTACCCTGCTGGGCAGATACCTTTCCTCGCTCCCCCTCTCGGAGTTTTTTCTATCCCCATCATGGCCACCCTCTCTCTCCCTAACCTGACCCTGGGCATACCCGTCTGGTACATTGACCCTCTAGCCCCTACCCCACCCGGTCACCCCAAACCTTACCTTGCTTTGACACCGGTTCAACCGGTCCCCCTCACTCCCTCCGGGCCCACCGCACCTCCCCAAGACCCTACCCCTGTGGTGCCAACCCCGGGAAAGAAAGACAAAGCTTGTAAGGGGGCAACCCATCAGGACCAGGCCGCCCCGACAACCCCTACCCCCTCGCGACCGCCAAAGCCCGCTATCCAATGCGCTTTGTGCGATATCGTCAGTCACGCCATCCATATGTGTCCTGAGTTGCCACACCTCAAGCTCCTGGTCAACGAGACGTTTCCTGACTCTGACATCCCTGAAGTCTACGTCACTATCCCGGACTGTATCCCGAAACTCAAAACCTTGCGCACCAACCACCCTTGTGCTTTGTGCGATTTCCATGGCCATTACACCCGCCTCTGTCCCCGCCCTGATGAGTATCGTTCCTCCTTAGACATGTACCGCCGATTCAGGGCTACATCGATAGGACCAGAGGATCTTCCTACTCCCATTCACATTCCTCCTCCCGCTATCAACCCAACAGAGCCGTCAACCACCATTTTGTACTTGTCATCATCCTTGTGAGATAGTTCACCTACCCGTCAACCTGCAGATACTCTCGGCTCCTCCTCAGCCGACCTTGGATTTGTTGATACTTCACATCTGATCCCTTCTCCTCCTGATGACCCGTCACACATCACTACCTCCTCGGGTGACCTTTCTTCCTCCAATCTTCCCATCTTCCAGTCCGATGAAGACATTATGGAAGCCATGACCAACCCCGACTTCCCATGGGACGATATCCACCATCGCGCATACTTCCTCCCACAGCAATCCCATGACCAATTTGCTGTGGAAACCAAAGACTTCCTTCCCCATGCAGTCGATTGGTTCAAAAACCCCATCCCTACACCTGATGCTTTCGAAGAAAGAAACATGGCCAATATCTCTCCTACCATCAAAATTGACATTTCAGTCAAACCAGGAATCGAAGAATATATCACCTTGGGCGCCCAATGCACCCCGGAAGAAATCGAAGCTTACACCAAGCTTTTCAAATAATTCTGCGATATTTTCACCTAGTCCTATTCTGAAATGCCCGGACTTGATCCCGCCATCATTGAACACCATATCGACACATGGCCTGATGCCCAACCAGTCCATCAAAAGTTGAGACCCATTCATCCTTCCAGACGTGACGCTATCAAAGCCGAAATCGATAAGCTCAAGCAGGCTGGTTTCATTTACCCTATTGAATACACCACTTGGGTATCCAACCCAGTTCTCGTTCTCAAGAAACAAGGCACCATCCATGTCTGCACAGACTTTCGCGACTTGAACAAAGCTTGTCCCAAAGACAACTTCCCCACACCATTCATTGACCAAATCATTGATGAGTGTGCGGGGCATGAGGTTCTATCCTTTATGGATGGTTTCTCTGGATACAACCAAATTGCTATCCATCCTGCTGATCAACTCAAAACCACGTTCATTAGTCCATGGGGAACTTTTGCTTACTGGGTCATGCCTTTCGGCCTCAAAAACGCCGGCGCCACTTTTCAACGGGCCATTTCTTATTGTTTCTATGACTTAGCTCATATTATCCTTACTTATTTAGACGACCTCACTGCACGTTCTAAGCATCGGGCGTAGCACCTCCACGATCTGCATACCATTTTTCTCCGATGTCGCAAGTATAATATCCACCTTAACCTGTTGAAATGTGTCTTTTGCGTTCTTGTCGGCCGTCTCTTAGGCTTCATCATGTCTAAGGATGGTATCACTCTTGACCCTTTGAAAGTTCAAGCCATTCTTGAACTTCCCATTCCGCGTACCCTACGCCAGCTCCAAAGTCTCTAAGGGAAAGCTAATTTTCTTCGTCGGTTCGTCCTTGACTATGCCACCACCGCACATGGGTTCCTTAGACTCCTCCGATCTACTATCCCATTCATTTGGGATTCCTATGCTCATGAGTCTTTCGACGCCCTCAAGAAGGCTCTCACATCCGCTCCCTTGATCCGCCCTCCCGACTTTGATCGGGACTTCATCCTGTATATCTCCGCTTCCACCTATTCGGTCGCTAGAGTCCTTATCCAGGAAGATGACAATGGTATCGAGCATGTGATTTACTACGTCAGTAAGAACCTTGTAGGGCCCCCTGTTTCCTACTCATATGGAGAAAAATTAACGCTGGCTGTCGTGTTCTCAGTCCAAAAACTTCGTCATTATATCCTCATGCGCTCCACCAAGGTTGTGACTAATTCCAACCCCCTGGATTTCCTCTTGAGTCATCATATCCTCAATGGGAAGTACGCCCGTTGGGTCGTTATTCTTTAGGAATTCGACCTCGAATTTGTCACACCCAAGAGTAAGAAAGGCTTAGCCCTCGCTGAGCTCATTTCTTAACTACCTACCGAATCGCAAGACCCTCCAGTTAATGATGACTTTCCTGATGAACACTTATTTTCCATTACTTCCGACGACCTGTGGTATGGCGATATTCTTACTTACTTGCGAACCCAAAAGTTCACCCTCCACCTTGATCGTGAGGCTCGCCGACGTATCCGACACCAAGCTCCCCGATACCTCCTTATCGGCGACGACCTCTATCGTCGCGGGGTTGACACTGTCCTTCGTCGTTGTCTCACACACGCTGAAGCTAAACAGGTCCTTAATGCCTGCCATAGTGGCACTTGCGGTGGCCACCTCTCCGGTCTTGCTACTGCCCAGAAATTCATGCGCGCTGGGTATTTTTGGCCTTCCCTCTTCAGTGATTACATTGAGGCAGTCAAACATTGTCCCAATTGCCAACATTTCACCCCTAAGGCGTGAGCTCCCCCAGCTCCCCTCCATCTGGTCGTCTCCACTGGTCCCTTCTGTAAATGGGCCATCGACTTTATGGAGTGTCGCCCGCCATCCGCTGGTAACCACAAATATATCATCGTGGCGGTCGACTATTTCACAAAATGGGCTGAGGCCATGCCTACATTTAACAACACGGCAACTACCACTGCCCTCTTTTTCTTTAACCACGTTATCGCTCAATTCAGAGTTCTGAAACAACTGGTCTCTGACCATGGCAGACATTTTGAAGATGAGATATGGTGCGAGCTATCCTCATTATTGGGTTTTGAGCACCAATATTCCTCCTCCTATTACCCCCAAGGTAATGGCCAAGTTGAAGT
The DNA here is from genome assembly GCA_034641835.2 of Pinus albicaulis. NCBI lineage: Eukaryota > Viridiplantae > Streptophyta > Pinopsida > Pinales > Pinaceae > Pinus > Pinus albicaulis. Next base: position 536,908,585 of record CM076576.1, on the reverse strand, counting down.
AGTCAAAAAAATTCTCAAGACTATGCTTCAACAGACGGTGAATAAGCACAAAACCAACTGGCACCTCATGCTCTTCCCTACTTTATGGACCTATCGGACTTCTATTAAAACAGCCACCGGGTTCACTCCTTTCCACCTCGTTTTTGGAGAGGAGGCAGTCTTACCAATAGAGTGTGAAATCCCTTGCCTGCATCTGGCCGTCGAACTTCTCCCTGACACCCAACCTCTAGAACAACGACTTATCATGCTCGAGCGCACTTCTGAAGATCGCTGTGTTGCCTTGCAAACCATGGAAGTGGCCAAGAAATGCACCAAAGCCCAGTATGACCGAAAATTCCAGCCTCGCACTTTTCACGAAGGCGACCTTGTTCTAGTCTATGACCAGGGCCATGATGTCCTTGGTCATGGGAAGTTCAACTCATTATGGCTAGGCCCTTACATCATCAGTAAGTATCTCGGTAAGGGGGCATACCTCTTAGAGGATTTCGAAGGCAACCCCCTTCCTAATCCTCGCAATGCGCTCTATCTTAAGAAATATTACCCTTAGCATTTCCCTTCTGAAATGCATGTTTTATTTTCTTTTTGATAGCCAGCATCTTCTTCTTCTTTTTTCATTTTTTGTGTTTAACACTTCACCAGGACACATTTTGTCCAAGAACGGTCACTTCACCTCTCCTTAAAATCGAATTTCCTCACTTACGACACTTGTACTTGGGGCACCATTTTGCTTCCTTACTTGTCTTTGTTCGTGACAATTTTCGTCATGAGTTACCATCTTATACTCATGTTTTCATGGTCCCCCATTGGGCCTTTACTATGTGGCAGCACCATCGAGTCGCCCTTGTTTAGAGCATCCAAGTTGAGTCATCATCGCATTCATGGAGTCTATCCCGAGTCCTTTTGTACCCCGCTATATCCCTCCATCCTTCATTGCTTGGTCTCTCTCTTGTGTCGCACATTATGACCTTCAGTCCCCATGCCCCCTATCCCTTATGATATTGTGTCAGTCGCTGCCATGTCATTCATGCTCTTTATGCTCTAACAAGGGAAGTCGTCTATTCGCTACTCATTCCTTTCCATTTCACCATCATCATTAGTGTCAGTCTGTCCGTCGCTCCACTATTTTCTCTCATGCCCTAGTTGAGGATCTCTCATTGCCTCACTCATGGCGGACCTCCTTCTGTCGACATCAGCTCATTCTTTCCAGAATCTAGGTCTAGAGGGCGGTATACCTTGGTTCCAGCTTCCACTCTTGTTCGGTGCCTCGGATCAGGCAAAGGGATCTCTCATTTCCCTTTGACTTGATTGTTTCTCCACTCCAGCTCCTTTCAGCATGATCGAGATCCGTATACTTGATGGTTCAGTGATGCAGCAGCAGCTCTTGGTGATTCCCGGGTGTGTGTGAGATGTCTTAGCCCTCATGAGGGGGTGGCCCTGCAGGTAGCCCCCCACATGCCCGGATGACCTCTTCATTGCAGCCCTCGATGCAGCTCCATATATTTGATGATGTCGGCCTTAGCCGCTTGCAGCGCCTCTTTGATTTTCATGTATCAGTCAGATTTTGTGAGCCCTTCCCCGCTTATAGGGGGAATTTGGGTTGTATTTGTATCTCATGTACTCAGATATTATTGTATAAGTCCTGGCTGTTATCCCAGGCACAACATGTATGTGGGATTCCTCATTGTATTTTTATCTGGCTCATGATTATGCCGACTGTACTTTATGGTTTGGTCCCTTGTTTACTGGACACACTATTCTTTTGTACTTTGTCTCGGCGGGCATAGGTATGCCTCCCCCGCCGCCTTCAGCACAAGTACCCTCTCATAAAAAGAGACTTGTTGCACCTGCGAGTCTCATCTCCTCAGGGTCTAGTTCTTCAGCACACTATCTACCTTGCATTTCTCTCTCTGACTTCCCTTTTGTTGTCTAGTGATTGAGTTCTTACAACGTACTTCGGTCATACGATTTGCTCCTGACACTCGCACACTGGGGGGCAATCTGTTACACCATTTTTTGGTCATCTAACCTATTCTCATTAGATGGACCCAAGTACACCATGTAAGACCAATTTCACCCTAAGTAAAATTGCTTTCACTATGTAAAATAACTTAATAAACACAAATTTATTAGGTTGTTTATGGTATAAACAGGAAACCCCAAAAGGAAATATTAAACAAACCTATTTTGTTTAATTTTCCTCATGGAATAATTAATTAAACCATATTTAATTATTATTCCCAGTCATGTTTAACCCAAAAACAAAGAAATTAATTAGATAAACCTTTATTTATTTTATTATTTTCTAAGAATAATTATTTAAATCTTATTTAGATAATATTCCTTGTTAAATATGACCAAATCACCCACAAATAATTAAATAAATCATTATTTATTTGATTATCTTCTAACCGCTTCCTTAAAAAGATAAATAAATCATTTTTTTTTTTTTTTTGACAAATCAAGGGATTTGACCCAAGTCAAATACCTTTTCCCTCCAACAAATATAATAAAATATTCCATAAAAAGTGGATCTAGATCTGGTTAACCCATGCACCAAGATCTAGAATGACCCAATATTTTGCTATAAATAGGAGGGTTTTTCCTACCATTCTTCACCTTTTGTTGCCTATTAGATCACTCTGGATCTATACACTTGGTCACTCTTTTCTACCATTTGCTGTGTGAGCTCCCTTTGAGTTCTATTCTTTGTGTGGGTTTTATACACCAACAAGAGAGAGAAATCTCAGATCTGAAGTGCTGAGGACTTCCAAAAACCCATCCCACTGAGGAGAATTGGATACGCCTTCTTGTTTTCCTCCCAGGTGCCCAGTTAATATAAAAATTATTTCAAAAATTGTTCTTGTCTTGTCTATTGGTATATGGAGCAAACCCTTGTTTTTTCTGCTTAATTTCTTTCCATGCATAGATTTGGTTTTTGCAGCTCTTTTATGTTCAAATAACCGTAGATCTGAAGATATTGGCAGCCACTTTTGTTGTTAGGGCTATTAGTTATGCGTAGCTAAAGTGGTCCTTTTTCGTACACTTCGACAAAGGATTCATACTAACAAAAGCGCGGATTATTAATATAAAGTTCTATGATATATATTTAATTACCAAAGGTTGTGTATAATATTTATTTATCAAATTCCACAAATTTGATAAATAAAATTCCAATAAAAGAAAGAAAACCATCAGCAGCACATTAATGTTACTTAACCTTGGCTATAGTATTATTTGGCGGAGTATTACCTTTTGTACAATTCGTGCATGGAAGAATGAAGATTGGATTTTCAATTTGGATTGGTTTGAATTTTAATATGAATACCATTAGTAGTTGAGTGGTTTTATACTCATGGTATTGATAAAGGAAAAACTATATAAGGAGAAGCACATTATGGTTCAGGGTGAGCAGGTGGAAGGGTTGTTAATAAATAAATCTCTTTAAGAGATATCTGCATAGATGATGCACCTATGGATATGATCTAGAAATGATGAATCTCTACGATGATCAGAAAAAATAAATGATGAAGACCTGATGGAAGTCTGATGAAGAAATTGAAGAAATCTGGTGGATCTGAGGGTTGAAGCCTTATGTATGAAAGTGGAAGTATCCTGCCAGTAAAAGCTGGTGTTAAAATCAGGGGGTTGGAGCTCCCTTCCAGTAGTGGCTGGAGAACGAGAAAAGGTTGTAGCCTTTCTGCAGGTGGGTGCCTGCGGGCTAGTATAAGTCTGCACCAGCATAAAATTGTAAGAAGTTTTCTTTATAATAAATATTGAAAACTTAGATAACAACAGCGGTGGTTTTCTCCCGAATTGGGTTTCCACCTTAAATACTGGTGTTCATATGTTTTTCTTATGTTTTATGGTTTGTTCTGTTATTTTTGTTCGTGCTTACTGCTTACTAAACATCTGATGAATGAATGATGCAATGATCTAATTAAAGAAAGAATAAGATCTCTGGACATACAAGTTGGATTCGGGAATGTAGCATATGGTTTTAAGAGAAAGGAAAACTATAAAGTTTTCAGACAGCTCTAAATACTGATTCACTGCCCCCCCCCTCCCCCTCTTAGTATTTTTCCAACAATAAATAATAATACTTTTATTATAAATAAGAAAAAGTAGGAATCCATTTTTACAAAAATTTGAGTACAATAATTTTTGAGGGAACCAACCCTTCAATGCTTCAGGCTCCAACCTATTTCCAAGCACCAACTTGATATTTTGTGAGGCTCCGACCTCCAGGTCTTCAACCCTATCTTTTTCAAGGCTCCAACCTTGAATTTTAGAGGCTCCAACCCCTACGACACCAATCCTTGAGTCCTTCTTGATAAAAAACGAGTGATGTACTTACTTGAGTATCTTCAACAAGATCATGCACTATTCAATGCTTCCATTTTCTCAAAAATAATATGTGCTTCCCAGTCCAGTGCTCTTCAAACTTTAGGCCTCCTTCATTCACTACATATGCCTAAATTATCCCTCCATAGTTTCCTCTAGATGTTGGACTCTATCCTTGTAGCCTTATGCCTCCTTGGTGCTTTCACTCCACTAAACATACCAGTCTCAAGTCATTGTTTTCTGTGATGAATTCAGTCCTCTAAAATAACTAAGATAATCCATATTTTGAAGTGGAGACTGCCCTTTACATGCATGCATGAGCCTAAGAGATAGCTCCACTCTCAATGTAATTCGTGTCATAAGAGGTATGTTCAATGTTGCACCTAGCCACAAATATGACTATGTAGAGGCAGGTCCGAAGTATGGAATAATAATATAGGTTCAATGTTGTTATGAGCTATACAAAATTTGAGCCATGACTATTTTAGGTAAGTCTGAGGCTATTATAGTGGGACTATATCAGATCTGATCTATACACCAAGTTCAACCCACAAAAAATTATAATAATTTCGAGGCTATATTCTCACATAGGTCTGAGGCTATATTCTCACACAAATTTGACAATATATTCTCACATAGGTATGCTGTGAATAGGCTCCCTTTCCTTGATGCTTGAAATTTCATGAGATGTGAAATGATTTTCCTTCACTCTCTATTCTTGACCAAAAAAGGATGAATAGAATAGGGAAATCAAACTCATATATATAGAAATTTTTCTAGGTAAACGAAGAGACATGACTATTGGTGGGAGGTCGACATGAGAGTATAATTGTAGATTGGCTAGATGAAAAAAAATATTTTTTTAAACTTAAAAATTCATTATCTGATCAACCATCTGGATTTTTGGGGCAAGTGAGGGCTCATTAGAAAGAGGAAAAAATCCTATTTGAGATGGTCTAGGACTCATTGTGATAGGTTGCCTCCAAGGTGCCAAGAATTATTTTTCTTTGTAACTGACCTTGAATTTTTGTGCATAAATTGTTTGGGACAACCTGAGTTAATTAATGGGTTATGTATACAAAAATTTCATTATATGTAATCAAGTTTGGTAAGTTCATTCATGTTACCAACCATGTCATAGTGCAACATCCATTATTTCCATCAATAGAGCCCATCATGAGATTATGGTGTCTTCATGGCTAGTTCAAGAATATTTAGGGTATTATGATCAATATGCATCTAGGAAAAGACTTCTTCATTAGTGGCTTGACATCACAAGAATATTTTCCATCTTAATAATTCCTTATCGACATCAATTAAAACCTTGACTAACAAGTCTACCAAAAGGTTTTTATCTTAGGGAGGAAATCGAGATTCCATATTCCCCCCCACATCCTCGAAGAGGTGATGTTTTTTCTAGATTTAGGAGGTAGTCATACTCTCTTTTTACTAAGTACGAGAGAATCCTAAACTGTGTGAATTCCCTTCCTCGATCAAGGATGAAGTACACCCTGCTATATGAAATTCCATATCTTTTCTTTTTGTAATCAACCTTTCCAGAATAAAACCCCAGTTCCAAGACTCCCATGTGACATTTTCCATGAAAGAAGATATATTATTTAAGGCATTTTTGTCATGAGAAGAGATCCACTCTAAAAGAGGGTGGAGGGAAGGAGTTGGGCCCAATGGATGGCTCCCCATTATTTTGTCATATAAAAGGCTAATTTTCTTTACATTACTTGGGAACCTAGTTAACTTATATTTGATCAACAATATACATGCTTCTAAAATTCTCCATATCTGAGAGTTTCCTCTATTTAGGAGGGGTTAATGGAGAATGCAAGAGTATCTTTCCCCAACAAAATATTTGGAGTGTAGAACCTATTTACACCAATATTGATTTTTGGTTATTAGGTGCCTGACCAATTTGGCTCCCATAACAATATTAATAAGAGTGTGGTCTTATTACTAATCCTCCCATATTTTCGGCAAGGTGAGCCATATTCCTATTAATTATATGATATTTTTGGAGATTTTTTTGCCTCCTTTCCAAGGGAATTTTTTGATTTCTTGGGTATTTGTTACTTCATAGTCATGGGAGCTAAGAGTGTTGGGAAAAATACTGAGAGGGGGGGTGAATCAGTATTTTAAAATCAAACTTTCAAATTTTATATTATCAGATATATACACTACTATTATTAAAGTAACATGCGTATGTACACTACTTCAAAGAGGGAAACATGCATATGTATTCTATCATATTATTATCTTTAATCATTGCATCATTAGATTAATAAATTTTCATTATGCAGTAAAGAACATAAAGAAATCATAGAAAATTAGCAACACACATAGAACACCAAGTGTTGAAATTTGGAACAAGAAACAATGAAATTGGCATCCAGAAACAATGCACACACTTGTGTGGATCATAGGTCACATAGTGATGGATCCTAGCGACACATTAGTGTGCAACCAATTTTTAAATAAATTGGAAAATTAATTGTAATATTATCTCATAACAACTTGTAATAGTTAAAGAAGTGTGATAGACTTAGTTATCTCAAGAATTTCGAGTTGAGTGTCAAAGGAGAGGCATGTAGAGTGATTCTATTATTAACAGGGCCTAGCTGTAGTTGTAGCACTAGTGTAGTGTGAGCGGGATCGGTTAACTCACATTAATTGAGCTAAAATCAATTTAACTAGTTCTAATTGTTTGATGAGCTAGTGGAAGATCAAGTGAATTAAAATATATTTAATTCACCAGTAGTGATCTACCAAGTAACTGATGATTCACTATTTATAGCTGCATGCATGCTAATTCTGGTGGAGACCCAATTGAGAAAAATTTTCAAGGCAAGTAAACTATCAATTGTATTTTTAGCAAACTACCCAGATGAAATTATAAAACCACCAGAATCCATGATGAATTGTGCAATCAAGGAAGGATGAATTTCCTATTTAATAGGGGGTTAATTCTCTATGGATTGTGTAAGTAGTGTAGGCTAAGGGTAGGATGATAAGTGGCTATGTGTTTGTCCAATTTTTCCTAGATCAGTGTGAAGAAATTAGTAGATTGTATGAGGTTGTGGTGATCACAAATACATTGTATTGTTTCATGACTCCTTGGTTTATTATACAATAAATATGGAGGGGTTTCGAGTAGTTTCTTTCCTTAGGAATATTTGGTGTTTGGTATTGATTAACTTATTTCTCTTACTTTCATGTGATTGAGGGATCGTGTTTTATATTCCGCAAATATTATAGAATGATTCAAAATGTTGTTTTAGTATATTACATGATTGGATTGAATCCAATGAGATAATTTCTAAATGGTATTATAGTTGTGTTAGAGATTTTCTACATGGTATATAAGCGCCAAGAATCACAATAGTGGAGAAGAAATTTTTTGTTGAACAATATTCACATTTTCAGGTACTTTGTTTGGAGCTATAAGCGGATCAAGATGTCTTTCAATGGCTTGAGACTCGAATATGCACTTGAGGGCAGTTAAAATTATATTTCATGGAAGGAGAGGATGGAGTCAGTGTTGGAGGACAATGGGTTGAAGGAATTCATAGATAATGATATTCCCAAGCCCGCATCAGCAAATGCCCAACTTCTTGATGCTTGACAGAAGAAGGTAACAAAGGTGAGGAGGATATTGTTAGAGGGAGTTTGAGATAATATTGTATCGAGTATCCATGGAAAGGAAAATTCATATTCTATGTGGAAGGCCTTGACATATCCATTTCAAAGCAGTAGTGACCACAAAAAATTCACACTCAAGGACAAGCTCAGGAAAATCAAAATGGAGAAGGGTGATAAAATCCATAAATACTTGACCAAGTTCACTCAATGTCGAGATAAGCTTGGAAGTGTTGGGATTACTATATCTGATGATGACTTGGTGAGCCTAGAACTTCTAGGCCTTCCCAATAGCTGGCATAGTTATCAGGACACTATGAATGGGAGGGAGAAGTTACCAAATTGGGAGTGAATTTGGTCATATTTGGTATAAGAAGAGTTTTAGTGGAATACCAGGGATGGATCCTCATCCAAGACTGATGATGAGGAAAAATTTTCCTTGGCTAGTAAGGAAAATAAGGGGAAGGGGAAGAAGTCCCATTCCAAATCTGAGACAGACAAAGAAGGAAATAAGTGTGACATGTCAAAGGTGAAATGTTTTCATTATCATGATCATGGACACTATGCCACAAGTTGTCCATAAAAGAAGAAGAACAACAATAAGGCTCCAGGAGCTGTAGTGGGAAGATCAATTGAATTAAAATAGATTTAATTCACCAGTAGTGATCTACTAAGTAACTGATGATTCACTATTTATAGCTGCATGCATGCTAATTCTAGTGGAGGCCCAGTTGAGACAAAGGTTCAAGGCAAGTAAATTATTATTTGTATTTTTAGTAAACTGCCCAAAAGCAGTTATAAAACCATAGGAAACCCATGATTAATTATGCAATCAAGGAAGGCTGAATTTCCTATTTAATAGGGGTTTAATTCTCTAGGGATTGCGTAAGAAAGGTAGGTTGATAATTGGCTATGTGTTTTTCCAATTTTGCCTAGATCAGTGTGAAGCAATTGGTAGTGTGTATGAGGTTGTGGTGATCACAAATACATTGTCTTATTTCATGATTCCTTGGTTGATTATACAATAAACATGGAGGGGTTTTGAATAGTTTCTTTCCCCAGGAATATCCGGTGTTGTGTATTGATTTACTTCTTTCTCTTACTTGCATGTGATTAAGATATCGCATTTTATATTTCGAAAATATTGTAGAAGGGTTTAGTATCTTTTTTTAGTACATTGCATGATCAGATTGAATCCATTGATATAATTTATGCATGGTAATATAGTTGTGTTAGAGATTTTCTACACCAAGATTTTAGGTGGAAACCCGATGTGGGAGAAAACCGTCGTTGTTGTTTTCTTTGTCTTCTTTCTTATGATATAAAGAAAAAATATTCATTACATTTGTACTAATGAAAAATATTATTAGTACGCAGAAACCCACCTATAGAAGGATCCAACCTTGTCTCATTCTCCAACACCCACAGGAAGGGATCTACAACCCCCTGAACTTGTTCACCAACTCTTCGAAAAGGGAGCTCCTACCCCCTTTCTGAAGGCTGTAACGCTCAGTTCCTTGTGGACCACTTTTCAAAATATTTTAGACTAGATCGAACTGTTAAAAATTCATCAAAAAATTTGTAATCCACCTTTTATTATATCAACAATAATCTCAAACAAACATGTCAAACTAAGCACTAAATCTGAGACACTATAACACTATAACACTGCAAATCAATTGATTTTATGAAGCATCAAATCAATGAATATACACTATAAGAAAAAAGCACATTGGTGAGGGTCATGCTTTTGATGGACCGATGGTCCTTAAAAAAACATCACTATAAGTGTATATTGTGATGGTTCTTTAAGGTTCGTCACCAAAACCATTTTCAATGACACTTTTGGTGAGGGTCGTTAAAGGCCCATCACTAATTCTCTCTTTGGTGACACTTCTAGTGACGAACTTTAATGACCCTCACTAATGCTCTTTTGTTACTTTTGGTGACGGTCAAAAAATTTTCATCATCATTGATCATTCCAGTGAGTTTTTGATGACGCTATGCGGCTGTTAATATATTTTTTGTCAAAATATAACAATTTAAGAAAATTATTGTGGAGTATTTTTTATAATATGTCGAAGGCCATAGTTGTTAGAGTCAGTCAATTTTTGAAGAAGTAATTAGTGTGTATAATTTCCCTTAAGTAATGACTAGTCGAATAGGGATTTCCTATGAGTCAACACATGATTCATATCTATTAAGTTTATTATCTAGAAATTTCTCTTTAGATAAAGTTCCATTATTGTGTGTAGGAAATATATTATTTAATGCATAATCAAGCTCTAAAAATTCTATTAATGAGAAAGACCTAACACTCCTCAACAATCTGGGCACACCTTAAATTAATGCTTCGGCACACACTAACATTTCTTAGCACCCCACATGTCTTGGAACATCTTTGTACCTAGAACATATTGTGATGACATTGACTCCCAAGCACATGATGGCATGCAATAGCACGACACGGAAATCTCCTAGCATGTGTTGGCATGCTACATGTAGTCCCTATCATGCCCTGGGACACATTGGTTGAATGCATTGACATACATTAGAACTTAGCACACAATTCCACTTGGCTTGTATTGGGACCTATTATTAGTCTGCCTAGCATGCCCCTTTTGAAAAAGATAAATTCTTGACTTATTAACCCTCTTATTGGTTCTTCATTTTGTTGCCTTGACACATATTGACATACCCTACCACCCTGCACATCCTTAGCACCTGGCATATTGTATTGGCATATCTTGGCACTATTAATAGGCACATGATATAATTAGCACACCCTGGAACTCCCAAGTACATTATGGGAATTCTTGACATTCCTTGATATTCCCTAGCATGCCTTACTAATGCTTAGCATACCTTGTCACTCTCTCCTTGTCATGACAACTAGCACTCATTAACACTAGTCTCTGCCACACATTCCTCATATTCATTAAATTCCATGAATTTTTACCTAGTTCTCGCTTAATGTTTTGTCCTAGTACTCCTTAACACTCATTAACATGCATTAGCACTCTCTACCACACCTTAGCAATCTTCAACATTCCCTTCCACTTCATAACATGCATAACACTCCCTGACACATATTGGTGCTTGGAAAGTCTTAGCATGTATGGAATACGTTGATATGCCTTGGTATGATTTGACATGGTTTAATATTAAATTTATTTGAGATGCTCAATTGTTGGAAAGTAGATGAGAATCAATAGAGGAATACTTGGCACTTAGAATGCACTAAGACTTTTCACTTGGCACCTATTGCTGCCTAGTGTTGGCGTGCCTAGCATGCCCCTCTTGGAAAAGGTAAACTGATGGCTTATTAACCCTCTTATGTGTTCATTTCCTTGTAGTTTAACATTTTTCTCCCTTTTGTTTCCTTAACAGTCCCTGGCAGGAATTGACACACCCTTGCACATCTTGGCGTGCCTTATCACTTGGCACATCTTAGCATGATTGACATGTATTCGCACTATCTGGCACATATTAGTAGTCCCTAGCACACCTTGGAACTCATGTCCTCACAAATAGCCTTTACAATTTTTTATGACTTGGGAGCCCAATCAAGTCCTTGGCTATTGTAGCTCATGTGACAATATTGGTCTGCTTCAATTGCAACAATTTGACCAATTGCACCTAATACAAGTAGATTGTGCCTTGTTCACCCAGGAACTACCTATAACTCATCTTATTATACTCATGTCTAAGCTCAACTTGTCCCATTTAACGACCTAACAAGACAAGGATCACATGATCTACCCATGGCCATAAGACAACTAAGCAACATAGCTTACACCGACAATATTTCACATATATGTGCAGTTGATATAAATAGTAGAACATTAACTGAGAGTTTGCAAGAACCTCAAGATGCACAAGGCACATAAGATATAAGCCGACAGAAGCTGAGTTCCCCAAAACTTATACAAAACCATGTAAAATATTAAATTATATAGAATAGTTTAAAACATGAGCTTGTAGCCAAAGTGTGCTACATCTCATATATATAAAAAATAGCTAAAGGAAAAACAATGTTGTGCCTAGCACAAAGTGATCTCCCTTTGTCTAAAACTAGTGCTATCTCGAGCCCTGTATAAAAACCATAGGCTTGCCTCCTGTAAATCCTATTCTTAACTTCTTCAGGTAACACACTTCATCCTTGGGACACTTGAATTCCCTGACACTCCCTGGCACATACTCGTATTCATTCCTTTCCATGCATTTTGACCTAGTTATCCCTTGATATGCCCCGAAACTCCCTAACACTCTTCATCATGCATTAACATTGTCCAAAATGTGTTAGTATGCCTCTAAATCTTTTTTCATGCCCTGACCCTCCATAGCTATCATGCCCTCACAAATACCCTTACTTAATTTTCAAGTTGGGAACCCAACGAAGCCCTTTCTTGACTACAAGAGCTTGACCAAGCTACGGTTACTAAAACTAGACTATGATGTTGAATTGTGTAGCTTGGGAGGTACTCCACATGCCTATTGAGATGGGTTTGTGTGATTTTGGTCACAAAAGGCTTTGTGGGAAAAGAAGCCAAGAAAAGGGATCTTCGAACCAAGATGTGGTTTAAAATCTAAAATAAAATTAAAAAGGAAAATTAATATTTCTGAAGGTCTAAGTGGATAAAACGCATAAGTTCTAGAGGGTTTGTAAGAGGTGTAGGAGAAAATATTTAAGGAGGCATTAGGATGAAGGAAACAACATCAAGTGAGAAGGAGCTCATTTGATCAAGGGGGTGAATAGAGATGTAGTCCTAAAGTAGGTTTAGTACAAGGGCTGAGTAAGGGTTGCTATAGGGAGGTCATGGTCATCCTACAAGAGCAAGATAATAATGTGAGGGTTTAGAGGAATGTTTCATACCTTAATGGTTGGTTTGAGCTAGGAAGTAGGATGGCGTATTGTTGGTTCTCTTCTGGAAGATTGAACTTAAGAGCAGTTTCTCATGAGAATCTGGGCATGTGATTTCAATGGTGTCTTTGTGTGAAGGCCGCATCAAATTCTAAAATGTTGAAATTTGCAACAAGAAATAGTGAGATTGGAAACCAGAAAGGACAAAAAAAATATTCACCCACATGGTGAGGAATTTTGATGCACCAGGAGTGAGGAATGTGGGGAGTCTAATTTATTTTTCCTTTAAATAAATTGGACAATAAATTGTAATTTCATCTCATAACAAATTGTGTCAGTTAACTAAGTCATGATGACTGAGTTAGCTCAATAAATTCAAGTTGAGGGTCTAAGATGAGGCATATATAGGGATTCTAATATTTTTGGGGTCCAGTTATAGTTGATGCATTAGTGGGGTGCAAGTGTAATTAACTCAATTAAATGATTTAAAATCAATTTAACTAGTTCTAATTGAGTGATGAGCTAGTGAAAGATCCAGTGAATTAAATTAGATTTAATTCACAATGAGTGATCAATGAGATAACTCATAATTCACTATTAATAGTTGCATGCATGTCAATTTGGAGGAATACCCAGTTGACACAGAGGTTAAAAGGAACATAACTATCAATTGTATTTAGAGAAAATTTCCCATGTGCAATTATAGAGTCATTGGGATGCCATGATGGATTGTGCAATCAAGGAAGACCGGTTTTCCTAATTATTAGGGAGTTAATTCCCTAGGAATTGCATGAGCAAGGGAGGCTGAAGTAAGGATGAGAATTGGTTAAGTACTAGACCAAGTTTTCCTACATTAGCAGGAGACAATTGACAAAGTGTTGGAGAATCTCATGAGAGATTAAGCATTGTATTGTTTCATGATTCCTTGACTTAATACACAATAGAGATAGAGGGGGTTTAAGCAGTTCCTTTCCCCAAATACATCATGTGTTGTGTGATTGATAATTTCTTTCTCTTACTTATATGTGATTTTACGATCGTGTTTTATTTCTGCAAATTTTAGGAAGGATTCAATATCTTATTTTAGTAGATTACAAGATCAGATTGAATCTCGTTGGTTAGATTTTTTGCATGGTATCAGAGCCACAATTTTTTGGCCAGTGAGTTTGCATAGAATATCTGAAGATTTTGGTGTAAAATTTTCAAAAACAAATAGAATATTTGGATTCCTTGTGAAAAACTACCCAAATGGAAAAAAACACGGTTGAATTGAACTCAGATGAGGGAGATATCGTCAATTTAAAATCAGTATTTTTAGAAACTTTTGTAATGTCAGGACAATTACAATGTGCGTGAGTCAAGAACCTCTATGCACTTGAGGTACGAGATGAATGAAAAGCTTTGAGAAAAGTAGAAGTTAGACACTTAGTGGTTTAGAGGGAGCACAAATTACCTCTCAACATGTAGCCTCGGAATTAGTCTCAGAAGGTTGTGCAATAGCCACAATTGAAGAATTAGAGAGGAGACTGAGTGGAAGCATCCACTCAATCAGAGACCTCCATGAGGGGGAAATTTTGAGCCAAATGGGAAGAGGGAGCAACCATACCTCGAGGTGTAAGGTGGGGCGATATGTAGACATAATCCCAAGATAAGAAATTTTGGCAGGGTCCATTGAGATGGCATGTCTCGTGGATCGAACATGGCTACGAAGATTACGAAGAAGACAGGTTGTGACCCTTAGAGAGACGTTTATTTCTACAATATAGACCACATATCTGGAAGATGGTTTTCAGATTCAATATGTGTGGAGACAACAAATCCAAAGGAGGGTGCAACCTGAGCAGAAGAGTGAGAATGCAGAAGAAATTTTCCATATGAAGAGTGGATTGACATGCGAAGGAGTTGATTTTGGTGGATTTTCCATAGATTTTTAGACAAATATTTGAAGAAACCTATAAAAAATTAGTCAATGGATTGTTAATGGTTGATTTGTGACCCTAGTTTAGTCATCTATAGATTGTTAGAAGGATGATAAGAGGAGTAGTTAAGATTTGTTCATAGATTGGAAAACAAAGATCAAATTGTCGATACACTAGAACAATGATTTTCGGAAAGGTATCAAACCATTGTTAGGTGGCAGATTTGAAGAGCCCTAGATGAAGACAATATTGTGGGCCCTAGATGAGTAAAAATAATTGACTGTGGTTGGGAAAATTGATGGTAGTCCAAGTACAGTTGGAGGGTTGTTAGGTTACTGTCAAAGAAGAGCCCTAACTCTTGTTCTTGTGAAGGACAAAAAAATTGGTATAAGGGCAAGTGTATAGGGCTTAAGGATGTGCAGGCTTTGGAGGACTAAAGTAACAGTCAAGTGGACCAGCCAACTAGCCCTAGTTCACTATATTGTAGAGGATTGATTCAGTGCGAAGAAGGGAAACCTCCATAGCCCTAGACTTCTCATCTTGGAGTTGTAGTATGGCAAAGTTGGGCATACCAAAGAGTTGTTCACAAATGGAATTATGAAGAAATTTTTACCACTCAAACTAGTAGTCGACCTAAATGGGGTTCCTAAGAAGGCAACTGCTAGGATAAGAGAAACGATGGAGGCTTAGCCCATTGTCACCAAAAATAAGGCTCCTTACTCTTCATGGAATTTCATTGATCGGAGGAGTCCTGGTAGTTTAAGAAGTCACTTGTAGAGTATAGGTCAATGAATAGGTGGGAAGTGACCCTAGAAACCCTTTCCCTAAGATAAAATAAAGAGTGGGACGAGCTTTCCTTTTAAGCAAGGGAATTGATCTTCTAGGGAGAGAGGAGGGGGATTGAAGGGTTGAGGGAGAAGAATAAGAATTATGAAGGAATTTCTCAATCCCTAAAATCCTTTGGAAACTTGGATTCCCAAATGGTCCTTGATGAAAGGCCTTTGACACCAAATAGGACCACAAGAGGCCAAGTGGACCTAGCCCAGGTTCTGGGATGGAATTTAGCACCCAATGATGTTCCGAATATCTTGGACAAGGTGAGGGGAAAGGATCAGGCAAGATTTTTTACTTCAATAGGTCAAATTGATCTTACTAGGTTCTATCCTTGGGAACGCTTAGGAAAAACCTTATCCTAGAGCTAGGGTTGAGGTATCTGAAGATTACACCTTCGGAATTGGCCCAAGTTCTAAGAAGAGTGAGGGCACCCAAGAACACAGTTGCCTCTAGGAGTTAGAAGTTCTCCTCTGGCTAGATTCCTGAGAAATTGTTGCCCTAGCTGGCCTAATGGTGCTAGACCTAGGGAATGTGAAAATTTCTTAATCTAAGAAACCCTACTGCAGTATCTTGATTACTTCTCCTACTTGAATTAAGTTACAAGTTAATTTATGAAATATTCAATAAACTAGCGAAGTAAATAGTAAATACAACTAGCAGCCTACACATACTGAGAAAATAATTAATAACATGCTCATAGACAAAGTGACACATAGATTTTTTGCACAACTGTTCCAGAAAAAAATCAATGCGAGAAAACCAATGTAGCTAGCTCTGAAGGGTTTTCATTATTATGCGGAATCTAAGTACAACAATCGTAGGCACCAAAATGGGTTCACTCGATAGATAAATAAAAGCGACATTAATACCTCTATCCTCGTAGATAAAAAATATGGTTGATTCACACCCTCAAATGGGGTTTACAGAACTCGAGCCCTTTCTGGCACACCGAAACTCCAACGCTACTCTGAAGCCCTCTACATCAGCCCGATTGGTATGTGTCATCCTCTGTGTTGCACAGGAAGGGCTTGTGTTACCCCTGAAGGGCTTCTGATGCCCTTGCGCTGCCCTGGCTAGGCTTATGTCAGCCCTACATGGCTCCTACTGCCTCTGCGCTGCCCTTGTTGGGCTCTGGATGGACTACGTGGCTCGTGTTACCCCTGCTTCTGTGGTTGGATGGAATGCTTAATCAAAAAAATCATAGGTAAGAAAGAAGGCATTGGCCAAAGGTAACGCATAGCAGTAAAAAAAAATTGAAGAAATGAAATGAAAATAGATCAATGTCCACAAATAACCAAAATAGCTCAATGGGACTAGAGATTAAAATATTTGACAATAGAAATAAGTGCTTATAGCATCAGCTAAGAGAACATAGGAGACTAGTTCATGAGGTTAAAATGTTGTGTAATGCACAGGAAAAATGTAGAATTGTTAGAGTAAATCTCTGCAGGTACCGTTAGTTGGTGATCATCGATAATCATTTTATTTCATTAAATACCCTAATGAATGGTCCTTACAAGCTATTTGCGTAGACAAGCCCCACAGAGGATGTGTGATGGAAAAATATCCACACTATATTGAAGAAAGCACCTACCAGATAAGGATGACATTTCAAATGGGGCAAGAAACAATAGAGAGATAGACATCGAATAAGTTAAAATGCTAGGGCAACAGGAAAGAAAATAGGCGGCATGGTAGAAAGCATAACAAAGAAAATTATAAAAATGGAAAACCCTACAAACTAGCACCCATCCAAACATCACCTCAATTTTTTCTTTAACTCTAAATATCCAAACTCATCAAATTATATCCTGTATTCAAACCCGATCCTCTCTATTAGCCATTTTGAAGATAAGGATGAGAACTTACTACAGAAGCATCACCTACATGTAGTGATCATATTCTGTGACCAAAAAACCTACTTTCTTGAAGCCACGGAACGATGAACACTCTCTGCCAAGATTTTCCATACAACCCAGGTTGAGCAACCACATATACATAACCTGTTTTTTCTCTTCATATTTGTAATTTAGAAGAGCTTTGTCTGACCACCTCTGGGTTGCTCCAGAGTCACCTAGGTAATCCGTCTCAGCATCATCCTCTTTCTGTAGTACCTAATTATTAATTTGACCATAACAGACTCTTGATCATACAGGTATTTCAAATATATTGCCAATAAGAATAAAGCTTTCACGTTAAACAATTAGGTCAAAAGACTTTAGACTATGATGTAAAAAATACAAACAAACCTCACCAACACTCAAAGCACAAACAAATTCAAACCTCTCTAAAGTATAAATAGATATCTGATAAAATTCATTCCACCACAAAAACATACTTAACTAAAGATAATTCTAATTATTGTGCTTTCAAGGCAAACCTTTCAAGGGTAGTGATGTTAGAAACATATCCCTACACCTTGTGAAAAATCAATGCGTATAAGTAGACCCTCATAAGGCTCATTTTAAACATCATTATTATCATTTTATAAATCATTTATTATTAATTAAACAAGAAGTAAGCAACAATTTCACTCAGTTCCACTGAAGCAAAGTATATGGCAGTTTCATAATAGATTTGCAACTTGATTGTAGAGTCAACCAATCAGTTTTTGAAGCCCAATATTGTCTCTTGTGAGAATCAAAGTTACATCAAGCTCTATGAAAATCCAATGTGTCATGACCATTTCAAAATACTAGATTAGCGTGCATCGCATATACATCATCATCGAGACACATAAAGCATAATGAACATATCCATCAAATAAATGCAAAGTACATCACATGTATGAAAAGATTAACAAATAGAAACATCATGAGAGCCACAAAAAAACTAAACTCATATATATATATATATATATATATATATATATAGAGAGAGAGAGAGAGAGAGAGAGAGAGAGAGAGAGAGAGAGAGATCATCCAAAAAGTATATGTACATCTGCTGGCCCATGCTAGAAAAATAAGTCATCAAAGCAGGGAGCATCCTCATAATGGGTGCTCCCAATTGTACATGCAATAAACCTACATCTATGGCTAGGGTCCAACACCCCCTGCACCACCCGCACCTCCTGCATGAGGCCCTCTTGCCTCATGCGGTACTAGATCCAAGATCGATCGCGTAGTGGCCACAACCATTGCATGCTGATGAAGGACAAGGCACCTCGCTCTGTCTTGTGCCATCGTCCTCTCGATGGTCTCCTCAGCTAGCATGTCTTATCCAGTATAGGGTATCCCCTAGAGTAAATATGTTGCATGATCCTAGGCACCTTAAACATCCTCTCCTCGTGCCCGCAAGCTCTTCACCTTTTCCCAGAGAAGTGTAACCTCCCCCTCCCTAAAGGAGCCACCAATCTCCAAACACGACCTCCGAGCAGGCTTCTCTAGAGCTACCTCAGATCTATAATCTCATCTACATCACTGCCCCCAAACATCA
This sequence comes from Pinus albicaulis, assembly GCA_034641835.2. Classification (NCBI taxonomy): domain Eukaryota; kingdom Viridiplantae; phylum Streptophyta; class Pinopsida; order Pinales; family Pinaceae; genus Pinus; species Pinus albicaulis. The sequence continues at coordinate 536,889,544 of CM076576.1, read as the reverse complement.
CCACCCTCTCGTATCAAATATTGCATAAAACACTTCCATAACAAAAGCTGCTCACCTTTCCCTCGTGAACCTGCGATAGTTGTGTTGTCATCCTCCTATGAAGGAAGCTCGCCTAGTCATAAAAATTACCTGCTTGGATCGTCTCGACCACAACAAGCTGTGGACCTGAAATACGATGTGGGGCCGATGACCCCAACAGTCGTAAAATCATCGTTGTCGCTTCCTCATGATCTGCTAAATATAGAATTGAAGCTATGTGGATGCACCCCTCCTTAAAGGATTCATCCCCACAATGTAGTCGGACACATGCTGTCAGGTCCACTCGTCCAAGTGGGAGTTTTGTCGGTGAATTCCAAATCAGTGCCCCGAATTTCGAACACATTTTTGTCAGGTTGCCACCTCTAAATAACAAACCATAGGAAGTCCTCCTACGTCCTCAATGGAGGGTTTTGAACAAACTCCAGTAACACCCATCTCGCTAACTTCACGCGAGGTTGAGCATCGCCTGCAACTAGAATGTGAGAGTGATCCCAATCCCGCTCACGCCATGTCCCAATCATCCTGCCCAAAGCAGTGAAAGATTAAAAAATCAGCCTCTTGGCTTCAAAAATTGAATTTCTTTAACATTGCATTCCTGTTCCCAAAGAGGCACGCGATCGCGTGTCTGTACCCCAAACAGACGCGTGACACCATGCATCATTTCTATGGATAGTCACACTATGAAAATATCTTCTTCTTACCGATGAGGACCTTAGAAAAGGGTGCCTCGCACCTGTATCCCTTGCAGTCATGCGCACCCCGTGATTTTTTTCCCTACATTCGCGTGCTTCATGTGATTATCACTCCCTTAGCAACGATGTCTTTGGACAAAATTCATCGCGAGTATTCGCCTCATAGTTTCGTGCATTGCATGACTGCTTCTCAATTTACAGCACACCCTTGCACAAATATCTCATAGTCACCCATGCGGGTTTACACCTATTTGCCTAAAAAGGTCCATACATGCCACCCTATGCAACCTGTTTACTCGATACTACTGAATGTACAAAGGTGGGGTAGATGCCTCCAACCTGTATTTCCTCGTGCGCTATCCAAATGCTTTGGCTGACTTCTACAACTAAAGAAGCGTCTCGACTCTGCTTTGGACTGTACGTCATAAAGTACAAATGAGGTGGAAATATGGGCCCCACACCCTTATATATCACCCCCTCAACCATTCTTGCAGAGGCCCGTTCAAGAGCTCACGACATCCATTCACAAAAGCGTTAGTAGCTCTAGGATCAGGACATCCCCACCTACGTCATGGTACCATCCATTTCATTTCAGCAACGTACTCATTTCTAGGCCCATTTTAATCTTCAGAGTACCCATCAGGTGCGCCTTTCCATGCTTTTTGGTTCATTTTTGGTCCATTTTGTTTAACACAGTTCAATTTACATATGGCCTATTGGTTGTCAAAGTTGTAGGTTCTCAACAAAATCAATTCCCCCGTGAAAATTCAAAGTTAAGGTATCATTATCCACACAACATGATGAGATTCCTTTAACACTACCTTCCACTTGCACATGGTAAATTTCCACGTCGGTCGATAACACTTCCCCTACATAGATTACCCCATTCTATAGTTCACTTTACACTATTGGTATCCATGACCATTCCCCTAGGCATGAGAGCCATTTCATACACATGTCTTGAAGATCAACCTCATTCTAGTCTTCTTTACTCATTTATTACCAACCCCACTCCCAGACCACAATGTTTATTAATTTTTAGATTGAATCAAATACACACCCACATTCTACATTTGGCTTACCACCCCTCCATTTGACAATAACCTATCTGCATCACCTAATTTGCCTCATCATCCTCACATTTAGACCAACCATTAGGGTCCCCGCCCTCAGCAAAAAAACCACCTGCATCATTACACAGGTCACCATTTTCTTGGGGCACCTGTCTCCATGTTTATACATCCCAAACAACTTTTACATTATTTTGGCAAGTGTACAAAGTTTTTTTAAGGAAAATGATTCTCACCATATTTTTGTGTCTATTACCCGAGGAAAATCCTTAGTTTCCCTTTGTTGGAGCTCTCTTTTGTCACCCACACCATGAATCATTATTTACTCATGATCTACCATGACATTCAAAACATATTCACAACCACCTTAGTTGTCCTACCGACTCCTGGGGCATTTCCCCCAGACAAATTGATTTGACTGTTGCCACTCGTAATACAACCCCAACATCAGGAAATTTTCCACATCCACTCATGTTGTCAACTCTTTTTATCATGTATTATGACCCGTCATATTACAACCATCTCTATTCCTTCACGAACGATTCCTCGAATCATCTTTTCAGGCGGTTGACACTTCTTTCCTATCGACTTCAACACTCATCTTCCATGATCAAAGTAGTACCTTGGTTTCTACCCCCTTTAAGCGACAACCTTGAGTGGAATAGTGGGAATCCCTATTTCCTACTGATGTCATCATTCTCCCTGACATTCGACACCAACATATCTTTTCATGTCAAGTTAGTATCGTACTTTGTGACCATTGAAGTTCTCCCATTTAGTCGAAGACCCATGCATCCCTTAGCACCTCATTCAATAGTGCTTACATTTTGATGCATAAGAGGTACCCATAGTCGACGACCCATACATCCCATAAAACCTCATTCAATAATGCTTTACCTTTCATTCATGGGGACACCCAATTTAGTCTATTTGTCAGAGATGCCCCTAGGGGTGTAAGCAGTTGTCTTCATCAGCGATCAACATGTCAGACACATCAACGTCGACTTTACAATACCATTTCTTGTATGATTGTTATACGTAGTCATAGTCATCATAATTAGCATAAGATATGCCCTCCTCGTATAGACACTTTTGTATCAACACTTCTTTAGAGCATGGTTCTCTTTAGTTCTCAGTCAAGGATTTTCCCTACTCATATCTAAAATAAGTTTCTTCATCTCTCTATAATTTAGCAAGACTCTTATTCAGATCAACAAAAACGTCATGTATTTTAGCTATATGCTTGCTCCTAACCTCATACATTAGGGGACAACTATTATCATATGAAAATCGTACACTCTTATGTATGCACTGGAATACACTCAAAGTCAGTGATCAACACATACAAAGGTTACATTTTCAGCTGAAATCACCATGAAGACAAAACATTAAAAGCTTTCCTAAGGTTCAAGTTAAAAATTTGAACCGCACAGGTGCACCATTACTGGAAATTAACAACCGCGTGAAAATTTCTTCGATAGACGTACGGTCGTAAAAAAGTCCAGTCAACACCTCAGGCTGCAAACTTTCTTGAAGAACACTCCAACTCTTGATATGATGGGCTGAAAAATTCGAGCATTAAGCCCCAAGAAGCCTTCAAAGCAAGGGGATGGTAGCTCTCATCTTATTTATGAGGCAAACAACCACATTGATGAGCCAAAGGAGGGAAAGAGTGTCCAAACTATAAATACAAGTTCATGGAGAGCCAAAATCAAGAAGAAGTACTACATTGTTATGCTACCAAAATTGCTCACTAGCAATCAAGCATACCATTGAGAAGATAATCCCATCATTGAGAGTGTATTCTATGATTCTTTGAGAGAGAAATAGCTTGCAAAGAGATAGAGAAATAAAAATCCTCGTTGAAAGATTTTGAACACCATTGCTCAAAGAATTATCTTCAAGTGTTTTTTATACTTCTATTATAACTCTTCTACCACCAACAATCAATAAAAAGGATCCTTTTCCCACACATTTGTTGATTTGTTTTGCTTCATTAAGGTTGTTTACATTTTATGTAGTGTATTTTTTATTTAGTTTTGTTCGTGCATTATCTCCATTACTTTCAATGCTTTGTTTAATGATGTTAGTCCACTAACAACATCCAATGTTTTATATATTCCTTGTAGATAACAACCAACTCCAAGGAAGGTGTTTTTGGTAGTCATAGACAATAAACACACCACTACAAACATGTGAGGGGATATAATCTTATGGAATGAGAGGGGATATAATTTTCTGGATTGAAATATAGGGTCCAATTGTTTAAGCACATGCCTTGAGCTCCATGAAAATATGGTTTACTTTGAAAAACCACAATTCAATCCTCATTTTTCTAAAGGAGAAAAGAAATATAGCCACACCCATATAACTGAAAAGAGAACTTGCCTTAGACTAACCTAGTTTTCTGAACCTACACCACCAAAAGGCCATAATCTAGTGAACTGATCGACCAAACTCTTTCTTTCGACGGTGTTTTCCATTTGACATGATTTTAGGGGTAAAGGGATAATTGTAATTTCATCATTCTTCTTATTAAAGCGAGGAGGAGCCCATTTTACAGTTTTGGTCAAAAATGTTACGATAGCTTGAAATGCTAGAATGTTGGGATTTGGATTTGGAGGAGGGCATCCTCCCTACGTAGCAAAGGCTACCATGATTAAAAGGTTCGAATAGAAGAATGCAATGATTAGGGTTTATGCAATTCTTCAATCAACACAGATTTAAGTATATTATATGATATATCGTATTTAATATATATGTTGTTGTGATAGTATCAAACTCTTTACAACCTTCATTTATATATTTTTATACTGGTGGGTGTTATACTCACCATTATATGATGATTTGTTGTATTTCTTTTTATTCAAAGAAAACCTTTAAACCAAAACATTAATGTATTTATATAACTTTGTCTCCATAATAATGTATTTATACCCACAATTACATTCTCAAAACCAAATAAGTAAAAGCCTTGTATCACATTATATTATTGACGTTACTTACAACTAAATATAATTATGTATTATGTATTTAAGTTTTTAAAATAGTAATAAAATAATATTGGACTTATTAGTTTAATTTTTTAATTTTAATTTACAATAAAAGAAATCCAAGAAATCCATTCGGTACTTCATCTCATTCCAAGAATGGTATTGTGTTTGAATCTCTAATTGTGGTTGTTTTAACTGTTGGCCACCTATAAAATTTGTTCCATCAAAAGGTGGCCAAAACATTGTTCAGCCTTTAAGGAATAGTTTCATTATAGAAAAGTGTATCTCTTGAAGCCTCTGGAAGACATCATATCCTTGTTTCAATCTTCACTGTTGTTCCCATTTTACACTTAGAGATCCTGCGAATTCCCAAAAAGAGTACGGCTGCAAGCACCATTTTTCCCTTCCTCCTCTTCAAAAACTAACCTTTTCTTCCTATCCCTCCATTTCCCATGAAAACCCCTCATTTTTAGTTTCTCCCCTTTCCACTTCATAAAAAACCCTTGATAAGGTTTTAAGACTCTCTCTTAACCTTATCGAAAGCCTCAAATCCCTTTCAAAATCCTTGAAAAAACATTAAAATGCATATTTTCTATGTATTGGACTTAAGCCCCCTTCGGCCAAGTCCCTAACCCTTTTTTATCCATGCGCCCTGGCGCCAAAACCAGGCGCCGAGTCAGTCAGGCGCTTATTCATTTTAAAACAAATATTCCCCCCCGAAAAAATTAAAACCTTTGTTTTAATTAAAAATTTGGATTTTTAATTATTTCGCATTATTCCGCCGGTACCATTTTTTAACCGTTCCGCACCATCGATCTGGTCTGCAAATCGGACAGTGCGGAGTTCGTCTCCCGTGGTCCCCACCGTACATAAGCCGATTGCCCAAAACCGGCGGTATCCATCGCACCGCCGTTGGGTGAAAATATGTTTTCCCCCGATCGCCAACTATTCAATACACTTCTTGACATGCGTCCTGGGCACTGTTTGGAAAACCGCTGTCCATCGCGCATTATCGTTCGGATGAGGATGCCGAGCGATATTGCCGTGGACTGTCCGATCTAAAGCCACCCATACAACGACTATTGCTCGATGAAGATGCCCACTACTTAACATGGTCTCGGTGCGACGTTAAATCAATCTCTGCCGTTGATCTGATTTGCAGATCGATGGTCCATATTCCATCGCCCTATTCCCTCCGTTTGACTTTCAACCTCCGCTCTTGACCATCGATCTCTGCGTGATTGATGGCTCAGATTCAATCTTCTTCCGCCCATTCTATGATCTCTCCCGATTAATCCCGACCGTTGGATGATGCCATCCAACGGCCCCACTCCTTCCACATGTCCTTTGAAGCAGTCAACCTATTTACGTAGGATTTTATAACTTCTATTTGTATTTTGCAGGGTTTAAATGTTTTTTTGCCATACTGAGGAAAATTCGCAGGCTGAAGGTGACGATCCTCTTGCCTTCGATTTATCAGGAAATTTTCGCAGGTTTCTAATTTCACGTTTCATTGGTGTTTATCCAAGCACTGATGCCACATAACCCTGCGCGACCTTGCATATCAGCAAAAACCATGGATTTAACACAGTGAAAGAGTATCAGTGTAGAATACTAGAATTTACCAGGATAGAGGATTAAAGGATAGATTCGTGGGGATTACGTCTAAGATGCTTATCAAAAGCCTAATCCCTGATTCAAAACACAAGTTAAAGAAGATCTAAAGGGTATTGTCAATAGGAATGCCTCCACCGCCACAAAATGAGGAAAATTGATCCCTTTAGTTATCACGACGCCACATGTGCCTCAAAATATTCAATTAGAAGCTGAATTTATTGATCAGGCACCTACATCCTCACAAAAAATCAAAGGCTGCCGAACAAATAATACTAATCAATGGTCTTATCTCCAAATTATCGGAAAAACTATTTAAAAGGTTAAAGAATAGTCCAGAAGCAGATCTTTTCAATCATTAGGCCTCGAAAGACACCAACAGAGTTATGAAGCAGAGTTATAAATGATTACATTCCCACCTTATGCCTTGCCTGGTTCCCAAAGGCCAGGAATTGCATTGATTACATAATTAATAATACTTGACCCCTGGGAAATCCTCCCACCTCTTCATTCTTCTATAAATACTTCTGTAGAAGATGAGAAAATGTTGGTCCTTGGACATCTGAATGTATGTGATAGTTTCTAAAGCTATTGATGCCCTATTTGCAACTCGAAGATACATAAGCTGATATGAGAAGTTTGAAGTTGTAAAGACCCACCGGGCTTGCTGATTGTAACTGGTTCGAACATCAAATACAAGCTACTAATTTATGGGATCCTGATTTGTGTCAATGGTGATGTGTTCCTCACTATCAATTGTTATTTTGCTTAATGTTTTCATTCTCTTCATTTTCTCTGATAAAGAGCAGCAAACATAGAGCTAGGATTTACTCTCAACAGTACCCTACTCTTACTGAAAGCTTTATTTTTTGTGTTTTATTCGTTTGAAAGTTCTCTTTGAAGAGTACATTAATGCAGGTTGGTTTAAAGGCACTTTCCTGATCTAAATTTCTCTTTGTCACGGTTATCTGTGGTTTTTTTATTTATTGAATATGCTGAAAGCAGGGTAGTTTAAAGGCACTTACCTGATATAAGGCTTTTCAACTGTTTTTTCTAATGTTTTCTAATTAAAAGTACTTCAATGCAGGCTGGTTTAAAGGCACTCACTTGATCTCAGAATACTTTTATGTTTTTCTTATTGAAGATGCTGAAAGCAGGGTAGTTTAAAGGCACTTACCTGATCTTAAGCTTTTTTCAAACTGTCTTTTAATGTTTTCTAACTGAAAGTACTTCAAAGCAGGCTAGTTTAAATGTATTAACCTGATCTCAGAATACTCTCATGTTTTTATTTAAGTACATGCTGAAGCAATATAGTTTAAAAGAACTTACTTGATCTTAGGCTGTTTTACTATATCTTCATTTGTTTGTTCTTCATTTCCTATCTGTTTCATTCCATAAAATCACCATAAGAGATTCTTTGACATAAGTCACCTACCCCATGGATCCTGCTTGAACCTTGCTATCCAATTAAAATCCTCCTATGACTCCATAGCCCAATGAGTTAAAACTGTCTTTGCCTTTTCTATCAGCCAAATCATTCCTTCACTAGCAAACACCTTCACCCTTCATTTTGAAACTGCCTTCACCTTCACCATGTTCTTGCCCAACCAAAACAAACAAAACAAAACCAAAGCTCTTCATAACTAGCCTAATATCACAATTTTCAGTTATTAAAAAAGCACATCTTTTGAACCCATTCATAGAGAGATCCCTCTCTGGATTCAGCAGGACTAGATCCTAGAATCCCAAAGTTGGTTGAAATAATGTTGCTTTTTCAGTTTTAGTCTTACCAATCTGCTAAAATTACATATTCCTAACATTTCTGGCGACTCTACTGGGGACACTTCCCTTAAAAAAATTCATAAGACTTGTGAGTTAAAAGCAGCCTTTTTCAAACCCTACCAAAGAATGGCAATCAAGATAGAACTTATTTGAATCAGTGACAAACTAGGTAAACCCTAGGATTGTCCTAAGACTTTATCCAAACTTGAAAAATCAGCTGGCTTAGCCATAAGAGTAAACAGTCTTTGTCTCATAACCGTAGCTAAGTTTTGAAACAGAGTTAGGATATTCTTAAAAAACCACACAACTGAAAAGGAACTCAGAAAAACCTAAAAATATTTCAGATTGGTATTCAATAAACATGGTGGTGGACCATAAGACCCTTTACCTCTAAAAGAAGCTAAAAATTTCCACTTGGCGACTCCACAATCGTGAACAAACCTTAAGACTCCATTGGGAAGAACCCTTATCATTGTAACACCTTTCAAACTTAGTCACAAGACTGCAGGACTGAAATTTTTCCAAAACAAACTAGTTAACCTCTTAAAGATTGTCATACCTGGTTGAACTTGTCTGGTTTATTTTGGGTCTCAAAAACACAGCATAGTGGCTTCTAGAAAGATTCACACTAGAGCCCATCCTGACCCTGATCCACCTGAGATAGTTGATAACCCAGAAAGTATCCTTAGGAGGTGTCCTAAGATTAATTTATCAACTATTTTTAGATCACCCTTGAGAGCCAATTCTGTCCCTGAAAATCTTTCAGCTCTACAACAATCTCAAGTTGACTTAGTAATTCCATTTAGAACTAGGTCTCTTGGTGATTTAGACCAGTTAGATTCTGAGTCCTCACTATCATCCCTAGAAAAAAGTGAACCTCTTGGTAGTAGAGAAACAACACCTCCTGATTTGCATTTTCTTCACAACTTACGTGCCCCTCATCCAAGATCAACTCAGGAGTCTATTCCTGGTCCATCCACTTCTTCTCACCCTACATCCACTGTTCAAACCACCCCACTTCAGCCCACTATCCCTCTTGTAAATCCACCTCCACCTCCTACCATTGCTGCATGGTATGCTCCCCTAGTCCTTCCTGTACCACTAGTCAATCTTCCGCAGGACTATCAGTCCAAAATTCCAGTATATGATGCTAACAATGCTACAACTACATCACAACATGTGGATAAGATGAATGACTACTTTGACAGAAATGAAATTGATGATGATTCTGTCAAACTTAGGTTATTTTCTCAGAGCTTAGGGGGAGAAGTGACGAAATGGTTCAAAGGTTTAACCCCCCATAGTATCCGTGACCTACAATCCTTCCATCAAACATTCTTAAACAAATGGGAAGTAAAGAAAAACCCTCTCCAAGTCCTTTCTGACTATAAAAATATCCATAGAGACACTGGGGAAAGTGTGCAATCTTATTGCACTAGATTCAATAGTGTGTATAATGCACTTTCCCCAGCACTAAAACCTCCACAAGGCTCAACTTTAAACAAGTTTCCTGAAGGGTTTGATCCTGAGATGGCCTATCAGTTGAGGGAGATAGATTTTGCAACTCTTGAAGATATGCAAAAGGGTGCTCTTTCTGTGGAAGTCAACCTAATGGAGAAGAGAGCAAGAATGAAAACTGAAAAGAGATTATCCTTCAGAGAGGAAAATGTCCCTTGTACTTCCAACTCAAATATGGAAAGAATGATGGAGGAGATGATGAAGAAAATGAGAATCCTTGAGAGAGCACAAGCAATTCAAAACCAAACTACTCCTCAAAACAATAACCAGAATCAGAATTTTAGAAGGAACCAATCTCCAAACAAACCTAGGGAAAATGATCAATAGATCACTCCTCCCTTTCATCAAAACTATATAAGCAAAGTTGAGGAAATAGAGGAGATAACAGAGGAAGATGATATCAACATGTTGGGAGTAGATAATGATGACTTTGAGATTCATTTTGATAAGGAACAAGGTTCTCATACCCCTTATGATGACAACAAAGATGATAATGCAAGTTATTTTCAAGACATGGAAAATGTCATCATAGAGCCTCAAAAATAATATGACCTTAGAAGAAAAACCAGTCAACAAACTCCCAACACCAAAACCTCTAACAAATCTTCACAAAACAGCACTACAACCAAGCCTAAAATTGTCAAACAAAAGGATAAAACAGTAGTTGTGAATTCTGATAGAGATAGAGAGAAAGGCACTCAAAATAATGAAAAACAGAGTGCGGATATTAGTAGTACCACCAATTCAGTGAGTACTCCTATTAAGAACATTTTGTCAAAAATGAGTAGAAAAAATCAGCAAGCTGATGTTGCTGATAGACTGGGAGCTAGTAAGGCTAAGACAAGTTCATCAAAGAACCAGATTATTTTCAGCCTAGAGCAGGAAATTTAAAAGATCAGAATCTCTGTTCCCCTGACTGAGTTAGCTGCCCAGAATGTATATAGGACCCAAATTTTGAAGGCTTTAAATATTGAGGATAATAATGACTCAGTCAATCTTAATGATGACCAGCCAGAGCTCATTTTTGGTCCTAAAATTGAAGGTATATATCAAGAGGGACCTGTACCTCCCTTTTATGTGAGTTTTAATGTTCATGAAAATATCTTGCATAATGCTATGCATGACTCTGGAGCCTCGCACAACCTTATGCCAAAGGTGATAATGGAAATGCTAGGATTAGAAATAACCAGACCTTACAAGGATTTATATTCTTTTGATTCAAACAGAGTAAAGTGCCTTGGCCTAATCAAAGACCTTTGTGTGAGTTTGACCCAAATCCCAGCCAAGTGCATGGTGATGGATGTTGTGGTGGCTAATGTGCCTCCTAAGTATGGCATGTTATTGTCAAGATCATGGGGTGCCTAGCTACAAGGTACCATATAGATGGACGGGACATATGCCACTATTCCTATTTTTAGCCAGCTCAAAAGACTGTACAGAGAGTCACACATGAAATTCATGGTCAGTAGCCCAGAAAAACCTAAAAATTCTCCCATTTATTCTGTCCATACTGACCTGGATTCTTTTATCTTTTGCAATAATTAATCCACAAAACAATCAGAGCCAGAACACAGTGACTCAGATAAACAGTTAGAGACCCCAAATCTAGAAATAAATGCAGTTCTAGATATGGAAGAAAACGAGAGAGAAATTTTGGAACAGTGTGTTGAAACAACGGGCCAGAGTGAACAAATCCAAGATAGCAAACAACAGACTGTCCCTCACGCTCAGCTCCATGACAAACCTGAGAAGGTGAAACAAATACAACTAAGTACCAAGATTTCACAACAACCCTTGAGCACGTTGGTTGAAGGGGACAATAACCAAGACGAAACCGAAAATAGTCCTCTGGGGAGTATGTATTTTGATGGGTCATGCACTAAAAACAATGTTGGTGCAGGTGTCTGGATTACCAACACTGAAAACAACCACACAGAAAACATTTCCTGCAAATTAAACTTTCAGTGTCCCAATAAAATAGCAGAATATGAATCCCTTCTCTTAGGCTTACATCTATTAAAAAAGTTAGGAGCCACAAGAATTAATGTGTATGGGGATTCAGAACTAGTCATTAAACAAGTCAATGGGGAATATAACGCAAATCATCCCAGGCATAGAGCTTATCGAAACGATGTCATGGACCTTTTAAAAACTTTTGAGGAGTCCAAATTGATTTTTGTTCCAAGAAAAAGAAATATTGCCACACACAATTTAGCTTTTTCGGCTAGAACATGCTTAACGCCATTTGAAACCAAAGACTATACAACTCAAATTAAGTTTAGACCAACAATGCTAGATAATGAAAAATATTGGCAGGTCTTTGAAGGTGACAAACAGATAGAGGATTTTCTACTGGGCAGGAAGGAATTTGAGTCATCTAATTTGGATTCTAAATCTGATGAAAATCGCCTAAACAAAAAGTCTCCTAAAAAAGAAAAACCATCTGGTCCCATAGAAATCAACATGTTAAATAAAGAACTTGACACTCATATTGCAGAATACAAGGACATAGAAAACAAAGACATTGAGGTATTGTCGTCAAAAGACAAGAACATACCTAGGGGGCTAGCACTGTTAGAGGATCTCTTTGATTTTAACGATGTAGCAAAGAAGCCCACCGTAGAATACATAGAGTTTGAGGTCAAGGAATGCAACATAGGCACCGAGGATGAGCCAAAAATGATTAAATTGGCCAAGTCCTTGCCACCAGACATGAAAAGGAAATACGTTGAACTGTTTAAAGAGTTTGTCGATGTGTTTGCTTGGAGCTATGAAGACTTGAAATCCTACGATACAGAAATCATCCAGCACAAGATCCCTTTGAAAGAAAACCAAAAACCCTTTAAGCAAAAAATGCGTAGAATTAATCTAATACAACTGCCTCTAGTAGAAAAGGAAATCAAGAAAATGTATGAGGCAGGAATCATTGTGCCTGTGAGGTTTTCAGATTGGGTTTCTAACCTTGTAGCTGTGAGGAAAAAGACAGGATAAATCAGATTGTGCATTGATTTCAGAAACCTTAACAGGGCCTCCCTAAAGGACAATTACCCTTTACCCAAAATGGAACACATTCTACAAAGGGTAGTTGGTTCAAAGAGGATTTCTCCATTAGATGGTTTTTTCAGGGTATAACCAGGTTTTATTACTCCCAGAAGACCAACTCAAGATAGATTTCACCACTCCTTGGGGCACTTTCATGTATGTGAAAATGACTTTTGGATTAATGAATGCTGGGGCCACTTTCCAAAGGGCCGTGGACATTGCATTTTCAGAGGAGATAAGGCACTTCATTGTAATTTACCTTGATGACATAACAATTTATTCCAAATCTGATGAAGAGCATCTAAAACATTTAATAAAGGTCCTTGAAAAGTGTAGAAGGTTTGGGTTATCTTTAAATCCCCAAAAGACAGTGTTTGGCCTTCAGGAAGGTAAACTCCTCGGCCATATCATATCAGAAGAAGGGATTAAAATAGATCCAAATAGAGTTGAGGGAATACTATAGATTAGCCAACCAAGGAACATAAAAGAATTGCAGTCCTTTATTGGAAATATTAACTTCTTGAGGAGGTTTATTCCCAACTTAGCAGAGCTCCTTAGAAACATGACTAATATGCTCAAGAAAGAAGTAGGAGTGAAGTGGACTATAGAAACTAAAAAATCTTTCGAATTGGTAAAACATGCACTCACCTGGGCACCAGTCCTAATCAGCCCAGACTTTTCAAAATAGTTCCTTATTTTCTCCTTTGCCTCAGAGCATACTGTGGCTGCAGTCCTGTTGCAGAAAAACCCAGAGGGACAGGAACAACCCATTGCTTTTTTCAGCAAGGCTTTAAGGGATGCACCCTTGAAATATAACATAATGGAAAAATAGGCCTATGCTTTCGTAAAGGCCTTAAAGGAATTCATGGTGTATATTCTACATTCCCACATCATTGCCTATGTACCTAATATAGTGGTAAAAGACATCTTGTCACAAGACCTATAGGGAAAGAGAGGTAAATGGATTGCTGCTATATTATAGTATGATTTGGAAATCAGACCAACTAAAATTATTAAAGGTTAGGGCTTAGCTCAACTAATGGCTGAATATAGTCTACAAGCCCTTGACATTAACATGGTAGATGCCTTGGATGAATAGGAAGAATTACCTGCTCCCATTGTCGAAAAGCAGTTTCAAAACTCACCTTGGTACACTGATATCTTGTATGTGCTTGCAAATATTAATGCTCCTCCTGATTTATCAAAAACAAAGGCAAGGCTTTTAAAGTTGAAAGCTAGGAACTATTGCATTTTAAATGAATGTTTATACTGGAAAAATGTTGATGGTTTATTGCTTAAATGTTTTCCTGAAGTTGATGCAGAGAGGATCAAACATGAATTCCATGAAGGAGAGTGTGGAGGTCATCTTTACTGGAAAACCACAGCCAATAAAATCCTTAGAGCTGGCTATTACTGGCCCACCCTCTTCCAGGATGTCCATAAAATGATAGTCTCCTGTCACAAATGCCAAATTTTTGAAGGCAAAAGAAAACTTCTCCCTTTACCATTACAACCTATCACTATTGAAGCTCCTTTTCAACAGTGGGGCCTAGATTTCATAGGGGAAATCCATCCTGCTTCGTTGGCCCAACACAAATGGATTCTCACAGCCACCGACTGCTTCACAAAATGGATTGAAGCCATCCCTTCTAGGAATTCCATAGATTCTGTCATGATAAAATTCCTTGAAGACCATATCTTGTCTAGATTCGGATGCCCTAGGAAGATTATTACCGATAATGTTGCTGCTTTTTGTTCCAAAAAGATGATTGAATTTTGTCACAGGTATCAGATTACACTTGGTCATTCTACTACTTACTACCCTCAAGGTAATGGGCTAGCAGAATCATCAAATAAAAGTTTGGTGACCATCATCAAGAAGCTTCTTGAAGAGAACAAAAAATCATGGCATAACAAGTTGGTGCATGCACTGTGGGTAGACAGATTGACCACAAAAAAGTCCATTGGAATTTCTCCTTACCAGCTTGTTTATGGAGCAGATGCAGTGTTTCCCACCAGCCTAGGTATACGAGTAATAAAATTAATCCAATAAATACAGTCAAAAGAGGACAACATGATTATGAGGATCAATCAGACAATACATCTCCACCAGACAAGGGAAGAGGTTTACAATAGGGCTCAAAAGGTGCAAGAAAACATAAAGAAGTTGTTTGACAAAAGAACAAAGGCTTTTGTTTTCAACATTGGAGATAAGGTACTTAAATGGGATTCCAAAAGAGAGGATAAGGGTAAACATGGTAAATTTGACAGTTTGTGGCAAGTTCCTTACATCATACAGTCCACCGTTGGTCCTAATGCCTTTTTTCTACAAGAGTTAGATGGCACAGATCTGTTTGGGGGTCCTATCAATGGCAGGGTCCTTAAGCATTACTACTGCTGAGTTCCATTTTAAAGCTTTCATTTCCATTATAAATACCATTTTCTTTGTTCAGTCTCATAAAATAAAAAGTAAAAAAACAATAAAAAGGAAAGAAAAGAGGGCATATTGTGAAAACAAGAAAGGTACAGCCCCATACCAAAAAGAGAAAGAAATTTTGAAAGTGTGCAAGCTTAAATGCCACTCCTAAATAACACACTTCTAGTTAGTCAAACTGTCTAATCTTGACTGATTAGTTTTAAATTTACTGCTGATAGGATAGTGAATTTCATTTGCCAAACTGCTAAATCTTGGCTTATTAGTCGGTATATTAGGATAGAAATTAAAGGTTCAAACATGCTCAAAATCTAAACCTTAGGTTTCAAAACAGAGATGACTCAAATATTTTTTATTTGCTGGGTCAAAATGATGTAAATCTGGTTCTAATTAGCTAAAAATCTGAACCAGAGGACAAAGTAAGAACAACTCAAACAAAGTCAAAACAGAGCTATAAAAAGATGAAGGAAGTGCTCTCAAATATTAGATCTTAAAGCCTTCCATTTTGTTTTAAATTTTCTGCAAAATAAATGTCTATGTGCAGCTTGTTTTTATGCCATAGATCACAACAAGTAAAACAACTTAATCTTGACTTGACTATTTTTAAATTTCCGTTATAGAATTTAGAGAATAAAATCTGTTAGATTGTTTAATCCTAAACAGATTGATAGAATAGGTAGAGAAGCATCTGAACTCAATTGTTTAATATAATTTCAGGGAGAAATAAGGAGTAGAATTAGATTATTTTTACGCTTTCAAAAGAAATAAGATGTTGTAAAGAGTTTTCCAGTCCAAATGCACTCTAAATGAAGAAAAAATAATAGGTCAGTAGGATTGGGTAGGTAGAAAGATTTTAGATGAAGATCCATGATTTTTTATGGCTGCTAACATGTTTTCAGAGCAGAGTAAGATCATGCCAACAAAGGAAGGACAGCCCAATGGATCAGGCACAGGTCAGCCTCCCAGAGAATATAATGGATATGTCATAGGTCAGCCTCCCAGAGAATATAATGGATATGGCACAGGTCAGCCTCCCAGAGAATATCATGGATATGGCACAGGTCAGCCTCCCAGAGAATGCAAGTTTGAAGTTCTTGATGCCTTCAAGAAGGCACCATCCCCAAGTTGAGCCACTGTTGGCCACCTATAAAATTTGTTCCATCAAAAGGTGGCCAAAACATTGTTCAGCCTTCAAGGAACAGTTTCATTATAGAAAAGTGTATCTCTTGAAGCCTCTGGAAGACATCATATCCTTGTTTCAATCTTCACTGCTGTTCCCATTTTACACTCAGAGATCCTACGAATTCCTAAAAAGAGTATGGCTGCAAGCACCATTTTTCCCTTCCTCCTCTTCAAAAACTAACCTTTTCTTCCTATCCCTCCATTTCCCATGAAAACCCCTCATTTTTAGTTTCTCCCCTTTCCACTTCATAAAAAACCCTTGATAAGGTTTTAAAACTCTCTCTTAACCTTATCGAAAGCCTCAAATCCCTTTCAAAATCCTTGAAAAACCATTAAAATGCATATTTTCTATGTATTGGACTTAAGCCCCCTTGAGCCAAGTCCCTAACCCTTTTTTATCCATGCACCCTGGTGCCAGAACCAGGCGCTGAATCAGTCAGGCGCTTATTCATTTTAAAACAAATATTTCCCCCCAAAAACATTAAAACCTTTGTTTTAATTAAAACTTTGGATTTTTAATTATTTCGCATTATTCCGCCGGTACCATTTTTTAACCGTTCAGCACTGTCGATCTGATTTGCAGATCGGACAGTGCAGAGTTCGTCTCCCATGGTCCCCACCATACATAAGCTGATTTCCCAAAACCGGTGGTATCCATCACACCGCCCTTGGGTGAAAAGTTGTTTTCCCCCGATCGCCAGTGATTCCATACACTGCTTGACATGCGTCCTAGGCACTGTTTGGAAAACTGCCGTCCATCGCGCGTTATCGTTCGGACGAGGATGCCGAGCGATATCGCCGTGGACCGTCTGATCTAAAGCCGCCCATCCAACGGCTATCGCTCGATGAAGATGCCTGCTACTTAATGTAGTCCATATTCCATCGCCCTATTCCCTCCATTTCACTTTCAACCTTCACTCCCGACCGTTGATCTCTGCGCGATCGACGGCTCAGATTCAATCTTCTTCCGCCCATTCTATGATCTTTCCCGATTAATCCTGACCATTGGATGATGCCATCCAACGGTCCTGCTCCTTCCACACATCCTCTGAAGCAGTCAACCTATTTACGCATGATTTTATAACTTCTATTTGTATTTTGCAAGGTTTAAATTTTTTTTCGCCATACTGAGGAAAATTCGCAGGCTGAGGTAGACGATCCTCTTTCCTTCTATTTATCAGGAATCATTCGCAGGTTTCTAATTTCACGTTTCATCGGTGTTTATCCAAGCACTGATGCCACATAACCCTGCGTGACCCTTCATATCAGAAAAAACCATGGATTTAACACAGTGAAAGAGTATTAGTGCAGAAGACTAGAATTTAATAGGACAGAGGATTAAAGGATAGATTCGTGGGGATTACATCTAAGATGCTTATCAAAAGCCTAATCCCCAATTCAAAACACAAGTTAAAGAAGATCTAAAGGGTATTGTCAATAGGAACACCTCCACTGCCACAAAATGTGGCAAATTGATCCCTTTAGTTATCACGATGCCACCTGTGCCTCAAAATATTCAATTAGAAGCTGAATTTATTGATCAGGCACCTACAGCCTCATAAAAAATCAAAGGCTACCGAACAAATAATACTAATCAAGGGTCTTATCTCCAAATTATCGTCATAACTATTTAAAAGGTTAAAGAACAGTCTAGAAGCATATATTTTCAATCATTAGGCCTCAAAAGACACAAACAGAGTTATGAAGTAGAGTTACAAATGATTACATTCCCACCTTATGCCTTGCCTGGTTCCCAAAGGCCAAGAATTGCATTGATTACATAATTAATAATACTTGACCCCTGGGAAATCCTCCCACCTCTTCATTCTTCTATAAATACTTCTGTAGAAGATGATCAAATGTTGTTCCCTGGACATATGAATGTATGTAATAGTTTCTGAAGCTATTGATTCCCCGTTTGCAACTCGAAGATACATAAGCTGATATGAGAATTCTGAAGTTGTAAAGACCCACCGGGCTTGCTGATTGTAACTGGTTCAAACATCAAATACAAGCTACTGATTTATGGGATCCTGATTTGTGTCAATGGTGATGTGTTCCTCACTGTCAATTGTTATTTTGCTTAATGTTTCCATTCTGTTCATTTTCTCTGATAAAGAGCAGCAAACATAGAGCTAGGATTTACTCTCAACAGTACCCTACTCTTACTGAAAGCTTTATTGTCTTTGTTTTCTTCATTTGAAAGTTCCCTTTGAAGAGTACATTAATGCAGGTTGGTTTAAAGGCACTTGCCTGATCTAAATTTCTCTTTGTCACTGTTATTTGTGGTTTTTTTTATTATTGAATATGCTGAAAGCAGGGTAGTTTAAAGGCACTTACCTGATCTAAGGCTTTTCAACTATTTTTTCTAATGTTTTCTAATTAAAAGTGCTTTAATGCAGGCTGTTTTAAAGGCACTAACCTGATCTCAGAATAATTTTATGTTTTTCTTATTGAAGATGCTGAAAGCAGGGTATTTTAAAGGCACTTACCTGATCTTAAGCTTTTTCAAACTGTCTTTTAATGTTTTCTAACTGAAAGTACTTCAAAGTAGGCTAGTTTAAAGGTATTAACATGGTCTCAGAATAATCTCATGTTTTTCTTTAAGTACATGCTGAAGAAATATAGTTTAAAAGAACTTACTTGATCTTAGGCTGTTTTACTATATCTTCATTTGTTTGTTCTTCATTTCCTATCTGTTTCATTCCATAAAATCACCATATGAGATCCTTTGACATAAGTGACTTTCCCCATGGATCCTGCTTGAACCTTGCTGTCCAATTAAAATCCTCCTATGACTCCATAGCCCAATGGGTTAAAACTGTCTTTGCCTTTTCTATCAGCCAAATCATTCCTTCACCGGAAAACACCTTCACCCTTCATTTTGAAACTGCCTTCACCTTCATCATGTCCTTGCCCAACCAAAACAAACAAAACAAAACCCAAGCTCTTCATAACTAGCCTAATATCACAATTTTCAGTTACTAAAAGAGCACATATTTTGAACTCATTCATAGAGAGATCCCTCAGGAGGGCTAGATCTTAGAATCCCAAAGTTGGTTGAAATAATGTTGCTTCTGCAGTTTTAGTCCTACCAATCTGCTAAAATTACAGATTCCTAACATTAACAAGGGGACATCCACAATGACGACCAATCCCAAAGCTCAACCCATAAATTTATATAAATCTTAAAATTGGATCGCTCAAATTAACAGACTGAACTAATAATTATTTTAATTTATTTTCAATATTTAAAATTTATAATATATAACAAGAGGCTTTCATCTAGAGTACATAATGTTGTGTTATAACTTAAAATGAAAGAAAAACAATTTTTGAAAGAAAAACAAGATTTGGTAAATTTAGTGCTTTGTTATCATCTCAACCAGGGAAAAACAAATTTTGAATGTGGAAAGGTTTTACGTTTTCTCTCATTTTATTAAATCTCTTATTTTTGGATAATATTTATATACCTAGATTCTGGGAGTGTCCAATATTTTCCATTTTATCAATATTACTATTATTAGTTGTGTTTCATGGAAATGAAAGTGATGAGGAGATATTTTTCCACAAGACAAAAGACATTAGATTTCATATTCCAGAAGTCACAAGGCTGCTTGGAATATGATCCCACAACTTTAGAAAGTGCTTAGGCAAATCTAAGGCCAAAAGGCCAAAAGCCCCCAGAGGCCACTAGATCAAGGGCAAACCAAAAACCCCTAACTTGGAATAAAACCCCTTAAGCCCCTTAAATATCACATAAGCTCAGACATCCACTTTTATCACGACAATCTTCCTCGCCACCACCCTGTTGGATTTGAGAAGTCCGCCATTCATTTGCGCTTAGTGCTTTGATTTCTTTACAACTCTATTTGAGTGTTTTCGCATTCCTTTCATTTTTAGGCTCGGAATCTTCCATTGCTTGGAAACCCTAGTAGAGACAATTTTCTGTTGGAATTTCTGATAATTCTAGAATAATGACTGAGAGAATAATACTCTCCTTCTAACACAAAGAATAACTGGACGGAGATTGCAGGATAATTTTTTTTCCTATTTTATTAACAAACAAAAGCTATTACAACTTTCTTCTTCCACTAAAGTGGGATTAGAAAAATGCTTGACTGCTATAGACGCAGTGATTACACAACTTCTCTCTCTGTCTCTCAAAATGCACAAAAATAGTGCTCTATTATGGTTCACTGTGTTTTTCTCTGCCTGCGGGTTTACACAACGATACAACACAACAATACAACAATGATGTTATTCAATGGGCCTATGAGTTTTTTTTTTTATATGGAATGGCGTAACATAAAACAAAAAACAAAATTACAATAAAAAATACATTGCCGGAAAATAAAACTTTCATATGTGCAATGTACGAGTGGATCCCACATCGCAATCGACGATTGGAAGAACAAAAGGTTTGGCGAAATGAACTTTGAACTTGTGATTTGCGATGTGCAATTTTTGATTTGCGATTAGCGATGTGTGATGGCATGATCAACGATTGTGGTGGGACCACATCACATCGATGCATCGCATTGCAATGAAAACATAAGCAGAAAAAATATTTTGGATTGTGATTGAGTGATTGCGATCGCATCACAAACATTCAATGGAACATAACATATGGCGGAGAATACAATGTTCCTTTGTGATGTGCGATGTGGGATCACATCACATCAGAATTGCTTCATATCAACAAGACGCTAAAACACTCTGCTGCTGCGATTTGCAATTGTGATTCAGAAATGACTGGTGGGGACCACAGATGACGTGGCCCATTCAAAACTTAAAAAAAAAATGACTTGGCACGTTAAAAAAAACTCTTCATGTTTAGTTGTTGAGGGCTTAAAAGCCCAAAAAGACTATTCTTTAATAAAATTTGTTCTTGCGTGGTTTTGAACCACGAAAGTCTTCATTTCTTCTGCAAAGATGGCTACGCCCATGCAAACATAAATTCATCTCTGCAATGGTCGCTGCTACCCATCAAACATTAATTCCTCCTTACTATTTTTTTCCATCTCTATTGAATGCACAGAAGTGTACACTCAACCTTCTACTACTGCCCCTGTTGTACTATGTTTCTACCTGCACAGGGTACATAGGTGACTTTAATATTTTCAACACTCCCCCTTAAAGTCAGCTACTGGGTTATCAGTCATACCCAAACATTTTCTTAAATATTCAAAACTTTTCTGCCCCAATGGCTTTTTTAGAATATCTGCAAATTTCTCCTCTGTTCTAAAACGTTGTAAAACGATTTCTCCATTGTTCATCAATTCTCTGATGTAGTGATATTTTGTATCTATGTGTTTCGTTCTCTTGTGAAACACATAATTCTTTGACAATGCAATAGTTGAGCTATTGTCACAATAAATGATTGTGCCCTTTACCTATTCTTGACAGAAATTCCTCAACATTATTCTCATCCAAACTGCTTGACATGTTGCTACTGTAGCTGCCACATACTCTGCCTCTATTGTAGATAATGCTCCAATAAGCTGTTTCTTAGAAGCCCATGAAATGTCTCTTGAACCCATATGAAAAAAATAACCATAAGTACTTTTCTGGTCATCAATACTTCCAGCCCAATCACTGTTAGTATAACCAATTAACTCAGAATTTTCTGAAGTAGTATACAAAATACCATACCTCTTAGTTCCTTTTACATACCTCAGAATTCTCTTTGTTACTTGCCAATGTGCTTCTTTTGGCCTTTCCATAAATCTGGAAATGAAACTAATAGCATGCATAATATCTAGCCTAGTTGCAGTCAAATACATGAGGCTGCCAACTATGCTTTTGTACAAACATGGATCAAAATCCTTGCTGCTGTCATCTTTACTCAATTTCAATCCCATTACTGTGGGAGTAATTGCTGCCTTGCACTCCTGCATATTAAATCTTTCCAAAACTTCATTTACATATTTTTCTTGTGAGATAAAAATCCCATTTTCATTTTGCTCTACTATTCCTAAGAAGTATCTCAGTAAACCCATATCAGTCATTTCAATTTCATCTTTCATGACTGTTTTAAAATTTTCAGTGAGGTAATCATCGTTACCTGTGAATATTGCATCATCAACATATAAAACAACAATGAGCATCTTACCATCCTTTTATTTGATGTATAAGGTGGGTTCTCCTTCACATTTTTCAAAACCATTTTCCAGTAGATAGGAATCTATCCTACTATACCATGCTCTTGGTGCTTGCTTCAGCCCATAAAGAGATTTCTTCAATCTGCACACTTTGTGTTCTTGGCCCTTTTTCTCATAGCCTAAAGGTTGTTCAACATAAACCTCTTCCATTAACATTCCATTTAAAAATGCTGATTTTACATCCATATGGTAAACCTTCCATTTTTTTTGTGTTGCTATGGACAACATTGCTCTCACAGTTTCCATTCTTGCAACTGGTGTAAAAGTTTCTTCATAGTCTCTTCCATGCTGCTGCTTATATCCTTTAACAACAAGTCTGGCCTTGTGTCTTTCTATCTTACCTTCAGCATTACTTTTGGTATTGTAGACCCATTTAACTGCAATGACTTCTTTACCTTCTGGGAGATCAACCAACTCCCATGTTTTATTCTTCTCTATGGCATTAATTTATTCATCCATAGCTTCTATCCATTTTCTATCTTTTATGGCATCTTCAAAATGAATAGGATCATCAACATGACAATAAAAAGCAAATAAGGAGTTCATACCTTCATTTTCTATCTCTTGCTCATAAATTTCATTAATATTTCTAAATATTGTTCCTCTTTCATTTGGCGTACTTGTGCTTGAAGTAGCACTCAAATCTGCTCCATGTGGTGAGCTTGGAGAAGCACTCTCATTTCTTCTCAAGGGTGTTCTTACTCCTGCTTTAGGTGTCCCTTACTGTCCTTGTGTTGGTGGAGGTGGTGCTACCAATGAGGTGTTATTTTCAGCCACATATTCCTCATCTTCATAATGAGACAAACAACTTTTGACATTGACTTTTTTCTCAATGCTTCCATCCCATGCTTCTTCTTCAATGAATTGTAAATCTCTGCTTATAAAAAATTTCTTTGTGGATGGGTTATACAATCTATATCCCTTGGAATCTTTACGATATCCAACGAAGATGCACTTCTTCACCTTACTATCCAACTTCTTCCTCAACTGATCTAGAATGTGTACATAAGCCACACATCCAAAAATTCTCATGTGGGTGACTCCCTGTTTTCTGCCACTCCACGCTTCTTCTGGAACTCTGTTCATTACAGATTTTGTTGGGAATCTATTTAAAATACACACAACACAGTTTTCTGCTTCTTCCCAATACTCATTTGGCAAATGTTTTTCCTTTAGCATACTTCTCACCATTTCCATGATGGTTCGATTCTTCTTTTCAGTAACTCCATTTTGCTGCGGTGTATACCTTGTAGTAAACTATTTGTGTATCCCATTCTCTCTGCAACAACAGAGAAACTATTTTGAGATGCACTCACCTCCTCTATTAGTTCTAAGAACTTTGATATGTTTCCCACTCTATTTCTCTACTAGAGCTTTAAAGTAGCAAAATTTCTCGAAGACTTCACTTTTATATTTCAAGAAATAAACCCATACTTTCCTTGTGAAATCATCAATGAAGGTCAGCATGTAATTGCTGCCTGAAACTGATGCTGTTTGCATCCGCCCACATAAATCTGAATGAATAATTTCTAAGGGTGCTTTCGCCCTTATGCTCTTTCCTGATGGAAAGTTTTCTCTGTGTTGTTTTCCCAAGATGCAACCTTCACATAGGCTGTCTGGTTTTTCAATCAATGGTAGTCCTCTTACCATTCCTTTTCTATGCAACAAATTCAAACCTCTGAAATTGAGATGTCCAAATATTAAGTGCCATAACCAGTTCTCATATTTTGCTTCCTTTTGAAAGACCTCTTGAGTTACAGCTGCTACATTCTTTCTTTTTCCCTTCAAGTCAGTATTGAGCTTGAGTGGAAACATTCTATTGCTGGTCATTTGTATTTCAGCAATAATTTTCTTTCTTGGAGGTATATCCATTATTGTGCACACATCATTTTTGAAAACTACATTGTAGGCTTTGTTTATGAGCTGCCCAATGCTCAAAAGATTACATATCAAGCCAGAAACATAGTATACATCTGGCACAAATTTCTGCTCACCATTTCTTGCACGGATCCTAACTCTGCCTTTTCCCTTGATATAAATCTTAGTATCAGTTCCTGTGGTTACTTTAGATTTAACTTCTTCATCAAGATTGGAAAACATTTCTATGTTCCCAGTCATGTGATTACTGCAGCCTGAATCTAAGAACCATACACCGTCTTTTCTATCTTCTGCTACATTACATGTTAACAGCACATTCCTTGGGTTCTTTTCTTCTCTTGCTACATTAGCATTCTTCCTATTATTCATGTCATTTTTATTTTTCCTACATTCTTTGGCATAGTGCCAATATTTCTTGCAATAATGACATTGGACATTGGATTTTTCATACCTTTTTCCATGAGCATGTTGGTGTCCACCTCTCTGGTTGTTGCTTTGGCCTTGGCTTTGATTCTAACTGTTGCTCCTTCCATGTGTATGTGAAGGGATTTTCATTCCTATGTTTTGACTTCTGCCTCTTCCTCTTCCTATGCCTTGACCTCTTCCTCTTCCAAAAGGCATCTGAGTCTTGAAGGAATGCTCTAGAGATGGGTTTACTGATCTTCCCAATCTTTGATCATGAGTCATCAGCAATGCATGAAGTTCATCAACTGTGAACTTTGAGAGATCCTTTGTCTCTTCAATAGTGGTTACAATAACATCAAACTTTGAGGGCAGGCTCCTCTATAGTTTCTCCACAATCCTTCTTTCCTCAAGTGTATATCCATGGGACCTTATCTATGTGACCATCCCAATCACATGTGTGAAGAATGAGTCTATGTTATCAGACTCTTTCATACAAAGAGTTTCAAAATCTCTTCTCAACAATTGTAGTTTTGTTGTCTTCACTTTCTCCATACCTTGATAGGATACTTTAAGAGTTTCCCATGCATCCTTATATCTCTTAGCTGCTTCTATCTTTGGAAACACACTCTCATGTACCGCTTGATAGAGATAGAAGAGGGCTTTAGAGTCCTTCTTTCTTTTACTCTTCAATAAATCCTTCTCTACCTCAGTTAAGGCATTGAAGGCTTGCTTATCAACTGGTTCTTCAAAACCATCTTCTACAAATTCCCATAAGTCTTGTGAGGAAAACAGGGCTCTCATGGTAATGGCCCAATAATCATAGTTCTTCCCATTAAATTGGGGAAGCTAAGCATTTCAAATACTCATACTAGTGCTTGGTCCAGCCATTAATTACTAACTGAACTCTAAAATAAACTTAATTGTGCTTTTCAAAAAAAATGTCTTTCCTTCTTTAAAAGACAAACTCTGTCTCTGAGGACTGCTCTTTTAAACAAAACGAAACTCTATTTTTTTTTAGAAATACGTGGAATTTACTTCTGCTTGGCGTGCTGGAGCTCTACTGGTGAACTGCTGCAACAAATCCTTCTTCCTTCAGCTTATTTGACACTTTCAAAGAGCCCGGATTAGCTCTGATACCATGTTTCAATTTCTAATAATTCCAGAACAATGAATGAGAGAATACTACTCTCCTTCTAACACAGAGAATAACTGGACAAATATTGCAAGATACAAATTTTTGCTATTTTATTAAAAAACAAAAGCTATTACAACTTTCTTTTTCCACTAAAGTGGGATTACAAAAATTCTTGACTGCTACAGACGCAGTGCTTACACAACTTCTCTCTCTGTCTCTCAAAACGCATAAAAACAATGCTCTGTTATGGTTCACTGTGTTTTTCTCTACCCGCAGGCTTACATAACAATACATCACAACAATACAAAACGATGTTATTCAATGAGCCTACAGGAATTTTTTTTTTCTATATGGCGCGGCGTAACATAAAACATTAAACAAAATTACAATAAAATTACATTGCCGAAACATAAAACTTTCATATGCACGATGTACGAGCGGAGCCAACATCACAATCGGCGATCGACGATCGGCAGAACAAAAGGTTTAGCGGAATGAACTTTGAACTTGTGATTTGCGATGTGCGATTTGTGATTTGTGATTAGCAATGTGCGATGGTGTGATGAGCGATTGTGGTGGGACCACATCGCATTGGCGCATCGCATTGCAATGAAAACATAAGCGGAAAACATATTTTGGATGTTGTGATTGCGACTGAGCGATTGCGATCGCATCGCAAACATTCAATGGAACATAACATATGGTGGAGAATACAACGTTCCTTTACGATGTGTGAAGTGCGATCGCATCGCATCAGAACTCCTTCATATCAACAAGACACTAAAACACTCTGCTGCTACGATTTGCGATTGTGATTCAGAAATGACTGGTGGGGACCACAGATGATGTGGCCCATTCAAAACTTAAAAGAAAAGGACTTGGCGCATTTAAGAAAAACTCTTCCTGTTCGGTTGTTGAGGGCTTAAAATACTGAAAAGACTATTCTTTAATAAACTCTGTTCTTGCGTGGTTTTGAACCACAAAAGTCTTCATTTCTTCTACAAAGACAGCTATGCCCATACAAACATAAATTCATCGCTACAATGGTGGCTACTGCCCATCAAACATTAATTCCTCCTTACTGTTTTTCTCCATCTCTATTGAATGCACATAAGTGTACACTCGACCTTCTGCTACTGCCCCTGTTGTACTCTGTTTCTACCTGCACAGGGTATACAGGTGACTTTAATATTTTCAACATTTTCAACAGTATCGACAACTTGTAAGTCAAAAAAAATGGCTGTTATATTTTTCTTCTTTGTTTTCTTCTTGTGAATAACCGAATATTGTAAGTATCCCGTTGAAGGCTTCCTGGGGTTTTGTTTTTCTGAGAAGGGTTTTGCTTGTTTTGTATGTAGTATATCAGTTTTGTGAACAAAAAATGTCAGACGATGAAGCTAAAGAGGAGAAGGAATTGGATCTCACCTTGCATGATGTAGTTACCAAGTATAAGCTTTCTGCTGAAATTGCGAATAGTAAGTGCTTTAACCCCTAATACATGGTGGCTGTAGCCTTAAATCCCTGGCTACAAATGGATTTTAATCTTAAAACCTAGGTTTCACTTGAACAGATTTGTCAGCCTAGTTCCAAAGACATTTTATGCCCCGTTTCCTTTTTTTAGAATATATTAAATTATATTTTTATTTTTATTTTGATGGCAGCGATCGGAATATACACACTTTTTTTTAGAATATATTAATGTCTTAGAATACTCTGCATAATTTATCGCGTGGCTCTATTTTTTTTTTCAAATACCAGATCATGTCTAGATCGAGTTCTTAGATGCAAAAAAGAAACAAATGAAATTGAAATTGAGAAAAAAACAAATTGCATTAATGTCCCCAAATAATCAAAACGTGAATGTTACTGATAAACACAATTTACTGGTATCTGCTAGATAAATTTGATGTTACCAAGTCACATTAATACTTGGCAATGTGGAATAAAATTGACACGTTTAGTTTATTTTTCCTATGGTGATCCCACTTTACTAATACATTTCATGAGGTTCTATCTTCGTTCATTTTAAGAAATTGTAAGGGTTGGTTCCCAACATTTAGCATTCAATCAAGTACCATCGGTTTGGAGATGGAGGAATTAAGAGGATACCTGGTGTGATCCATAGTGCTCCCCATACCTAGTTGCAAAGGGAAGGAATAGAACATTGATGGATGGATGGATTGAAATGAAAAGAACAGCTTCAACGGCCATTTGCGTGCTTTTGATCGCCACTTTAGCCACACGTTGGGGAACAGAACAGTGTTGATCCATTTCCTATCATTTCCGGCAGAATATCCTATAAGACTTCATCGAGGCCCAAAATATCCACATTCATACCAGTCCCAATTTGCTCCGACGGAGAGAAAAGTGATCGGAGCTACCAAGCGAAAGTACTTGGTCGGAGATAACCTAGAATTGGCATGTCAAGGAAGGATATAGATTCTCGGCTGCTTGGAGCTGAAGTGGATATGTTGGTTCTCTCGATCTATATTGTTTGGGGATTCTAGTGTGCGTACTCTTTTTTTTTTTAACTTTCGACTGTGGCGGGATTGTGTCACTGGGGGATTTTAACCTTGAAGTAGGGTATGGAAAATCCATCCTTTATCATCTTTTCTATGTACCAGTATCAACTAGCTAAATCCAAAGTCAATAAGTCGTTATAATACTTTTTGATTTAGGGCTAGATTGAAGAGGTTAGTTTTCTTGTGGAGATGCCACTATTGTGACTCATGAGATAGCCATCTCTATTCACTGTTCAGTTTGATAGAATTTTCCACATTCCTATTAGATTTGATTAAAAATATTTATTCTAGAACTTTCATGTCAAGGATAAATATTCTTTGCTGCCTAAATCCAAAGTGGTTATGGTGTTGCACCTGGCATATGTAGGATAGGGAGACTGTTGTGCATACTCTTTGGCTCCTAGATGTGCATTTTTCCTCTTTTCGATAAAATATTTACTATTATTATTATGCAATAAGCATGCCCTCCCCCAATCTGGAAATATTACAATGCAATGTAGTTGACTTACAACACTTCAAAAAAATTCCTATCCAAGTAAATGTTTTTTGGGCAATTTGTGTTCTGCCAAAGTAACCCTGGAATTGCACATGGCCTCAATCGTTTGAGATGGTTCCCAGGGGAGAATGTATCTCTGTGGGAATTTGAACTTTGATGCGAGTATGCATGCTATTAAAGACTACTTCCACTTAGTAAGAGATAGGTAAATAAATGAAACTATTTTGGTAGACTTAGTACTCTCACTTGAAGTTGTACATTAGAATTATGGAAGTGTAGGAAGATGCACAGGGAGAAATACCATAGCACTATATTTTATGACTTTTCAATAGGTACATTTGTAGGGGACTGTGTTCAATCACGTTAGGTTGTAAGTTGTAACACAGATTTTAATCTGAGAAATGCAAATTTTCCACTTGACATGCAATTTTGACACGTTTGGGTGCATTCTAAGTATGGAATATGATGTTCCAAGGCATATAAGATAACCGATTTTCCTTATCATCCATCAGGTTTTCTATTTACATACATGGCATGCAATTTTTAATACAAGTGGACATTTTGGCACTATGAAAATAATAGGTAGAAAGCACAGTAGTAATAAGGAGACACATGACCTTGGAGTGCATTCTATGGAATATTATGTTCCATGGCATATAGGATAGCCCATTTTCCTTATCATCCATCAGGTTTTATATTTATGTACATGGCATGCAATTTTTAATGCAAGTGGACATTTTGGCACTATGAAAATAATAGGTAGAAAGCACAATAGTAATAAGTAGACACATGACCTTGGAGATGCATTGGAGCTTAAGACTTTTGGAGGATTTTCGGACCTTGGGGAGTAGTGCTCATGCCATGGAGGGCTTGCTTGTTAATCATTGTCACCTTTGATGCTGACACACGTCACGTAGTGTAGAGTGCTTCACATGGGTAGACCTACTTATGTCTTGCAAGTTTTCTTGTAGTGGACTAGGTCCACTTGTTATTGTAAAGCCCCTTTACCTCTCATACAAAAAGAGGAAGGAGTGAGTTAATATTATGTTCGGTCATGCACTTGTTCACATTCCTTTCATGCTTGGGTTAGGGATGTAAGAGCAGTGCTACTCTCTCTCTCTCTCTCTATCTTAGTGGAAATATATCTGAGTTGATGCATATGTTTGTGACATATATCTGAGTTGTGCTTTGCTCTATCTTCCTTACAAGGATTCGTGAACATAAGTAACTAATCTGAAATGTAGCGAAAAATCTGATATGAATCTGCTATTAATTGAGGTTCTAATACCGATGATGTGAGCCAATCCAGAATTTTTCTATTATAACTGAAATTGAAATCCAAAATTTTCGGAACTAGATCTGAAATATAGAAAATAAAGTAGACCAAAAATCAGAAGTTAAGAAGGCCCTAACTGTAGCAAAAAGTTGAATAATTACAAAATAATAGAAAATAGATAGGGACAAGCAACGACAAAAAATACTAGTGATTTCAACCAGAACTGGATAATGACTTCGAAGAACAAATCTAAATGCTAGGAGGAAGTAGTTTGTAGCTGACTAAATAAGTATGATACAAAGCAATTCTTCTGAGAAGGTATGGATGACAAACTGTCTTTACCCCAAATACTCTCTTCCAAAATCCATGCAATAGCACACTTCACAAACAACTTCGTCAAGGTATGCATGCCAACTTAGGACCAAGGTGAACAACTCCGTCAAGGTATGGATGCTAACTTAGGACCAAGGCAGAATGGATTCTCATTCCTGCCCTTGCCCCAAATGGTCTCTTTCATATCGCCTTCATAAAAAGCCTCTACTCTAATGCCTAATGGTAATTTTATAGTTAGTCTTCCGACTTTTTGTAGAAAAGAGGAGCTGCAAACTTTGATTAGTGACACTTATGAGTGAAGTTTGTAACTGAATATGCATGGATTTTATGATGAGAGGGACATAATTTTTAGCCTTTCAGGTTTCTTTGAAAATGTTTACACCACGTTTGGGCCTTGTGGGTGCTTTATCAGATGTGGGGTGCGTAGTGAATGGTTGGCCCATGCTCTTCCATGGTGGACTTGGAAATTGGAGGTGGTTTACTATTTCCTGCTAGACCTTGTTTGGATGTTTGAAAGACATTCTTCCTCAAAGTGTTGGATTAGTATGGAGCTTGGTGACTTCATGTTGTTGATGCATGAAGGGAGTTTGTGTTCTTGAAATAGAGTTGGGTATTTCATCATGACAAAAACATCCCAAAATCAACATGAGCACACAAAATCCCTTGACATGTGAGCTCTTGGGTTGAGGGAGTGGATATGTAGGTGTGGGAGTCTTTATGGTGACACATTAACTTGGATATGCATTTTCCTTAAGGAGAAACATGACCTAGGAGATGCATTGGAGCTTAGGACCTTTGGAGGATTGTTGGACCTTGGGGAGTAGTGCTCATGCCATGGAGGGATTTATTGTTAATCACTGTCACCTTTGATGCTGACACATGTCATGTAGAGTAGAGTGCTTCACTTGGGTGGACCTAAATGCGTCTTTCAAGTTTGCTTGTAGTGGACTAGGTCCACTTGTTATTGTAAATCCCCTTTACCTCTCATATAAATAGAGGAAGGAGTGAGTTGTTATTATAGTCGATCATGCACTTGTGCATATTCCTTTTCATACTTGGGTTAGGGATGTAAGAGAAATGCTACTATCTCTCTCTCTCATTCAAACTTCTTTGTAATTTATGTGTTTTTTTCTTGTGTTAGGATTTGTTGGAACATTTCACGAAAAATTTTATATAGAAAGAAGAAATGAAATCCATGAACACAATCACAACCTATGATATAATTCTCCATGATTTTGAAAACCCTAGATAGGGAAAACGAAGAGAAACCCTAGCTCTACCAAAGATTCTCCAACAATATGAAATAACCATGAGAAAAGCCTCCATGTCAGAGTATCTTTGGTGGAGCCACTGTAAACCCTAAGTTATTTGTGTTATTTCAGATTTGACTTCCAGTTTAGCACTGCCTTGCATACCTTGTCACTCCCATAAATTATGTTATTTAAAATATTTGAGTTCTAGATTATTACAAATACAATGTCCTCAATAAGATATTTGAACACTTCCATATTCATAGTTATATCATATTCCAAGAATATATACATTTTTTGTACCCATCAAAAATTGTCTCATGAAGAGAAATCACGTCATAAGAGACAATATATGCTCATGGTTCATCACCTCCCAATGCCATAATTTCAATCCCTTCCTATCCCCCATGGGTGAAGCCTGTGAGAACAAAATATTGACCAAAGGTGTGAAACTTCTCGCTATTAACTGCCAGTCCCAAGCCTATTGGGCATTGGTGTATTATTCCCATATCTAGATGTTGTTTTTACATTTTTGAGCAAAATTATTTAGCTATTTGGCCTTTTCTACCAAGGGAGTCATTATGTTGGGGGGTACCCAAGGTCATATGACATGGTAGGATGGCAGGGCAGTTAATTAATTGTATCCATTTAGCTTTAAAACACGTTTCTCTTAGAATATTTTGATAATAATGGCTCGTTGTTCACGAGGAGTCACATCTGGAATTTCATTGCAAGTGAGCATTTGTCCTAGCTTTGTTCTTGCCAATTACATCCTCCCCATTTTGGACTTCATGGATAATTGTGTTTGCAGTTTTTATGGCTCCCATGATACATGTCTAGTGCACTCATCACACACAAGGAATTATGGTCAGTTGTGGGAAAAAGTTGTGCAATTCATCACAATAGACTATTCAACTGCATCTTCTGTGGATTAGGACACGTGGACAATTCAACCTAGAAAGGTGGTGTGATGGGTGTAGCTGCACAGTGGATGCAACTTGCAAAGCCTCAGGTGTGGACAATTCAACCTAAAAACGTAGTGTGATGGGTGAAGTTGCTGTGGTTGTAAAGCCTCAGGAGTTGTCTATGGGTTTCCATGACTCACCAGGGATGAATTCGCATTTTATACCCATTTATTTCCAGAATTCCCTCATTAAGTACTGGTTTAAGACTCAATACTACGTTTTTTAATGATAAACCTAAACTCAAAAAGTTGTATATGATATCTCCTCATCCTTGACGCAAATATTTTAACTCTGAACCTTGTACTTGTTCCTTTTCAAAATGGATTTTATTGCTATAATTTTTAAAATTTAGAAAAATATCTTCATAGTTGCAATATGATTTTTTGCATGATTTTTGTAATAATATCTTCATACTTGCAATCTGATTTCCTACAAGATTTTTGTAATAATATCTTCGTTGTTGCAATCTAATTTTCTGTAAGATTTTTGTAATAATATCTTCATACTTGCAATCTGATTTTCTACAAGATTTTTGTAATAATATCTTCATAGTTGCAATCTAATTTTCTGTAATATTTTTGTAATAATATCTTCATCGTTGCAAATTTGATGTTTTGCAAGATTTTTGTTGAAATATGAGCTTGGTAATTTTAGTGTCTTTTAATATGTTTGAGAGAATAAGTAAAATGCTTTAAATTATGAAACAAACAATCAACAATTCTGCCATATCTGTAAATATAATAGTTGGTTAACAAGAACCTTATCATTTTCTTTATTGGATTCATGTTTTTTGTCTTTTCAAGGATTAAATTAGTAAGGCATTAATAATTTAATTATGGTTTTAATTGTTGGCCCATGTTATTTGGGGCATGCAGGTCACATTGTACCATCATACTCTCACAATAAATATCGAATGATGAAGTGTCTAAGCAAGCCTTTTAGAGGTTCAAGTCACAAAGTGTCAGAGAGACACTACGTAGGGGTGCATTTGGAGATGATAGTGTAATTTGGCATGTGCCCTCTAATTCCATGGTAATCCCTAATTCATCAAAGTGTATTTTCTTTTAAACTTTAATATTTTATCTGTTAGATCTAACAAAGTTAGCGTCATGCTAGTCATTAATTTGAAACTATATTTTAGTGGAAAAATTCACTGTTTTTTGGTGGAATAGTTCATAATTTATTTTGATATTTTTTTGCAAATGTCTAGTCACGATGATAAATGTGTGGTTTATTTCAGAGGGTTCTCAGTTCTTTCTAGATTTTCTTTTCATTATTTTCTTTGAATACTTCTTTAGTGCTTTACCTTCATATTTTATCCCTTGCACAATTTCTCCTCAGGTCCATGTCGTTATGTTTATTGGCTATTTCCGTGGAAATTTTTTCCTAATGTTTGCAAGTTAAATCCAAATGAAAAAAATACTATTTTTCATAAATATAGATTTCTATTTCGTTACCTATATCAATATATAAGAACAATCCTATGGATTGTTCATATTTCTCAAACTGTGGAGTTGTTCCTTTCCTGTTGCATGTTCTTTTATATTGTTATGTTGTGATTCAAATTTCTAGTTGTGCTCTCTAGTTATTCTCCTACATAGTACATGATTTGTTAAATTATATAAAAAGTCTTACCAATACGATTACATTGATTGTTGTATGTGGAAATTTTTGTTCAAGATGGTCCATTACACAATCAAGGTGAGGAGCCGGATCATGCAATTGCACTTTCTCTTTCTGAAGAACTAAACAGACCAGGTGGTATATGATGGAAATTTCATTTTTTTACAGTTAATTTTAGTTTAATTATATCATTTAGCTCAATGCTTTTCATATATTCAACTAAAATTTTGTTTCTTAACAAGATTTTTTCATTTCCATGTTTAGTGAAACTGTTTATTGTTTTCTACTCTCATAAAACCTTTATCAAGTTACATGCACCCTCATTAGAAAAAACAAGAGAATTTTGCTTGCCATGACTATCTTTCTTTGTCATTGTTGACTTAAGAAAGTCTTTTAGCTAAGAAACTAGTTTCAAGGTTATGGCATAACTTGTCATATAAATGGAACAAAATTTATATCCAAAATGTTAACATGTAAACTACATCATTGGTTTTAGGCTTTCCATTTAAAATTGACTTCAGTTTTAACTTTGAACGAGTTGCTCCATAGAATTGAATATTAAGATATTTTGGTGTAAGGATTAAAAATTAGCCCATAAGGCATCTCAGTTATTCATTTTATTTATCTGAATATAACATTTACTATTAAATTAGAACCACTTGGCACAAATACATCATAGATCAAGATCATACTTTGTAGAGTGTTGTAGAATAAAAATAGGAGCAAGGACACTGGATTCATTCAGTTTTCCTAGCTCTTACTACCACCCCTTGTAGTACCTCCACAAGTTTCAAATGGAATTTCAAAAATATCTGGTATCTATTATCATCATGGCATTTATGGTATCATGTCTCCATGTTTATGGGAAATGCCTTGGATGTTGGGAATCAAGATTTATTTTGGTATGGTTTTGTTATTGAGTTCCATTTTGGTATTTAATATTGTGCTCCATATTTATAAGATCAAAGTGAAAATTTTGAATTACCCATCTCTTGTCACGATTAATTGACTCTAAAAACTTATAGTGGGTGCTGGTACAAAATATCATGTAGAGGAATGGTATTAAATTTTACAAAACACATGGCTTATCCCTCCTATGCATATTCATAATTACATATTTGACTCACTCTCACTACAACTCTAGTGGATTCCCTTAACCAAGCCAATGCCTATAAGTCACTGACTCATTCTTCAAGAGGCATGCGGCCAAAGATCTAATTTTCCTCCCACTGCTTGGGAGCTTATGGTTTCATGTTCTATTTCATTCCCTGATGGGGGTTCTTTTCACCTTTCCCTCACATTACTACTTCTCTATTGGTCACCCATGAGTATTTAGCCTTGCAAGGTGGTTCTTGCTGATTCACACGGGATTCAACATGCCCCATGCTACGTGGGTTGGAGATTAAGCCAATGATGCTTTTCGCAATTGGAATCTCACCATGTAGGGTGCAGGAGTCAATTGCTTCTCCTACCAACAAAGAGCTTATATTGGGAGATGGAAGAAGAAAGCATACTTAGTTGTGGAAAATAGGAAATATTGTGACTCATTCATCACCTTGGTTTTCCAGTGCATATGGGAACAAAATGAGTTAAATCCTAAGACTAACTAAATACTTAAAAAACATCCCTATATTGTAATAGGTATTGTGAAAAAGATTTGAATTACATGGCGATATCTGCAAAGCTAGGCATGTCAATGAGGAGACCAGTAGTGTATCTGACTATGTCGTCTGGCAACCATCAATTAATAAGTTGTCTATGGCATGCCTGGTGGTGCTGTCTATAGATATATTGCTATGGAGTTCTAGAAAAATTATGTGAAATTCTGCACATTGTATAGATTGGGGTGGCATAATAAGAAACTTTTTTTAATATCCAAAGGTGATAAAAAACAAGTACATTCTATTGACAAGTAATATAAGTAAATATTAAGTATTTAATCATGAATAGTTTTGGTAATATTAGGTATCACAGAGGAAATTAATAAATTGAGTTATTGTCTTTTTATTATGTATATTGAAATCATATTTATTCTTATTGTCTTTTTATTTTATATATTGAACATATAATTTCTAGCAACTTTTGATCTTCCTGGATTTTTTATTCCTTTGGTGTATTTTTGCACCTTTAGGGGAAACTTCTAGTTTAAAGTCTAATTATTTAAAAAGTGCTAGCTCAATGGAAGAGCACCTTCTTTACAAGTAGGAGGTTGGTGGTTCGATTCCATCGTGCCCTGATATTCATCGAGAATGGCAGCGATCAGTTTTTGGTGATGAATGCTCTTTTGACCATCACTAATGGGCTTATGGTGAAATTTTTCAACCCTCACAAAAATATGAAATGTTGAGTGTCATTGTTTGTCCATTATAGTCGTTATTCGTGACAGAAATTGATGTCACCAATGAGTTTATCATGACATTTTTTTGACCCTCACCAAATATGAAATGGTGACGGTCAATGAACATCGCCATATATATGCACTAATAGTGATGGTCATGAAAGGTCCGTCACAAAAAATCGTTGTTTTTCATATGAAATGGTGACCGTCACTATCCATCATTATAATCATAATTCATGATGGGCCTTGAATGTCACCACAACACATACTTTCGGGGACGCCACCTTTGGTGACGTTCATTTTTTTGGTGACAAAGGTTATTGTCCATCACCATTTCTCATATGAAATGGTGACGGTCACTATCCGTCATTATAAATAATTACTGGTAATGGACCTTGAATGTCACCACAACACCTATACTTTCGGCGATGCCACCTTTGGTGACATTCAGTTTTTGGTGACAAAGGCTCTTCTAACCCTCACCAATGAGCTTATGGTGACATTTTTTGCCCCTCACCAATGTGCTTTTTCTTGTAGTGATAGAACCCAGCCAGAAATAACAAAAATAAAATTGCGTACGCTACTGTACTGAATAAGACTCGTGAATGTACATGCCTCCTCCATATAACACCTGCGTAAATATAAAAAACTTCCGCAAACTGAATCATGAGTAACTATAATGCTAAAGTAATCAGTAGATCATGTACTGAATCAATCGTAGACCATTGAACGAATAAAAAATCAGAAAAAATAGCATCATAACTAACCAATATTCCAATCATGAAAAATAAACCTAATAAATACTGTCAGACAAAGATCATCAAGATAGAGACATGATCAACAAACATCAATAATCAGAACATAACTGATCAAATGTCATGATTAAGCCACACTGCAAAATCCTAGAGAACATACACAACATCTATGCAACATATCAATGTATGTACGTGACTACCAATCATAACACTTGCGTACATATCTCAACATACTGATTAAATTCAGATAAATTATATGAGACTACTCAGAAACAGATCTGCATATATATGTGATTATCCAAAGACAAACATGTGTATAGATCTGAAAACCTTCACTACAAAACAAAAATTCACTCTCTGTAACCTTTACTGTAAAAAATACAAACTTCTAAATACAACAACATTATAAGTGGATATTTATCATTGTTAGTTACTTAGAAATTTGTAATGAATAAATCAATCAAGAATATATGACAACATACTTCAAATATTTCAGATTTGAGTATTCTCCTTGGTCCCAGGTGCACACCTATTTCAAATCAAATTATTCATAGAAAACCAAATATTTTCAAACCCAACACCTTGATCTCCATATGTTTATATTTCCTTAGCCAATACCTTAGGTAAATACCTTGGTAGTGTCTTTACTATTTAGTGAAGGGATAAAATAATCGTTGTTGCTCCGATTACTATGGGCCAATACCATTATAGATATGCTTGATATCCAAATTACCATGGTTTGGATTTTGTATGCGACTTTGCTTCACAAGAACTACGTATGCACGTGAATCTTCTTCACATGACCCACATATACTTTCTCAAACTTCACCTTTCTCATCCACCTGTCTCTAAAATGTCAATTCTATGTTCATAGCGTCAGTAACATCTGCACCAATTTTCATGAGTTCCATTATCATCATATGTTGACATCAAGTACATATTTATTAAGAATTTTTCCATCAAGGACAACACATTAGCCATAATGGAAACAAAGATGACATAGAAATGATAAAGAGGGATCGCTAAGAGAACACATTTTATTAGAGTAATCATTACCATTGGGTTCAACCACTGAGCTACGCATTTCAAAAATTTATATTTAAATTTCTCATTCATACTATTCCATGAATGATTGGGGGAATGTTTTAAAGAAATAGTTACCCCCAAGTATTTAAAATTGGTCCTAGAATCATTTCTTGAGATGTCGAGAATATGAAGAATCAAACCATGTAGACCTTTGATAATATTCTAACTTTACAGGTGGTTTTTTGATTCATTATTTTTCCCCTTAATGTTGCCATAAATTCATATAAGGTATGTCTAAATCTTCATGCTATAATGCAAGATGCACCCCCTAGCAAAATGGTACCATCAAACAACTGATAATGATTAATACTTTAGATGCCCTTTATATATTGGATTCCGGGACGGTAATTGGAGATGCAATCTCTCTCTAGGCACATGAGTAATGAGTTTTCCATAAAAATAAAGAGAACAGGCGAGAGGAGGAATCCTTGTCTTAGTCCTCAGGAGGCTTGAAAGAAGCCAACAAAACTGCCATTGATCAAGGGGGGAATTCAAGGAGAGGAAATTTACGCTTTTAGTCATTTTAGAGAATATTATGCAAACCCCATTCTCCTGAGAAATAAGAATAAGGAGTGTCTTACTATGTCAAAAAATTTGTCCAAATCAAGTTTTATCACCCTTCCTATTTCCCCTCTATAATTTCTGGAGTAAATTACTTCTTGTACTAGAATAATATGATCCATAAATTTTATTTTCTTTGTAAATCCTTGGTTTTATTAGATGAGTTTAGGGAGAATTTTTTTTTGGTATTTGCACCCTAATTTTATTAATTATTTTTTATGAGAAATTACACAAAATAAATTTGGTTTAATATTTCAAATGAAAAAGGATTTACTTCCTTTAGAACCAACACTAGGAAGGAGGAATTAAGAACACCCATGATTCATCTTGACTTTTGAACAAATGAGACCATCCTACAAGAGTCTAATTTGGTCACCTCCCATAATTTTTGAAAGGATGATCCAATAAACCCATCAAGTCCTGGTACCATGTCGAAATCAATTAACCATACCATTTCCCAAATTTATTCCTTAGATATAGCTTTTAGAAGCCACACGGTGATCTCTAGAGTGATTACAAGAGGTGTATGGTATAAAACATTTGATTCCATATGTGTAGACACCTATCCTTCTTCCTTATACAATTTTTGAAAGAATAGGAATACATATTATTTTATTTTAGTGGGTTATGAGATGATGTTTTCATTCACATGTACTTGATTGACCCTATTTATAAACTCCCTTATTTTCGTCTGTTTGTGAAAATTTTTTGTATTCTTGTTTCCTGTTTTTATCTAGACGCTTCCTGATTTGATTCTAAAAATATCTTCTTAATATCTGAATTTATTATGTATTTATTCATATTATTTATTTTTCATTGATAATTGGATCTTTGGTCACTGGGTGATCTTGAATTTGTTGGAGCGTATCTACTAGTTTAGATTAAAGGACATGAACTCCAACCAATATGGTTTTTGAGTGATAAAGAGCCCATTTATTTGTTTTCTATTTTAGGCCTTTTAATAATTTCTCCCATATGTAGGTGGGTGAAACTACAATCCAAATATACCAAGAAATACTAACCAAAGCTTTGAATTCTATCTCATTTTCCCATAGTGGGCTATATCAAAAAGGAATGAGCCATGATTTTGGCATCCGTTTGATGGTAGGATTGTCTGGGTGATTACCAGAGGAAGAAAAACTTAGATGGGTGGTATATAATGATAACTTCTAGTGAAGAAAACTACTTCCTACTAGAAAATTATATCACCTAGTTGCAATGTCGCGTGGCCCAATTCACTTTTTGCTCCAAGTATGATTTCATAGTTTTGGTTTTACATCAAAGAGTTATAGTTCAGAAATAAAATCCTCCATATTTTCCTAGAATTGATTTTTGAATAGGCTACCTTCGATTCTTCTCCCACTAGTGGATAATGATATTAAAGCCCCCATAAAATAAAACTAAAATTATGAATATGGCCTTTCTTTCCTTCGAGGGATCCCCAATATTTAGGACCAACTTGAATATTGTCAGGCACATATATATTTAAGATGCTACAAATTTTACAAGATAGAAGGTGCATGAGCTTGGTTTTGATACAGTGCTGTGATTTATCTTAATAGAGAAGGTGAAATATTGTTGAAGACAATATAACACATAGGCCCCCCGACGCTCCCCTAGATCCCAAAGCTATAGCACTAGAATTATTCCATATTCTTTGAAATTTAAGGAGAGATTATCCCTCCAATATTTTAGTCTCTTGGAGGAGAAAAATGTGGGTATTTTGTAATAATTTTATATTTATAATCTCTTGTTCCCTTTTCTCACTACCCACCCCTTGTAATTATAAGAGATAATATTCATTATTTGTTGTTTTCTTTGGTACCTCTGCCAAGGGAGGGGCCCACTGGACCATTTTTCTTTTGATTTTGGGTATTTTTCACGATGTATTAATTAGTTCTCCCTAGGTACCCTTTTCCTTCTCCATTTCATCCCGTCCTTTCCATACTTCCCTATTTGATTTTGTTCTAACTTTTCTACTTGACTTGGTTCTCAACACCTCTCTATCTACTTATGTTTTGGATTTGTCCTAAATTGAGATGAAGATTTATTAGGGATCCATCCAAAGGATTTGGATATTAATATCCCTCTTCATCCTCTAACTCTCATGTCATTATCACAATTTGGATTAATAAGGTGTCTTCAAGATTAGGCATTACTTATGTGTCCATGTTTTCATATTTCCCCTGATGTTCGTTTTCATGTTATTTTTATTTTGGGTGTTAAGGTTCACCTTCAACATATTCAATTCCAAGGATATAAAATGGATTATCAAAATTTGGATCTTGGTCCTTTTCTTCTCCCTTTGTTGCCACATTAGGAGCTTT
Source organism: Pinus albicaulis (assembly GCA_034641835.2). NCBI lineage: Eukaryota > Viridiplantae > Streptophyta > Pinopsida > Pinales > Pinaceae > Pinus > Pinus albicaulis. The sequence goes on along the minus strand of CM076576.1, from coordinate 536,848,064 downwards.
CTTTCGAGGAGGAGGGGATCTAAGCATCTCATTCCCTTGACCTTGATGAGGTTTTTGGCATGGTTGATTTTCCTCTTTATCTGTACCTTCCATTTCCCTTATTCTTCTTGAGAATAGGCCATTCATTCCTTCACAGGGAATTTCATAGCAAAATTCCCATATTCATTGAAAAAATGAAATTTGGAAGGGATTTGATCATAATATATAGGTTAAATGAAAGAAAAAATATCCAAAGAGAGATGGATAGCTTTAGGAAATCCTTTTTAGAGATCAAATTCAACAAAAAATAGTTCACATGGATACATTTATTCTCTTACCTCTTCTTTGTCGATGTATTTTCCTAGTGTATTTCCAATAATTCATAGGGATTATTCATCTCAACAATGAAGAAGAAGATGATGAAACTTCACCCATAGGTGAATAGCTGAAGGAACATAATTTTCAAGATCGAAATATTATAAGGTCCATATGTCTAAATAGAGACTATAAGATCCCATGAAATAAGGGCCATTCCTAAATATGTGGTATTTCTTTTCCTTTAGCTTGAATAAGAAAGTATATAAGCCTTTAAAAAGAGGTTTCCATTTTCTGTATACTTATTAAAAAAGGGTTCTTAGGTATGAATAAATCCCCATGAATTGACCCACTAAACCTATTTTCCCAAAACTGATAAGAAAGACTCTAGATTTTATAGGATGGATTTGGACCTTTGGGTTGTTCTCTAGTTTCTTCACAAACCTATCTTATTTAGATGTGATTCCATTTATAATCAACTGAAAAATATCTTTGAATGCAAGAGATCCAAGGGAAGGTTGAAAATTGGGGGGGAAGGAGGGTGGGAGGCTAGATCCTCTCACAGAGGTGGAGGCCATAAGGAAATTGATGCATCCCAAACTACAATTTAACATAACACTGTGGACCCTCAAGGTTATGACCCACATAAACTCAATAATCTTGCAGCGAATTGCAATACTGAGAATATTATAAACATACATACACTAGCGATAAAACATTGCTCACCTTAAGCAGGTCACACATACCCAAATTACCTTACATACATGCCGAACAGGGTTCTCGGGTCCCACATCACGATAGCCAATCAGGACTCATAGCATCTCGGCAAACATAAGTTGCAACTTAAACATAAACCAACACAATTACCGATGCGAAGATGTGACATAATCTCTTCCGTAGATCTTCATCGGATCCAATGGTCTGCTATACCTCTTCATCTTATCACAATCACTTGCCCACAAGCTCAACCTCTTTACCGATAATGCTAAACAGTAAATATTGTGGTATGCGCTCATGTGCTATGCTAACATGTGATCGCCCCTCGCCGCATCGCACATTTCATTCTTTACCGCATCAAAAAAAAATAACATACTTGTGATGTCTTAGTGTTAAATTCTAAACCTCCTATTTGTGATATTGTGATTCCCTATCCGTCATTGATCTGCACTCAAACCTAATGATCATCCTGCTAACTCTTCATCGCATCGCATCTTCCCGAATGATCTTGTGACATGATATCATCCGTTCATATTTCCCTTTTCATATCTGTGATCTAATCATGATTGTCCATTCCTCCTTCTCACCTATGTTCTAAAACCTTTGAGATTTTAGGAAAACAAACAATGTTTTGCTCTCCATGACCAACCCTTCCTCCATGCTACTCTTGTTAATGACTCATCAATAAACTCATCACCACTCGTTTTGGACATTTACATTCCCTCGGCTATGCAATTGCTGGTTTATTACACAAAGTCTCAAGACTCCATAACAGTCATTGCTTCGGATCCCATCCTATTGGTCGATCCACTCTGAAATTTCAACAACAATTCTACTTCAACAACACAACACGCCACAATCCACACAATCACACATGGTTTATAAACCATGGCTAAAATTTTTATCATAAATACAAATAATTCAACCTTTATTAAATCTAATATGATTACAATACTACGGCCTATGTGGTCCTGAACACAGACATTAAAATCACCTCTCTAACTCATCATACTTTCATACCCTTCACTATCCAACCTCAGGCCAACCTCGAGCCAACCTCGAGCCAACATCTCTATCCAATCTCGCCAACCTATCTTGTTTCAAAATGCTTACAAATATATACAAAAAAGGAATCATGAACCAATTTCAGTTCAGATCCAAAAATCTCTCAATATTTCCTAAAACTTCTCTCAATTCCACTCTTTACTCAACCAAATCCTATATTAGACCTCAAGATCTCTAAAATCCTCACTCTTCCATAAGATTTCTCACTCATCCGTAAGATCTCTACAACTCACAAGATATTATTCATTACTCAAATTAAATTTAAATCTATTTATATCTCAACTAAACTTAAGAAAATAACAAAATAATTAATGGAACCCACTCCCTTTAGTAAATGTGTGATAAGACTCTTAAGTCTTATAGACTTTGAAGAATGCTCCTGCATCAGACTCCCCTGGTTGAAATAATTCATGGAATCCTGTTCATGAGTCTTCCAATTTCCTCTGTTGTAAAATTCCTTAGACTTTATCATCTAACTGTTTGTCTAACCTTTTCCAATTGCAGGTATATTTGTTGCATTCTCTCCTTCTCCTAGATGCAAAACTTTGTATTTTGGATGTCCTTTTTCTCTGCTGTCATGAGCATCTCCACTGCATAGTGTTTTGATACTGATATTCAACATGAGCATCCCTTCAAGAAACATAAATTTTCGTACTTCTGTGTGCTGTTGTCCTGTCATCATCTCAAAAATATTTAACTTCAACTTCATGTCTTCTCCACTAGTTCCATTGTCATGTACTTGACCATTTATTTTGATTTCTGACTCTATCACCAACATCATCTTGTGTTTCCAAACCATTTTCTTTATACTGTCCTACATATATTCCCATCCCTTCTTGACTTGTTGACTTTGAAAAATTTCCATACCTATCACCTTTGTTGTTTTCATTATCCATTTGTATAATATCTTAAGTAGAGTCTTCTCAATTTCAAAAGAAGATTGTTCCTTATTTGACACAAGAACATATGACCTTCCCACTATATATTTTCCATTAGCTACAAAAATTTAAATTACTAAACCTTGTTCAATTGTCTCCATATTCACATTAAATTTAACTGAACTGTTCACCCAACTTCTCATTTGCAAAATCAAGATAAAATCTTGACATTTAAATCTTCTTTGAATAAAAAATAAAATTTGTTCATGGAATGTAATTTCACATCCTCTGAAATATTCTTTCTCTTCTGTAATGACTTGTGTAAGAGTTATATCAACTCTCTTTCCTCCATTCCAAAATTTTGAATCAACAAGTTGCTTTCTCTCATATTCTTGTTTCCATATGAAAAAATGATTTTTTGCATCTCCAGAACTTGCATGCTCCCTCATATTTGCATAAACAAATATATCTCCAAGAGAAGTTTGTCTTCTATCTTGAAAAAAACATTCAACAGTTAATAATTCAAAATCAGAAAACATATTACATTTTCCACCTTTTTCCTCATTACCTCTACTCTAAGTTTTATTTGATTTGTCATTCCCTTGATGTGCATATGACATGTCTGATTAGGGGAATTTTGAAAATGCGCCTCCTAAGGAAATAATAAAATAATAGCTAAACCAATCAAATAATATTTATGAATTTTCAATTCACTTTTTGCACCACAATCAATGTAACCATAGTTAAATTCAATTCAAAAGTTGTACCAAAATAAAATTATTAAAAATATTGTATTGATGTTACTATAAATAAGAATGAACTTTTCAAGAAAAAGTCATTATCATTGAGCAACTAATGCATTTGTCCTTTCTACTTAAATATCTTAAAATAAAATATAAATATAAATTTATAAATTGTTAATTACATTATATAATTTTAATTAAAATTTATATTATTTAAATTGTATAATAACATGTAATTAATATACTATATAAAAATAATATAATATAAAATAAATAATATAATATAATATAATATAATATGATATAGTAAATGTATAGGGATATGCATTGTTTCTTCCAAGAAATATGAAATGAGAATAATATATTTTTATTCAAAAAGTGTGAAATGACATTTATTATGAGTACTTTACTTTGACTTTAAAAGTACTTAGAGCACTACCATGGTTAACCATGAGTTTTTATCCACCATTGAGAATGTGACAAGTAAGTACCTTTAACTGAAGCAATGCCACCTCAACCATTAGGGATGATTTCATCTCCTAAAATGTGATTGGTTCTCATAAAGTGAATTTTGATTGTACATTTTCCTTAGGAGGCTGATTTTATACCTCAAAATTCCCCTAATGACTTGTCATATCCTCCTTCATATTGTATTGCCTTGGAAAAGTATTCTTTGTTTCTACTTTGTTATGAATGCTGTGCAATTTCTGAATTATGTCCTTTGTTCTTCTCTCTGCCCTTCCTTCCTTTCACATTTATTTTCATTCTTCCCTTTTATTCCTTACAAATATGTAAGCCACTAAGTTTCTTTTTCCATCCCTCTTTCTTTTCAATCAAAATCTACCAATATATAACTTTAGATACTAAAGTTCTCTTTGTTTTTGTACGGGAAACAAAATCACCATATACAACAGATTTTCCATTCCACTGTAAAGTCCCTTTTACAATAGTAAACATTACGCTTAACACCATGAATATCACACTCCATTGAACCCCTTTGTTGTTCACTGAAAATGCATAGTTCATGAAAGCATCCTTACCTTCATCTTCTAAGATTTCTTGTCTCCTTTCAATTTGTTGATTACATTCACCTTTACTCCTTTTGAAATTTGCACAGATAACATTGTATTCAATTTTTTGTTGTGAATTAACCTCTGACAACCTATCCTTAAGTTCCTGACTATCCTCCTTTCATTTCTTCTTCATAGTATTTACTAGATTAAATGTACCTCCTTGGACCCAATTATCCTTATAAATTTATGTTCTACCATATTGCACAATGAAATATTTATGAAGATCTCTTTCCATTGATGCTCCATTATGTCCTCTAAAAATAATTCCTTGTCCATCAACTATCACTAGTACATTTGGCAGAAATTCCGAAACTTTGGTTCTGACACTTTTGACCAAATGTTGGAAATTTCCCCAAATTTTATTAATTTTTCGAATCTCGCTCAAAAATTTCGCAATTCCAATGCTTTTCTACAAGTGTCGCAATACCGACACTTAGAGGTAAGTGTCAGTATTGCGACACTTGTAGAAAAGCGTCGGAATTGTGACAGTTTGGGCGAAAGTGTCGGAATTGTGACTAATAAGAGAAAAGTGTCGCTATTGCGACGAAAAGAGGCAAGCATCACTATTGCGACGGTATGGGTGAAAGTGTCACAATTGCGATGGTAATAGGCAAGCATCGCTATTGCGACGGTAAGAGGCAAGTGTCGGTATTGCGATAGAAAGAGGCAAGCATCGCTATTGCGACGGTCTGGGCGAAAGTGTCGCAATTGCGATGGATAAAGCTATGTGTCTCTATTGTGATAGTTTGATTTTGAGTTTTTTAGATAGTTATTCCTTTTTGTTTTGTTCTTTAGCCAATTTTCAATGAATTCCCATAACAATTCTATAGTTATCTCATGTTTGAGTTGAATGGTAAAGGAATAATCATCAATATCCTTTAGTTCAAACAAAATTTTATGCGTCGTAGTTTCTTGGTATTTATTTAAAAAGTGTTTTAGGGATTTAAATTGGTGACACACCTTTGTTACAAAGAATTTATCCAACACAGAATAAAGAAAAAGTATAATCTTTCCTTTAAAGCTGAAAATCCCTATGTATGAGAGTTTTTCTTGACACTTAAAAAAACCTTTCTCAGAAAGAAAGGATATACCTTCTTGAGATTATTTGTCAATGATTGAGCTAGCTGAGAGAATTTTCATAAAACTCTATTATGAAATTGTTCGGTCAGGTGAGCCGTGTCGTGTCATGTGAGGTTGCCCGACTGAGCGTGTTCAGGTCAGGCCGTTTCGTTCGAGGGTGCCCGTATCAGTTTTTCTAAGTTGTGACCATCCGGGTGCCTTGTACTACATGTTCGGGTGGTTTGTTTGCCGTAATTTGATACCTTGTGGAATCTTTCGTTTGGGCACATTGGTTCGCGCCGTGTTAGGTCGCTCGACTGGGCACGTTCGGATCGGGTTGTTTCGTTCGAGGGTGTCCATATCAGTTTTGCTAAGTTGTGACTAGGTGCATTCGAGGGCGCCCGTATCAGTTTTGATAAGTTCATGTGACCACCCGAGTGCCATGTGCAAGTTCGGGTGGCCCATTTTCGCTTTGCTCCCTTATGGCATCATTCGGTCGGGCGCGCCGTGTTGCGCCATGCAAGGTCACTTAACCGGGCACGTTCAGTTCGAGTCATTTTGTTCGAGGGTGCCCATATAAGTTTTGCTGAGTTGTGATTGCCTAGGTTCCTTGTGCATGTTCGGGCAGCCCGTTTTCTATTTTCTCCCTTGTGGCATATTCGTTCGGTCAAGCGCCTCATGTCACGCAGTGTGAGGTCGCCCGACCAGGCGGGTTCAGTTCGGGCAGTTACGTTCGAGGGTGCTCATATCATTTTTGCTAGGTTGTGACCACCAGGGTGCCTTGTGCACATTCAAGTGGCCCATTTTCCCTTTTTCTCCCTTGTGGAATCGTTAGGTCGGGCGCGCCCTGTCGCGCCGTGTGAGGTCGCCCGATCGGGTACGTTCGGTTCGGGCCGTTTCGTTCAAGGGCACCCGTATCAGTTTTTCTAAGTTCATGTGACCGCCCAAGTGCCATGTGCATGTTCGAGTGACCCGTTTTCCATTTGCAACTCCCTTGTGGCATCATTCGGTCGGGCGCGCAGTGTCGCGCCATGTGAGGTCGCCCGAATGGGCGTGTTTGGTTCCAGCAATTTTGTTCGAGGGCGCCCGTATCAGTTTTTCTAAGTTGTGGCTGCCCAGGTGCCTTGTGCACATTTGAACAACCCATTTTCTCTTTTCTCCCTTGTGGCATATTCGTTCGGTCAGGCATGTCGTGTCGCGTCGTGTGAGGTTGCCCAATCGAGCGCGTCCGGGTCGGGCCATTTCGTTCGAGGGCGCCTGTGTCAGTTTTGCTAAGTTGTGACCACCTGGGTGCCTTGTGGATGTTTGGGTGGCCTGTTTTCTATTTTCTCCCTTGTGGCATCGTTCAGTCGGGCACGCGGTGTCACGTTGTGTGAGGTCGCGCCACTGGGTGCATTCGGTTCGAGCAGTTTCGTTCCAGGGCGCTCGTATCAATTTTGATAAGTTGTGACTGACACGGTTCCTTGTGCACGTTCAGGTGGCCCATTTTTCATTTTTCTCCCTTGTGGAATCATTCGGTCAAGCGCGCCCTGTTGCGTCGTGTGAGGTCACCCGAATGGGCGCGTTTGGTTTGGGCCGTTTCATTCGAGGGCACCTGTATCAGTTTTACTAAGTTCATGTGAATGCCTGAGTGTCATGTGCACATTCAGGCAGCCCATTTTCCATTTGCAGCTCCCTTGTGGCATCGTTCAGTCGGCCGCGTGGTGTCGCGCCATGTGAGGGCGCTCGACCGAGCGCATTCGGTTCGGGCCATTTTTTTCGAGGGCGCCCATATCAGTTTTGCTAAGTTGTGACCACCCGGGTGCCTTGTGCATGTTTGAATGACCCATTTTCTATTTTCTCCCTTGTGTCATATTCATTCAGTCAGGCGCGTTGTGTCGCGCCGTGTGAGGTCGCCTGACCGAGCGCGTTCGGGTCGAGTCATTTCATTCAAGGGTGCCTGTATCAATTTTTCTAAGTTGTGACTGCCCAGGTACCTTGTGCATGTTCAGAAAGCCTGTTTTCCATTTTATCCCTTGTGGCATCGTTCGGTCAGGCGCGTTGTGTCGTGCCGTGCGAGGTCCCCAACCGAGCGCATTCGGGTCAGGCCATTTTGTTCGAGGACGCCCGTATCAATTTTGCTAAGTTGTGACCACCCGGGTGCCTTGTGGACGTTTGGATGACCCGTTTATTGTTTGCTCCCTTGTTTCATATTCGTTCAGTTAGGCGCGTCGTGTCACACCATGTGAGGTTGCCCAACCGGGCGCGTTAGGGTCGGGCCATTTCGTTCGATGACACCCGTATCAGTTTTGCTATGTTGTGACCACCTGGGTGCCTTTTGGACATTCGGGTGGCCCATTTTCTATTTTCTCCCTTGTTGCATCATTCGTTCGGGCGCGCGGTGTCGCGCCGTGTGAGGTCGCCCGACTGGGCGAGTTCGGTTCGGGAAGTTTCGTTCGAGGGCGCCCGTATAAGTTTTGCTAGGTTGTGACTACTAGGGTGCCTTGTGCACATTCGAGCGGCCCATTTTCTGTTTTTCTCCCTTGTGGAATTGTTCGGTCGGGTAGGCCCTATCGCGCCGTGTGAGGTCACCCAACCGGGCGCGTTCGGTTCGGGCTGTTTCGTTCGAGGGTGCCCGTATCAATTTTTCTAAGTTCATGTGACCACCTGAGTGTCGTGTGCATGTTCGAGCGGCCTGTTTTCCATTTTTATCTCCCTTGTGGCATCATTCGTTCAGGCGTGTAATGTCGCGCCATGTGAGGTCGCCAGACCGGGTGCGTTCGGTTCGGGCAGTTTTGTTCGAGGACGCCTGTATCAGTTTTGCTAGGTTGTGACTGCCTGGGTGCTTTCTGCACATTCAAATGGCCCATTTTATATTTTCTCCCTTGTGGCATATTCGTTCGGTCAGGCGCGTCATGTGAGGTCGCTCGACCGAACGTGTTCGGGTCGGGTTGGGCCATTTTGTTCGGGGGCACCCATATCAGTTTTGCTAAGTTGTGACCGCCCATGTGCCTTGTGCATGTTTGGGTGGGTCATTTGTTGTTTGCTCCCTTGTGGCATCGACGTTCATTTGGGCACGTCATGTCCCATCGTGTGAGGTCAGTGCTCGACCAAGCGCGTTCTGGTCGGACCATTTCATTCGATGGTGCTCGTATCAGTTTTGCTAAGTTGTGACTGGCAGGGTCGCTTCTGAAATTTTGGGCGGCCCGTTTTCCATTTTCTCCCTTGTGGCATCGTAATTCGATCAGGCGTGCTATGTCGCGCCGTGTGAGGTCGCCCGACCAGGCGCGTTCAGGTCAGGTCGAGCCATTTCCTTTCAAAATAAACACCACATTAATAATTTCACATTCAAATATATTTTTTAAATAGATTTTTAACTTACTTTTATATATAAATATAAAATAGAATAAAAATTTTGAAAAATAAATATCTAAAATTATTATAGAATTCACACTGCATTTCAAATATATTAACAATTATATTTTAAATATATTTTTTTTATATAGTTTTGAAATAAGTTATTAGATTGGTGAATAAAATTAATTACATTAGAATCATGTCTAATTTCTTTTTTGGTAAATTAATTTCATGAGGTTCACATGAAATTTCAAGTCAAATTTAAACCAGCTAAAAAAAAACTCTAATAATTTCATGAAAATCATCTAAAAAACTATTGAAATATCAAACTTGACAGTAAACCAATATGGGTTAAGTTAGCTTTATGAGGATCATGTTAGAAGTTATGTTGTTAATTTTCAAAATCAAACTAGCCATTATCCTAACGACTAGTTTAGCCAATTCTAAATACATACATACATACATACATACATACATACATATATATATATATATATATATATATATATATATATATATATATATATATATATATATATTTATATTTATTAATTATCACAACTAATTAAATAATTAATTAATTACTTAATTAAATAAAACTAGCCATTATTATTCGATTTTAATTTTCAAAGTCAAACTAGTCGTTATCCTAACAACTAGTTTAGCCATAAAATATTCCAAGCTATTAGATCTAGATCTTGGTTAATAATATTTTACTATGCACCATTATCAAGGATAACTTAATATTTTGTTATAACTAAGATCAGGTTTTTCCATTCATTATTTACCTTTGATCCTTTTATCATGGTCGAACTTTGACCACTTTTATTTTCTTTTTGCTTATTGAGCTCCCATTGAGTTCAACACATCTGGGGTTTTCTACACCATTGAGAGAGATAATTGCTAAATATAATTATTATTTTCTTTATAGGATAATTTGCATGAATGGAAGAAAACATTATAGGTGGAAAAAAAATTCAAAAGGGTGAAAGGGGTGATGGTAGAGTTTATTTCCCTTGCAAAAAATGTTGTATGAGAAATAATGTTAGAGTTTTAATACCAACAGCAACAATGCATTGTATGAAATATGGGCACATTGATGGTGGATGGAATGACTATCATCCCATGGTAATTAATTATATATCTTCATTATCTATCTTCATTTTGATTATATCATAAAATTTTATATTATTTTAATATTTTTTATATGCGCACTAATGTCTAATGATTAATGTTTGTAATTTTCATAAAGGCACAGTTTCCCCCCAAATTTTTGCAGATGATCGGCTATCTTCCACAGCTAAATAGTAGTAGATTAGATGATGTTTCACCAGTACAAGAGAATATTGTAGCAAATATTATTATTGGAAATGATGTTGTACAAGGTGAAGAACATGAAGCGAATGATGAAGGTAATTTTAATGATCCCATGGAGGTAGATCATGATGACAATAATGAGACAGTTCACATTAATTATGGGACAAATCAAATGCTCCAATACTTGTATGGTGAGTCAGATGAGGATGGTGGAGATAGTGATGGTATTTATGATGTACCTCTAATTGAAAGGTCAAGTGAATGAATTTTTGAACACTCAAATGCAACTCTTCTCTATGCTACATTGTTGCTGGTGAACTTAAAGGTTATGAATAATTTTTCGAACAGATGTATGACATAGCTCCTAAGGTATGAAATATGTATATATGATCACATATATGTAAATGTTGATTATTTTCACTTTTTTTAGTTGTAATAAATGTGTAAAATAATAATTAAATACTTATATTTATATATATATGTGATTAATAATCTTTACATTAACTAGTTTTTGTTTATGTTGTAGATTGTTGGGTGAATATTTCTTACCATGACCAAATACTTTACCTCGAACATATCGAGATCTACGTGCTATTATGAAACACTTTGGAATGGAATATAACACTATATATGAATGTCCTAAAGATGATATTATATATTTCGGAGAACATGCGTCGAAAACATAATGTCTAAAATGTGGCACCAGTAGATATCAAACAGATCAACTAACCGAAAAGGTGCCTCAAAAGGTTCTTCGTCATATTCCCATAATTCCATATTTGCATCGAATGTTCAGGTGTAAGAGTATAGCAGAGTTTATGGATTACCATTCAAAGAATATAAGTGGAGATGGTGTTCCTCGAATTCCTGTAGATGGTTATGCATTTAGAGAAATCGAGGAAAAATATGTAGATTTTAAAAATGAACCTCGTAATGTCAGGCTTTCATTGGTAGCTGATGGTGTTAATCCATTTGGGGAGCTTAGATCTACTTACTCAGTGTGGCCTATTTTCATTATCAACAATAACATTCCTCCTTGGTTGTCAATAAAGAGGGAGCACATAATGTTGACTATGATTATTCCAGGTATTTGATACATTATTTTTTCGAATGTAAAATTTTCATTTCTCTCATTGTTTGCATAAATATATATTTTATTTATTTACTTACTTATATATACATATATCATGGTAGTAATTATTATGTACCATAATTTTGAACAATCAGGTAAGTACCAGGTGAAAGATATGAATGTATATATTGAGCCTCTTATCGATGAGCTAATAAAGTTATGGCATGGCATCACTATGTATGACATCACTAAACCAATCAAGCATAAGATATTTCAATGTCGTGGAATGCTTGTATGGACAATTCATGATGCCCAAGGACTATCACATGTTTTTCGTATGTAATATTTCCTTGCACTTTAATATAATACATAATTATCTAAATTAGATATACCATATTACATGTTTTAAAAATGATCTCATAGTATAATTGTTACTGATCCATCTATTACAGGTCTTCAAACAAAGGGTACATTTTCATGTCCATTTTGTGGCCCTAAGATGAAGTATCGTCATTCGCCAAACTTAGGAAAGATGGTGTTTGATGAGTTTAGGCACTTCCTCTCCAGGAACCATAAGTATCGTACTACTAAAAAACATATTTTCAATGATAAATAAGAAACTGGATTTAAACCATGAAGAATGACACCTTGGTTGTGGAAGTTGGAATATAACAGAATTAATAAATGTCAAGGTACGTAATTTGTCTATATATTATGTAATGTTTTGAATTTTTGTTTTAGTTATTGAATTTATTTTATTGTATTTGATAATTATTGTTTTGATTTATTTTATTCTTTAATATCAATGTCGTCGTCGTAAAGGTACTAATATTTTACTTCCACCTGGAATGAAATGTTATCCTTCTCAATTCACGAGGTTTCCATACTATGAGGACCTAAAAATAGCTCATTTGTTTGATACAATGCATATTGGGAAGAATGTGACAGAAACATTATGGAAAATCATAGATGGTGCGCATGATAGAGATAAAATTGTTAAAATTTGTGCTGACATTGAGAAATCGAATCATGCAATGAAAAGTGTGATCGACCGATCAAATAACAATGGAGGTCAAAATTATAATAATATTCCATGGTTATTAACAGAGAAACAAAGAAATGATGTAAAAGAGGTCATTATAAGAATTAAATTTCCAACAGGTTTTGCTTCAAACATAAATAATATCTTAACGAAGAAAGGTTACTTCGGTGGGGTGAAAACACATGATTGGCATACCTTCGTTAAGGTAATTTTTTTGGTATACATTTTAGGATATTATTTCTCAAATACATCTTTAAATTTTACTTTTTTCCGTTTAATTTGGAAACCAATAATGCTTCATTTTTTATTGTTATAGTATTTTCTACCTATATCTCTCCCAAATGACTTCAACAACAATGTCAAACAAGTTATATATGATCTTGGTAAATACATGAGGTAAGTAGTTTTGATTTATACGCAAAATATCGCTACAATTTGTTGTTGTACTTAATGACATGATGTGTTAATTTACTTGTAATGTAATATATATTATGTTTTGTTGAAATAACCATGCGTAATGATTTTCAGATGGTTATCATTGAAAGAAATTCATCAAGATGAAACAAAGTATTGGAAGAGAGAAATTCCTCGGCTAATGTGTGAAATGCAAAAGTATATACCTCCAACATTTTTCAATGCATAAGAACACTACTTGATACAACGAGTTGAGGAGATTGAAATGTGTGGACCAATACAAACAAGGTCAATGTGGATGGTGGAGAGGCATTTGAAATCCTTGAATGCTTTGGTTAGACAAAGAGAACGTTCTGAGGGTTCTTGGTGGAGGGATATGTGGTATATGAATCCATGGTGTATATTAGTCAGTATCTTCCTATATTAGTTGCACCAACTATGGATGTTGTGGATTTCATTTGGGATGTGAACTCCATCAAATTTTTTGAAGGGGAGCACCTGTTGGGAAAAGGTAGAATGAAGAAAGTGAGAGGTAAAAGATTTATGATATATAATACATATAATGTTTCATTTTTTTACGTCATGTATATGATTATATTCATTTAAGTCTTATTCTTCATCATTTATTAATTAATATAATTTACTATGGTTATAAGTAATATGTAATATTGGTGAATTATTGTTTTTTTATCTGTGTGCTCAAGATTATGAGGCACTCAGCATTTATACATTGTAAAAATCTTGAGTTGATGAGTGAATGGTTTGAAACATGTAAAGCATGTAACGATGGTAGGTTAGTCATGGAAACCACCGTATGAATTGATTAGAGAAGCGTATTCTAGTGGAGATGGAATGCTACGGATAGGGAAAATCAATTTAGCATATGGTTTGAAAGATGTGAAAAGGTAAGAAATTAATTCACCTATTTTATTCATTACTTATTTTATATTATATTTATAATGTGACAACAAATTTGATTTTTTAGATAATTTTCAAGATGTGTAAATTATATGATTAATTATTAATTGAGAATGCATATTTTTCATGTTTGGCATATTGCAGTTGAAACACCACAAGGCTATGTGGTGCAATGGTTGTAAATTTTGCATTAAAAAGTTTGATGATAACAGGAAAAATTCTAATAGTGGGATAACTGTAGTATTCCAGGTCAGTAATGTTTCCTCCAGGAGTGACAAACATCCTTGAGAATCTGAAAATAGATATTATGGGTTTTTAGATGATATAGTTGAGTGTGACTTTAATTCCTTCAAATTATTTTTGTTCGATGTCAAATGGTATAGGCTACGAATGAATGTACATGATGATGATAGAACTCTTATTCAACATGACAATGGATTTCCAATTGTTAAAACATCGCAGTTTGAAGCAGGAAAATAACGTTATGTTTTTCCAAGCCAATGTGAACAAGTCTTTTACTTAGATATTCCAGGTGAGAACGGATGGTTATTTGCTATTAGATATGACCCAAGAGGAAGGCTAGTAGAGTATATTGTAGAGGAAGAATTTGATATTGATCAAGAAGAAGATGATGTAATGGCAGATGAGAAGGAATATGCATTGACAAATGAAGAAGATATAGAAGATGAACCAGACATAGGAGACGAGGAAAAAATTATTGATGATGATGTCGATGATGATATTATTGAAAATGACATAACTGATGATGATGATGACATGGTTTACCATTTCAACACCGTTTCTGAATCAGGTTTTGGTATATACGTTGATCATTTGGATGAAGATGAAGAAGATACAAAAGAAGAATATTGATACAAATGTTCTGTTCGAGTATGAGCTAGTATGTTATAAATTTATATTTTAATATGTAATAATTATTGTCTTTAAATACTTTACTAATTATGTAGGTTTATTGCATGTTGTTTATTATTTCAAACCAATAAATAATGGCTTTACTATTGTACAAGCTAAACTAAAATTATGTATTTATAAAAACACATATTGAAAATTTTGTTTACGACCTTAATTAAATTTTGGTTTGTTTGTATTCTATTTCATAGATTGGGTATTGGGAAAATGAGAGTGATGTGAGGGGGATGGGAGGGGCCATATGAGCTTCCACCTTCATGTGGTTGGCCTTGTTCAGTAGGGAATAAATTATTCTTGAAACCAAGAGAAGCTCATTCATATTTATTTGCATTATCGTAAATGTCATCATTGTTGTCTGATTATTGCAGCGCCAAAATTGCTGAAATTGTTAGAAAACATTAAAAATGAATTTATTTTAGGAATTTTCCAACGAGGCCATAATAATTTTTTCCGGATGACCATTTTATTGCAGCCGTGTCGTTTCGTTTTAGGGCACCCACCCAAACGCGTTCGAGTCGGGTTGTTTCGTTTGAGGGTGCCCGCCCAAACTCTTTCATGTCGGGTCATTTTGTTTGAGGGCGGCTGTATCAAATTTGCTAAGTTGTGATCGCAACAGTGCCTTATGCATGTTCGTGCAACCCATTTGTCATTTGCTCACTTGTGCCTTCGTTTGGTCGAACATTCCGTGTCATTTCTTTTGAGGGCAGTCGTATCAAATTTGCCAAGCTATGACCGCATGGGTGCCTTGTGCACGTTCGTGTGGCCCGTTTGTCATTTTTTTTTAGGGCACCTACCCAAGACCATTTGGGTCGGGTCATTTCGGTTGAGGGTGCCTACCCAAATGCGTTCAGGTCAGGTCATTTCATTTGAGGGCGCCCACCCAAACCTGTTTGGGTCAGGTCGTTTCGGTTGAGGGTGGCCGTATCAAATTTGCTAAATTGTGACCGAATTGGTGCCTTGTGCATGTTCGTGCAGCCCATTTTCCATTTTCTCTCTTGTACCTTCATTCGTTTGGGTGTGCCATGTGATCAAGCCGCCCACCCAAACATGTTTGGGTGGGGTCAGGTCGTTTCGTTTGAGGGCGGTCGTTTCAAATTTGCTAAGTTGTGACCGCACGAGTGCGTTGTGCATGTTCGGGTGGCCTGTTTTCCATTTTCTCCCTTGTGGAATTGTTTGGTTGGGCGCGCGTTGTCGCACCATGCGAGGTCGCCTGACCGGGCACGTTTGGTTCGGGCTGTTTCATTCGAGGGCGCCCGTTTCAGTTTTGCTAAGTTGTGACCGCACGGGTAGCTACTTTTCCTAGAAATAACTTTCCCACTGGCTGACTGTAACTACTCCAATATAAACAAAAAATTTCCAAAGTATCTTGTTTATAATATTATGGGATGCTATTGGATGAATTAAAAGTGCAAGTGTTGCACATGAAATCTCCAAAAAGCTACAGAATCAAGCATTGTGTGTATATCGTATTACAACAAAATTGTAGTACACCCTCTTAGATTCAATATCCTCGACCCATAGGTAAAATACTTGCATAACCTTTTCATACAATTTTTATGGCAACACAATACTTGCCAAGTGCTTCAATATCCTAATATAACCATCAAAATGAGGCCGGCTTGTTTGTACACATCATTCATTTACAAAAAAGCTATGACGATTTGGATAGATGTGGCACAAGGCTGAAAGCCCATTTGATCAATGACATGAATCTTAGTAGAAGATAGTACTCCCTTTGTTAATAGATCACAACAGCCAGTGGGATCTCTCCAGTAAGCTTGATCAAGTAATAGAAAAATTCCTAGGTTAACTGATTTCTGATTTGAGTCATCCATCAGTGGCACAAAAATAGAAGGATTCATTCTGAAATTGGAAACTATTTCATCTTTTCATCTGTCCATTCTAGTCCAAAGAAATGAATATAGTCTTCCAATTTTAGAAATGAATGCTTTGAACATGCATTCATATTTTCTCCACTGAGAATGGAGACTAAGGGCATATTTAACAAGAACCCATGTCCTAAATCAAATGTCTTCCACAAAATTTTTACTATCAACCCAACAATATTCACGAATATTTAAAACACATGAAGGCTCTATATTATTTCCTTCCTTCCCATGCCAGGTCCTTTTAAACTTGCTAACTATATCATTTTTAATCATCTTGACTTGTCTAATTAGTTGCTCAATATGGATAAGGATAGTTTCTCAGTATGGATAGAGAAGGTCGTGAAGGAGTACAAGCACATATTCACCTCTCCTGCAGGGATACCTATACACTGTTAGGTCAATCACTCCATCGATCTGAACCTGAGCGCATTCCTACCCAATGGGTTGATATATCGACGTTCTGTTATGGAGACTGCCTTCAAGTCCAAGGAGGGCATTTTTTATGGTTGGTCATGCCTTTCAAGTTGACGAATGCTCCCTCAACCTTCATGAGACTGATGGATGACATTTCGCGACCTTTCACCAACTCATGATTCTTGGTGGTGTATTTGGATGACATCCTGATCTTTAACTAGAGTTACCCCTTAACCCCTTGATCTTCTAGGGGCCAGTTACCTTGATAGTAACGGTGGTGTATTCATACTCCTTCTGAATAACAAATAAAGGGTCAAGGAAATTGACCAATATGTTTTCAAGTTTTATCTTATCCATCTCTAGGGTAAGCTGCTTTTCGGCTAACTCCACTGCTTTTGATCTCAATTTTTCCAATTGATTCCTTCTATCATATGATACCTGAGCCTTTTCCTTTCTCTTCCCTTCTAATTCCGTAATAGTGTCATAGTGATACCAACCAACTTCTTTGGAAAGCCTTCCTAGCACACAATACTAGGTTATGAGGGTATCTCAATTTTTCCAATTGCTTCCTTCTCTAATATGATACCTGATCAGCCTTTGCCTTTCTCTTCCCTCCTAATTCCATAATAGTGTAATTGTGATGCCAACCAAATTCTTTGGAAAGCCTTCCTAGCACAAAATACTAGGTTATGAGGGTATCATGTGTTTGTGGGTAATGCCATTATTACCATGTGTTTGTAGACTAATTAGTAAATTTTAATTAAATTTACTAATTCATAATTAATCAATTGATACATGATTAAAAACCCCTAATTAATCAATTTATATCTATGCCTACTGCGGTTTGAACTTGTATCATTATCATGGTGGTGCACTGTCTCAACTACTAGACCAGACCACAGCCCAAAGGACATAATGAGCAGTCCATGTTACAACCTCAAATTCATAATTCCCCCCATCAAAGTGAAAAGGGTGAGCATATCTGGTAGAAAAGTCTCGTGCGTCTCTGGTTAGGGAAAATGAATCCATTATGTTCAGTTGTTAGTCCTGAGAGCTCGCCGAAAAGAAATTTTCAGATCAATCAGAAGCTGGATAGGTGGACTCCGACTGTCTATGGGATTTTTATCTTGAAGCTCATTATCTATACGAGTACTTGTTGCTTCAAGGGTTTCCTAAACCTCTAAACCCCTAACCCATTTAACCCCTAAACCATAAACCTCTAAACCCTTAACCTTTAACCCCTAAACCCTTAACCCCCTAAACCCTAAAAATATAACCCCTTAACCCCTAACCCATTAAACCCTAATTCCCAACCCCTAACCCATTTAACCCCCTAAACCGTAAACCTCTAAACCCCTAACCTCTTTAAGAGCCCGCTTTGTAGCCTCCACATTCTTGAATGTCACAAATGAAAATACCCTGGATTTGTTGGTATTCTTATCATATGCAACCGAACCTTATTCTATCTCTCCATATTTGGAAAAAAATTCTAAAAGATTATCATTGGCCGTGTCATATGAAAGACCACCAATGTAAATTTTCCTTTGAGACTGATCTGTACTTTGACCAGGACCTGTGCTTGCCATGTCTGCCAGATTTCTTACAGTAATACTCCCATCAATAGTATTTCTAGGCTCTTTCAATGCCCTTTCAGCAGAATCCATATTCTTAAATGTGACAAAGCCAAATCCTCGTGACTTTCTTGATGTCTTATCCATAATAACAGTGCCTTCTTCAATCTCCCCATACTGTTCAAATGCATCACATAGGGTCTGTGAATAAGTCTCCCAAGCCAATCCATGCACAAACAGCTTCCGATGAGCTGGGTCCTTGCTTGCAACATCTTTAATTTCTTCTACAATTGCAGGGTATGAAGAACCTGCATTGACCATCAAGGAGATCAACTTCTCTTTGCTCAGTGGCTCCAACAACGAGTTTAGATCATCCTTATTTATTATAGAAAATGTATCTAATTTGAATGAATGAATACATAGATTACTATCATTAAAGAAAAAAAATGTAAATTTCACTTTTAAAGTAATACTTAAAAATAAGGAAAAAATAATATATAAATTATAAAGAAAAAAAAAAAAGAGATTAAAACTCCAAATATTTAAAATACAACATAATTTAATAGTGTAAAGTTTAAAACTCCTTTTAATAAAGCATGATGATTTAGTAGGGTAGAAGGATTACTATATGCAAAAATCAGTCCATTATTTAGTCATATAATTTTAATTGCTTCTCAAAAAGATATGTTTTATTTTTTATATTGTAAATATTTTTAAACAATCGAAATAAACAAACATTTAATTATTTAGAAATTATTATAATTATTAAAAAATATATATTTTTAAATTAATTTGAGTGGCCTTAAAAAACACACGTGTTTCATTTCAAAATGTCAAAAATTTTGAAATATCAAAAGTTTTAATTCCTCTCGTTCATTTCCCTCCAGTTGCATGGTTTGTCCAGGGAAGGAGGGAGAATGCGGCCATACTGTACTCGCCGGTTTTGAGGAAGGATGAAGCCATACTATTGCAGGTTTGGAGGAAGGATGCAGGTGATTTGTGCCCCGAGCCGTGCTCATGGATCTAGCACCATGGACAGTGTGAGGATCTCTGCATTGCTCTCAACTCCACAAATCCAAAAACAGGTACTCTTATTCTTCAATACAACAAGAATTTTGGTTGGCATTTTAGTTTTTTTTTCAGGATCTTGTCTCATGGATCTACTTGTAATTTGTTCTACTTGTAATTTGTTCTATTGGGACTGCAACCCATTACCAACCCGATCTGATGAAACAAATGCATAGTGGCCTCTGTGGGAGCTTATAAGCCTGATCCATAGGTGTATTTTCCTTGGATCTACCTCTCCAGGAAAACAATACCCAACTTCTATCTCGATCTGGGTTTTGATCCCTAGCTAGAAGTTATATTACCTACACTATTTTGATCTCTAGCTGGAACTGGCCATAATTGTTTGCCAACTAGGGGTAATGTGCCTAGCATTGGTGAATATCCCCTCAGTTCAAGTCTTGACAATGTTAATCGAACTAGACAGAGAATTGAGATGTTTTGACAATTTTTTATCTTTTCGCTCCTTTCATCGCAAAAAATTCCCTGCTTCATTGGCTTTGTACACTGTTGGGCCATTTCGGATGCCTCCTGCAGAAGAGAGTCCAATTCATGAAGTGATTCATTAAAGCTCTTAACTTAGGCCCTAACCTCTGACATCTTACTTCCCTTCCAAGTGATTACCAGGTAGTAATGTTGGATCTGCCTGGAGATTGCTTCGATGCTCATTACGAATTCTCTCATAGCCTCCATGCTTAATACCAGTTCTTTTGGAGACTTCAACTCATCCTTGCGGTGAAGTGAATTGTTCATGTGATGAAGTGTCTGCTTGATTGCCTTGTCAATACTTACAAAGATAAACCTAGACGTGATTTTTTTCCATCACTTCCCTCTACAGAAAATAGTATATGTAGTCCCCTTCAAATACTCCTTGAAAATTCTCCTAATGGCGATTCTACTCTCTAGCAAAAACAACACAAAATTCTTTAGAACGATATGGGCACACACTACGATTAAAACCTAAACTTGTTGCCACTAATGTGGAGGCTTCCTAAAGCTTTTGACACTAAAACTCTATGCAAGCAAGCCAGCCAACCCTGATATATATAACTGGTCTTGTGATCTATATGGTACGCTGCTTTTCCCAGGATTTTCATAATATTTCTTTCATTCCTGGAATTTTTTTTCAGAAAAGAGAAACCACCTTCATTTATATGAAGAGGAAGCACATGAGAGAAAAAATGACCCTGCCCACTGAGAGCTTGAAACAGACGTCTTGTACTTGCATCATGAAGATCTTGAAAGTTTGGAAATTTCAGTAAACAATCTGTATTGGAAATATGGAAATATTGACTTTCCACTGCATAAACAGTTAATATGGAAATCATTTTTTTCTGCATCTGTAAAGAGAGTGCAAAAAATTACTTTGAGTCTTCCATTTCGTATGGACGTTCCAAATTATCTATTTTCCTGTGACTACCTCACTTTTTTGGAGCTCACGGATTTTGATTTCAAACTACCTTAAGAATTTTCCGATTTCAGATACCTTAGAACCTGTTTTCTATCAGATGTCTATATTACTAATGATATGCTCGAGTAGCTTGCAGAAAAATGACCTCTTCTTGAAAATTTGAGAGTTGGATCATGTACTATGGGCCTGAACACTTTGAAAATTTCTTCTCAGAGTCCCAAGTATTTTATTTTTTTGGGAAATCACCATAAAATCCCACTGAAATTAATAGTGAATTGCCCAAAGTTGGTGAATGTTACAATACACAACTCAATGTTGAGTTTGGAGATAAATTCTTGCGGGGATCTGCATTTTTCCACAACAGGGCTTAATGTACTAGAAGGTCTTTCTAACAGGAACTCTCTGAGAAAAATTACCCTTTGTGGGTGGATTATTCACGTGCCTTCGCTCACAATACTTGGCCATTTTTCCAATCTCAAAGAACTCTCCATGGAAAGAAATTATTTTGAGGCAGCCAGTCCAGCTACAAGAAGCTTGACCCTCCCACTATTGACAAATCTCAAGAAAGTGCGTATAAGGGTTTTAGGGTTAGATGAGGAGGAAATTTCTCTGATTGGCTGCCTTTTTAGAAATTCTCCTTCTCTGTAGAGCATTAGGAGCATTACTGAAATGAAATCATGGTCTAGAATGTAAATAACTTCACTTGCTAATGTCAGATACATTTTTTCAAAAATAAAAAG